>OY748299.1:20274647-20392140 GCA_963556515.1 Nudaria mundana
GAATATTGTTGGACATTTTCACACAACGTCATCTAGCCCTAACTAAGCTAATCAAACCGACGTGTGAAGGGATAAGCTTGTGCTGATCTAGATAACTGATAAACATACATATATATTTCTAAATACGTACATGTTATACATAGAAAACACCTAAACTCCGAAATAAACATTTGTGGATTACACAAATATTTGATTTGACCCAGGAATCAAGCCGATGCAGTACCGACCACGCCACCGGAGCAGTCAATATAACGAACCAAAATATAACGACAGAAACTTTCAGTTCCTTTCTTTTAAAATCTTAAATGAGGCTTTTAGAATATTTATGAGTTATTGACCTTGTTCCTTTCACAGTTCCCTTAATTTCAAACTTGATCAGAGAAACTCATTCAAAAGAATTGAATTCTAATAGATTTCCGTAATTTGAACATTGTTTTCGTCTTCTATTACAGAAGATTGTCAATTAATGGATACAACTGGTATTTAATTGTATTTTATTCAGTGAACTGCACTATAATAATTGGAGGGTATAAAAGCGGTGATAATAGCGTGATAATAAGTTTTAAATTAAAAAGTATCATTCCTTGCTTTCAAATGCTCAGATACTTGAATCATCATCACACATAGAAAATTGAACGTTTATCATAACATGGCACCTATTTTATACATTTATACAAAATAAAACGACTCTGATATTTAATTTATCCTATGAAGTATAATAGAAGAGATATGTATTCTACAATATGTATTTTTTTTTAAACTACACCTATTAAACATATAGATTCCATCATAAATATACAAATATAATAGCCATATATCTATTCTTATTATATGTATATTCGTTGTAACATAATCAAATAGCTCGATTTTATACACTTTTATTACTTACACCTCTTGTTTATTTAAACATCATTGAAGTGTTTATTGATCCATAGACTACTTATGACGTAATTATTCGCTACTAACAAATCAATAGCTACAATCTTTAATATTTCTTGAACTAAAGTTGGGAGTTGACAGTCAAAATCCTGATAAAGACAGTTTCGTAAAAATAAAAAATAATAGGATTACAAGGTTATTACGCCATTTAATATTTTACCCCCTAGATAAAGTTTGAAGAAAATAAGAGCACGGGTTAGCAGTAATAGACAATCAAGCAACAGGCACAGACTGACAAGTGCAAATATCGACTTAATTAAATTATCATAGAGTTTATGAACCTAATATACCACGATATATATTAGGATGTCTTCTACTTAGCAGTAGAAATCAAAACACTACATAATACTACTAGAAACTATTATTGTAAACTTTAGGTACAGAAATGTTCCTTTTTAATAAAAATGTTATAGACTTTTCAATAATTAACACTATGTTCGATATTTGCCTCGACAATGAAAATAGAGATACAAATTTAAAAGTAAAATACTTCGTCCGTTGCTTCGAAGTGTACATGCTTTTTACCGTGCGTTGGCAGCACAACCAACAACCATCAGGGCGGGTTACTCTTCCTTATATTTTTTAAAGTCACAACTGTATCAGATTTTTTATTTTCACTTCTTTTCGACCTTTTAATACTTAAAGTATTTAAATCTTTATCACTTGTTGTTTCTTTAACACTTTTAATACTGTCTGTTTGTTTATTTCCAGCACTTTTATTATTATCGTCATTGGGTTCATTTATTTCTGGTATAGTCTTAGTCTTATGTCCGTCAACATCTTTTTCAGCTTGTGTGAGCACTTCCTGTACATGGATAGTGAGTTCAGGGCGAACGACTTGAGTGAACGGCAATAACGCACCTGCCACGTCCATGGTATTGTTAATGTTCCTGTGCCATAGTTCTAGCACCACGCTGCGTCGTTGCTACTTGTACCTTGGTGGGCCCAACCATCCACAACCGAACACCTATAAAAAAAATGATATATAACATAGCTGCAAGAAAAATTCACACTTTTGCTCTCTGAGGATTTACACAAAAAAATTTTATGAGTTTCGCCATTGGCAACCCTCCGAGAACTTTGTGTTGAGTGAATTTGCCAGTTTTTGTCTTTCAAGCACCATTAAATGCAAATTTTACACCACTTGTAGGCAGAAATGATTTAGGCCCCGGAGTTCTTTGTGCCCATTAGAACCCCGACCAACATGAAAAAATTTTTAATTTAAACAACAACGCTACTTTCGTATGTTATACTAATTAACACAAATCATTTAATTTCGAAAAATCACGCAAATCTTCATAAATTACTGTAATAATATTTTTTACACCTTTCCCGGGTAATATTTGTAATTTCATGAAAATTGTTAATTATAAGTAACACGCTAAACTATTAACTGTTTGATTTATCTGATAAAATCAAAATTAAAATATCTTTATTCATGTAGGTCACAAAGTAACACTTATGAACGTCAAAAAAAGAAAATGCGAAAATGTAGCCTGTGAGGAAAGAACCTGGCAAGATAAACTCACGGCCATTCTTTTTATTCGCCAGTAAATACGAGTACAATGATTCTGTTACAATAATAAAAAGAGGGCAAGGGCAGTACGTGACCATGTGTGGACCAAGTGATCTTAAAAATTAGTTTAGTTTAAAATTAGTAGTAATAAGATAACAGTATATCAATACAATATAATAAAATTGTAACTGTTCGCTGTCTGTACAAGGAAGATATATATGAGAAATCCCACTTTAGAAGATCCATAACTACTATATAATTTGGTCCCACGTAATAGAGGGCAAGCGTATTGCTGATAAGGCACTTTAGAAGATCCATAACTACTATATAATTTGGTATCACGTAATAGAGAGGGCAAGCGTATTGCTGATAGGGCACTTTAGAAGATCCATAACTACTATATAATTTGGTATCACGTAATAGAGAGGGCAAGCGTATTGCTGATAGGGCACTTTAGAAGATCCATAACTACTATATAATTTGGTATCACGTAAAAGAGAGGGCAAGCGTATTGCTGATAGGGCACTTTAGAAGGTCCATAACTACTATATAATTTATATCAAAATTACCGCAGCCAGGACAGGTGTAACATACCACTAATATATCTGCAGTCTGAGTAGCTCAGTAATAAATAACTCTGTTTGCAGATTTGATTTCCACTAGTTGCTGTTTATAACACGTGTGTATACATAATACATATACATACTTATAAAAATACAAGCTGTCCCGGCGAACTTCGTACCGCATTCATTTTTCTAATGTTCCGCATAACATTTTTTTCTTCCATAAGATCCTTCTCCTGATAATTACGAACACAACAAAAAAAGAATAAGCGAAATCGGTCCAGCCGTTCACGCGTGATGGCGTGACCAAGGGAAATAGGGAAATAGGGATTCATTTTTATATATAGAGAGATATAAAAAAGGGGAAATGCGTGTCAGAAAGCACAAAAGGTTCTGTGCCGAAACGGCAAAATAATCTGTTTTTTAGTGTTTGTCACCTTTTAAGTCAGTCTCCGTAATATTATTTACTATACTAAATTAAATAAAGAGAGAGTTGACATAATAGTGGTATGTAAGGTTGCTGCCTGTAACTGTATAAGTATTATTGTATACGACTCATCTCTAAGTCGTATATAGTAAGTGAGAATGTCTCGAAGAAAATCGAACCTCAGCCAATGCAGCATAAATGATAAAAGGTTAAGATTATTTCGATCTCAGGAATCTGAAGAGGATCATGAAGCAAGACTTACTGCATCTCAGGAACGACAGGTTTAGGTTACGTGCTTCAGAAACGTCACTTCAGCGAGAATCACGACTGAGTTCACAGCGTTCTCAATTGATGGCCTATCGAAATCAAGAGAGCAGTGAACAGCGTGAGGAACGTTTATCCGCCGACCGTGAGGCTCACACCCTGTCACGTGAATCTGAGACCTTCACCGACAAGGAATCTCGCTTGAGTTCTCAAAGAGTGCTGTCGGCACGAAGTCGGTTTCAGGAAACCAATGAACAACGCGAAGCGCGTTTGACTGCTGATCGCGAGGCGCATGCTATGTCGCGTGAATCTGAGACCTTCACCGACAGGGAGTCTCGCTTGAGTTCAAAAAGAGTAGGTACTGTCGGCAATAACTCGGTCTCAAGAAACCAGTGAACAACGCATTCAAATCAGTTAAGCCGTTTCTGAGATAAGCGAGTTCAAACATTCAGACAAAATAAAAATCCTTTGGATAAAATTCTAAATGGGACAGCAAATTACAGTGATTGTTAAATATAATTACTATTAGTACACACTATGTACAATGTATGTACTGATACAGACGCTGGCTGTGTCCAAACACCGTTAATCAATACATAATAATATTCAATACATACATACCCATAATAAAATTGTAAGTGGTCGATGTCTGTACATCAAAGATATAATAGAGAAACTGTTGTAGGGGGGCTTTATAAACGCAATAGAACCCAAAACAATGGTTTTTAGAAATTTTGTCTGTTTATCTGTTTGTCTGTTTGTCTGAATGTTTGAACACGCTAATCTCAGAAACGGCTTAACCGATTTGAATGCGGTTTTCAGTAATTCGTTGTGGTTTACTCAATTTAACATTTTGTTTTATTTCAATCGGTTCATAAATAAAAAAGTTAAGTATGTCGATCTAAAGTAACATGCAGGCGGGCTGCGGGCAAAAGCTATACATAATAAATCAGTAACTGGTGATCAAGAAAACTATAACACGCAGGCGGAGCTGCAGGCAACAGCTAGTATCTAAATAAATATCTTTTTAATAGCAACTAGCCAAACTAACCAGCTTAAAATTCTCAGAACTAGACCAAATAAAAAGGGGACCAACGAACACACCAGCTTTCAAAAAAAAAATCAATAAAATCAGTTGACCCAGTGGAAAGTTCTAAGGTAACAAAGATACTCGTAAAAAACAGTCGAATTGAGAACCTCCTCCTTTTTTGAAGTTGGGTAATAAATTTTATGTGTTCCAGAAAAGAGAAACTTGTTTAATTTAAACTAGTTAAAACCATTGGTGCATTTTTTTTTAACCGACACGATTAATTTATTGTGTAAGAACTAATCTATTACATGAACAATATATGTACAAGAAACAGGAAAATTTAATTTAAAAAAAACCTAAACAAACCACAAGCTATAGGTACTATCTAAAACTAAAAAATTGAAATAAATAAGTAAGGCAGGGAGACTGAGGCAGAGTGCTCATAACACAGGCAGCATTCCCGCGCTGAATTGCCAATTGGTGCATTAGTGGTGTAGTTACTTTTAACCCCATCCCCACTCCAGTATTTCTCTACTTTTGATTTAACTCATTCAAAATTGTCTCTGCCAAGATGCTGGGTCAAGAGTTTAGACACAAACTGTGAGAGTGGCCCGCAATCGCTAGACGTCGTCACGACTCCACCAGGCGGGCGGCGTCAATTTGGCGAACCAAATATAAAAAAAAAACATTAAAATCAACCTAACTATATTTTTCATTGATTCATGAACCCGAATCTACACCAATTTATAAAGCTGAAGATTTTCTTTGGTTGAACGTGCTAATCTTAGAAACTGTTGTTTCGAACTTGAAACTTCTTTGTCTTGAATACACCAATTAACGAGGCAGACGATAGTTACAATATCATCATACTTCAATCAATAGGAGCTAATCAGCAATCAAAAAGGTCGGCAATAACTTACCTGGCATATAACAAGCGCGAGTAACAGTAGTAGCATCAACAGAATCAGTCCCCACACGACACCAAGCTGCGTCAGTGCAAACACGTACAGCGTCCTATGACACCACTGATTTGGTTCAAACAGCGTCGGCGCAAAGTCCGGCCACATCAGATTGAGGATCCATAAGTTGCCAAATGCAAACCTGTTCAAAGTATTCAAAGTCTAATAAAACTTTATAATTTGAATGATAATGTAAACGATCACTCACAAACATGTAAAATTCGTAAAACAATTTGCTCGCTTACAGCGCCCTTAAAAAGTGATGAAGTAGTAACGGAAAATTCTTTCACTCAGTGTCACATTGCATGATTCATTGCGTAAATGTGGACACACAATGCATTATATTTTTCCTATACTTTATTACATTTTTATTATTTCATTAGTTACAAACCTGACCGGGCCATGTCAGTTTAGGTAGTGGAACACCTTTGATAATAGCGGCATGACCGGTTAGGTTTCATCCGTTTAGAAGAGGAATGCGCTTATTTCTCTAATCGAATGATCATAATGAACCCAAAAGAAACAAGAACAGATACAAAAAAAAAACATAATTTAAGCGGCCTCTATACAGACAGTGGACTATGATGCCGATCGTAATAGTAATACGTTCCATCGGCACAGATAATGAGCCATTGCAGACGATTATGCCTTCTAGACATTCGTGATTGCTGTGATGGCCCACCATTGCCAACACACTCACCAAACTAAAAGGAATCCTGTAAGCAGACACGCAAGTATCTTTTCTGGCACGCTAGGAGATGTATTAGATGTTCGACTGACAAGTTGCGCAAACAGCAGCCAACATATACCAGCTCCACCGGCTGCACCACCCACTACCATGTAGACTGGGATGCGAGGCTCAGCGGGACAGTCCCTTATGTAGTGGACCCCTGAAATAATCAGCTTCAGTTTAACATATTCTTGGGCAATAATTGAAAAATCTCTAATATTTCCTTACATTTTAGGCACTGTTTTTCACGTATTTTAGTTAGTTAGTCTACATATTTGTTTACATTTTAAACAAACTTCAATCAAACTGTTAATTTCTTTTAATAAATCCTTAGCTAAATAAATTTTCTATAAAATTGTGTTCTGTTTTTAGCACCCAGTAGATCTCCCGTGGCACAAAATAAATAGTACAAAGTAATTAACGAGATTGCAAACTTTGCCTCGTCATTAATTAAAAAGTGCAGTGGTTTTATAGTTTCAACTCAACACTTTCTTTTTAATCATAACAACTAAGTTACTTGTTGCGAGAACTAAGAATAGTAAGAGTTTTAAAAGAAACTCCTATTCATCAATTTAGACGGCTACTATGGAAGATGGGAAGGCATTTAGTGTGGGACGCTACATGCGATGATACAATACCACCCTCATACCTCCCAAGCACATGTGGATGTGGTGTCGCTCCTACTGCATCGGTGGAAGGCCTCAAACGGCATAAAAACGCTAATCTAGCAAGCCATGACATATTTGAGCCGTTCGGGGTTGAGACACTTGATTCATGAGGTCCGAGTGCTCGCTGCTTTTTGGTATCTATCATCATCATAGTATCATTACTAAAAGTTTCTTAGATGCTTCTCAGTTGCTCAGAAGGTTAGTTATTTCCTGGCTCCAAGAACAAGGTACTATCGCAATATATCGTGGCAACGCACCCAGCATTTTAGAACTTTCTCAGTCGGCAATTATATGAAGGAGTTTTACACGTTTTTTTGTTAATATTGCACTTAATTTCTTACTATTTTGTTTGGGTAAATTAAGTTTTATAATTTCAAATTACAATTAGCCTTAAGAATCAGTAATTGAATGTTTTAAGTATCGTGTCCAATTTGATTTGATGTAACACCGTCTACAATATGCAATCAAGTCGAGCAGAGTATTAATTAATCCTTTGAATATTCATGACTGAGTTTGTCTGTCGCGATATATTAGCATTTACTGCAGTGCTAAGAATAACATTACAGATATGGCTATGGATATGACTGCGTCATGCAAAAACTATTATGCAGCTGAATTATTTTATAATAAGCAATGAACTTCTTGATGAATCGTCTAATTTTGTGATCATATTGCGTAATTTCGCGACTTACGGCGTCTTCAGAGCGCTACCAGCTACCAGTAGTAGAGGAACTAACTATGACGCTCCTTCTAGAAAGGGAACTGTCGCTGGTTTGAATCTACCCCAAGATTATAGTTTTTGTGATTCATATTTTATAACTATACGTCAAAAAATTACGAAAGTTTACTAAATAATTACAAAACTTACTTTAAATTCATAATTTACTCGAACTACGAGTACTTGTCTCAAATTACCACAAATTTAACAGAACTATTCAGTGTAACTATTTCACTCACCCATTATCAACATCACAACAGGCAGCGTAGACAGACAGGCTAGGAACACAGTCATGAGAACTGAAACAAAAGCACTCCTTCAAACTCAGCCATTTGAAATCTTTTATTGTAATACATAATGACGGAATACATTTTAAATGAAGATATTATATTTGTTTATTGTTGTTTATATTATATTTGAAAATCGATTCATATAGGTACTAATTGTAATCAACTAATAGTACTATCTTGACAGACCAGTGCAAGTTAGTCAAAAATACATAATAATCTATATCATGTTTCGTGTTCATTCTCATTAAAGGCATAATATAAATAGACAATTTTGAAACGTAAATCTTAGTCAGTCATTAACCTTTACAAGTTATGAGTAAATTTTATTCTAAAGTTTTGAATAATTTCATGTATAAATGTAATAAAAGAACTAAATGTAATAATTCGAGTGCAATACTAATCTTATATAGTTTGATTCATTTAAATAAAATATTATGCTAACTGAATAAAGTATAACGACTGTTGCCATCATAATTGCTCAACAAATTATGTAGGTAGAGTTGTTTGTAAAATGAATTCAATATAAAAATCTTCAAAAATAAAACTGAATAGTAAACTTCTACTTACTAGTCCTGTTCATAATCTTTGCAGCTCTGCAGACAAAATCCACAGTACCCGATGCCTCCATATTGGCATCTTTGAGTTGATACGCCACGGAGCCATACGTAGTTAAGCCGATACCTAGCCCTAGTCCATGGCTCTCACTGTATTTGGCATGTTCTCCGCACAGACGCCGCTGCTCATCACCTGATACCTGCAGACAAGAACATTTAACGAAATTACATCCCGAAATATTCCTTGCGTACATAACCTCAGCAGCTGTATTGAGGAACTTTACAGGGAGTATATTTTAGATCTCACAGCGTCCGCAATAAATGTGATTGTTACCTGACTGACGGAGCTGGACGCTCGTCGAGAACCTGTGTCTGATAGTCCACTTGCACCGCACTGACGACCCGTGATCGATGCTCTATAAGGCGACATGCTTCTTCCTCGAGTACCTGAATTTAAAACAAAAATTACTAATCGAATTGAGAACTTCCTAGTAAAAGTCGGTTAATTAACCACCAAATCTTGTTCAATAATACATATTGACGATAAGCTAGAGTACCTACGTTTTATTCATGCTTACCAGCGGATTGGCTCTCTTCACTAGCCCGCCTCTCTCTCGACACCAAGGGTTCCTGAAACGTAAGTGTCAAACTCCCTCTGGGGCTGATCCGTGACATTTCTTCCACTCCTGCCACTAAACTTCCCCTAGCACTTCTTTCTGAAGGAGCAATACTCCCCCTGGGACTTCTTTGGGAATCTGGAATCAATGAACCTCGGGGACTTCTCATGTCTTGAATATCCTTTCTCAGACTATGGTCAGGGGCAATGCTACCTCTAGGACTTGTTCTTGGACTGGGTCCTAACTCTTTTTGACTCCTTGCTGGATCGATTTGAATACTGGCTACAGAATGTCGTGGACTCCGTCCCACGTCCGGTACAAGAGAATTTCTGGGTTGGTTCCAGGATGTACCTTCGGGTACTAAACTTCTTCTTGGACTTCTAGCTGTTGCATCTGGTGCGATACTATTTCTAGGACTCCTATTATAGTCCTGAGGATTTAAGCTTAATCTGGACCCATATGCCATGTCGACTGCTAAGTTGTTTCTTGAAGGAACTAAATTATTTCTATGTAGAGCTGGCGTAGCCTCAGCACTTATTGAGTTCCTAGCAGATCTCGACTCAGGAACTAAAGAGTTCCGAGGGCTTCGATGGTAAGTATCCATCGCTGAATCTGGTGCTAGACTTGCACGTGGGCTCCTCTGTGGCAGTGATGTTGGGTCCATTTCGTCGTCAGTTTCTGTAGCAGCTAGTGATGCTCGTCGTGATGTTTGTGCTGATGCTCTGGGTGACCTCGCTTGGGGTGATGTTGCAGCACTTCTAGAAGCACGCCGTCGTCTAGATGACGATGATCTATGTAACATTTTGCCTTTCGTCTTTTCCAATTACTGTGTCGTCATTGCACTTTTGATCGGCCCCATTATTTTCTGTGAACAAAGAAATATCAAATTAAAATTGTATTATATTGTATATTTAGTCTATCTAAGAAGTTTTACGAGTATAATTAAGTAAAGTACACAATTTACTTTTGAATGGAGAAATTAAGTTTTGTTGTTTATCGTTCCGGGCTTTATATTTTACACGCCAAGAAATTTTATGTAGTTGATTTTACCTTGTGTACTCTTACATTTCTTTTCTTTCGTCGTAATTATGACTATTTCAAAGTTATAACTAGATCGTTTATTCAGAGCTTTTAAAAAAATGTGAAAGCTTCAACAATGTTTTATCGAAATGAAGTATAAATAAAACTCGTTACATTGTGGCGCAAATCCTACTGTGATTCATTTTCAATCCGCAAATGGCAAAAAAGGAAATAAACTTCCCTTATACTGGTTTATTCGCTGTGACGCACCATTTTTAGCCAATCCAATATATTTAAACCTATAAGCTTGAGCAACTCTCTCTCGCTAATTTATTGAGGAGTATGTTTATAGATATATTATTCGTTTATCGTTAGTTTATAGATAGTTTATAGACATATATTTTTTGGGTGCAAAGGGGCTCTACCAACATCTATAGGGCCCCAGCGACCTCACCTGCTAGTGGCGCACCTGCTGATAAACGGACGAGGCTCGTTAATTTACGGTACCTATGGAGTGGCTTCGGCCCCTACGTGGGTACCAGGTGGTACAACAGTGTTGGTCCGGGGGGGTACCACCGTGCAGCTGTGCTAAAGCCCCCCAAGTAACCCAGCCCAGGCTGGGTTGCGTTAGGGGTTCAGCAGCTGCACCGCCGGCCCCGGGGCGATGTATGGTGCAGCAGGCATGGGACCAGTGGGGGCGAAACGGAGTCTAGTGTGGGTGGTGTGGGTCGATTCGCCGGCCAGGGAGACCCTTAGCAACGGCGTTGCCGCGGCCGCCCGCAACACAGTCATGGGGCCCGCCTGGGGCCAACCACCCCAGGAGGCTGCCCCACATGTTGCGCATAATCCTGATGTGGGATCGCCGCTCCGGGTGGTAACCGGTGTGGGGTAGCGGCGGCCTTGCATCAGGGGGGTTTGGGAGCCCTTCCGTCCGGCGAGTCGGCTCCGACCTTACCACACGGTTCTAGACAAAGCTAGCCCCTGCGCTTTGTCACTTACTGCTGCACCAGATGTCGCCCTGTCTTCACGCTTCTTCTTCAAAATCTACAATGGCAGTGCAACAAAAAAGAAATAAACGTTACACAGCGGCCCTAGGAAACCCCACAACTTCACATTTCGAGGTGGAGTTCACTAACGTCCGTGGACTCCATGCGAACCTCGATACCGTCCACCACCACCTTGAGACGGCACGGCCCGCTGTGATGTTCCTCACGGAGACACAAATACGCCGCCCTGACGACACGTCTTACCTGTGTTACCCCGGCTATGTCATCGAGGAACAATTTCGAGACAAAGCCGGGGTGTGCGTGTTCGTTAGGGCGGATGTTTGCTGCCGCCGGTTGCGCTGCCTAGAGAACCCCTCCAATTCCGTCCTTTGGCTGCACGTAGACCATGGCTCTATGAGCCAGATCTACGTGTGCGTCTACCGATCCCACACAGGGGATTCTGAGACAACAAAGCTCTTCCAGTACCTCAGCGAGACGGCTGATGAAGCGCAGGTGCGGTTCCCGAACGCTGACCTAGTATTTCTGGGGGACTTCAATGGCCATCACATTGAATGGCTGGGGTCCCTCAAGACTGATCATGCGGGTAGAGCCGCCCATGCGTTCGCTCTCTCCCACGGTCTGACCCAGATGGTATGCGGGATCACCCGGATACCAGACAGGTCAGATCACGCGCCCGCTCTGCTGGATCTACTGCTGACGAGTCGCCCAGCCCAGTACAGTGTTTCGGTAGGAGCCCCACTGGGTAGTTCCGACCACTGTGTTGTTCACGCTGGCATGAAGGTGTCACCTCCTGCACGTCCTGTACAAACGTCACGACGACTATGGCACTACTCGTCAGCGGATTGGGACGGTCTACGCGATTATTATGCGTCCGTCCCCTGGAGCCAGCGCTGCTTTGTAGGAAAGGCTCCTTCGGATAGTGCTTCTGCTATTGCTGGCGAGATCAGTTTAGGGATGGATTATTACATCCCTTTCACTGATGTCGCCAGTATCCGCGGAGCCCGTCCCTGGTTCGGGCGAGATTGTGCCAAAGCTGTTCGACAAAAACAGTCAGCATATCGCGCCTGGATCAGGGCCCGGGCTGTGCGCGACCCAAACGTGGGCCACCTCAAAGCAGCGTACAACCGGGCCACAAAGTCGAGTAAGAGGGCCTTTAAGAGAGCGGATGCCCAGCGCGTCGCACGGCTTGGTCAGGAGCTCACTTCCCATCCCACGGGCAGCCGTGGATTCTGGCAACTGGCCAAAGCCGTGCAATCTAACTTTTGTCAGCCCTCGCTGCCACCGCTGCGTTACCCAGATGGAAAACTGGCTCACAAAGCCCAAGAGAAAGCGGATATGCTCGCAGACCTCTTTGCGGCTAATTCCCGGGTCGACGACCGTGGCCTGCAGCCCCCCGCCATCGCCAACTGTGGCCATACAATGCCTGATATTGTTATCAGGCAATGTGATGTACGGGCAGTGCTGCGGTCACTCGACACGCGGAAAGCCAGTGGCCCTGATGGCATTCCGGCGGTGGTGCTACGAAAATGTGCAGCTGAGTTGTCTCCAGTATTAACGCGTCTGTACCGCCTGTCATACTCTTCAGGGCTCGTGCCGGAGGTCTGGAAGGAGGCGAACGTACAACCGATCCCCAAGAAAGGGGATCGGTCCGATCCAGGCAACTATCGACCCATAGCTGTCACCTCAGTCATTTGCAAGGTGCTTGAGCTCCTTATAAATAAGCAGCTCATGCAATTTCTAGAGGATCACTCGTTAATCAATGATCGACAATACGGCTTCAGGCCAAAGCGATCAACGGGTGATCTTCTGGCATTCGTAACGCATGTCTGGGGTGGGGCTATGGAAAGGCACGGCGAGTCCTTGGCTATTAGCCTGGACATCGCCAAAGCCTTCGATAGGGTCTGGCATGCTTCGCTCCTTTCCAAGCTTCCGGCATATGGTCTACCTCCTCAACTGTGCAGCTGGATTGCCAGCTTTTTAAACGAGCGCCGAGTGCGGGTCCTCTGCGATGGCCAGGCTTCTCGCTTCTTGCAAGTGAATGCCGGGGTACCGCAGGGGTCCGTACTATCACCAACTCTCTTTCTTCTGCATATCAATGATATGCTATCCCTCGGGAACATTCATTGCTATGCAGATGACAGCACACTGCACGGGAGTTACTCGGTTCGTCCGACGGCGGGGCGATCTGAGATTGAGGAGGAGAGACGACGACTCGTGGCTGATCTCGACCGTAACCTCGACAATATCTCTCAATGGGGTACCGAGAACCTGGTCGAGTTCAATGCCCGCAAAACACAGGCGTGTGCATTTACTGCGAAGAAATCCCCTTTCCTTCCCCTACCCTCTCTTCAGAATGCATTATTACCAATGAAGGACAACCTTGATATCCTTGGCATAGACGTTCGTCGAGAGCTCAATAATAAAAACTACATCGAAAGATGTATAGGGCTAGCTTCGCGGAAACTAGGAATACTGAATAAGGTAAAGAGATTCTTTACACCGGACCAAAGGTGTCTGCTGTACAAGACGCAGATTAGACCCTGCGTCGAATACTGCTCTCACCTCTGGGACGGCTCCGCGAAGTATCTGCTGGACGCTCTCGACGCTATGCAGCGACGGGCTATCCGTATTATAGGTTGTCCGGAGGTAACGGGAAGCCTTGAGCCGCTAGCTCAGCGCCGAACAATAGCTTCCTTGGCCGCATTCTACCGTATTTACCACGGCGAGTGTTCTGAAGAGCTCTTCAATCTGATCCCACCCTCTTCCTTCCGATCCCGAACGACTCGTGCCGGGCAGAGATGCCACCCCCACACAGTGGATAGCATGTTCGCGAGAACCGAACGTTTTAAACGGTCGTTTCTCTGCCGAACGATAGTGGCCTGGAACGCCCTGCCTGTGCACGTGTTTCCTCCCACATATAATCCTGGGTTCTTTAAGCGGAGCGTGAAGAGGCACATCAGTAGGTCGTCAAGTTGAGGGTCACTCTCAATAGTAATGTGTGCTGTGAGAGTGGCCCACAATCGCTAGACGTCGTCACGACTTACCACCAGGCGGGCGGCGTCAATTTGGCGAACCAAATATAAAAAAAAAAAAAAAAAAAAAAAAAAAAATAGATGCGAGAACGCAAACAGTACGTAGGTAACTAGGTACTATATTTTATTAAAACAGATGTCAAAAAAGGATGATCACGTTGTATTTTAAGACTTACACAGGACTCAGATATTTCTCAAAATATAAAAAAATCATTTCTTCTGTTTTTAGGGGATAGGTAAGTACATAAATAATGTGATATAAGTTTTGCTAAAAGATATTTGGTTACATTCAGTTTATTAGTCATTTCAATTTACACAACGCCTTGTCTCAATATATTTGTGCTAAACAAGTTTTGTGAAAGTGGTTAGTAACTGCTGGACTCGGAGGTTGTGGGTTCGATTCCATTAAGGTGTGTGAAGAGCATTGTGTGAAGAGCACTGCCGTCCCTGAGGTCCCAGGTTGGATTCCCGGGTCAACTCCAATTTTGGTGTAATTCACAAATGTTTGTTTGGGTGTATTCTATGTAATATATTATATAACTACGTATTTAGAAATATATAAGTAAGTTTATCAGTCGTCTTGATCCCATAGCACAAGCTTATCTATATATTTAATACGACAATTTGTCTGTCTGTCTGTCCGTCCATCGCGTTTTTCAATTTACTTACATTTGCATGAAATATAAAAATATTCTTTTTTTTTTAATTTTCTTTTTCTTTTTTTTTTCTACTTGAGGCGATACAAAGTTTGTCGGGATAACTAGTATTAACTTAATTTGGGCTAGATTACGTCGCGTGAGAATGTCCATGTATAAATATATATATATATAGTTTCAGTCGCTTTCGAGCTGCCGCCTATTCTAGTGCATATTAGTTATAAACGTGTGTTTAACAGTATTATCGGAATTAAAATGTTATGTGCATCCTATAATAGTACATTCAACGATGGAGCTCATTGTCAATCATGTATAGTCCAACACACAGGACTATATTGAAACCTGTGAAAAACACCACTTTTTATTGCTAAAAAGGCGGCGAGAGAATGCAGATACTCGTATAATGTATTTGTCTCGCATAGTTATGCCGTCAGCACTGGACTGCCCGGAGTTGCTTGCTCTCGTTAACATCTATACACCAGACACCATCTCCGCTCGAGCCCATTGTTTGCTGTTACCTCTGTTGCCACCAACGACTGCCAAAACAGCTTCCTATACCGAGTGTGCGCCAATTACAATAAGGTTTTCCGTGGTTATCCGCAACTAGATATTACGAATTCGATATCTACGACTTCCTAGCACGACACTAGCAGGTAAATGTCATTAGACTATTGCTATCTTTGGAGGTTTTAAATTATGTCAAAATTATAGTCAATAGGCCTTATGTTTTATGTTATACTAGTGGTCGCCCGCGACTTCGTCCGTGTGGTAATTTGGATTTTTTCCCGTTCCTGTCGCGCCGCGTCATATTTTGAACTATTCACACAATTTCTTTATAAATTGTAGCCTATGTTATTCTGATGTATAAGCTATGTTATTTTAAAGTTTCATTAAAATCCATTCAGTGGTTTTTACGTGAAAGAGTAACAAACATCCATCCATCCATCCATACATAGGTACATACTCACAAACTTTCGCGTTTATAATATTAGTAGGATTGTCGTAGATGAGCTCTTTTGTTATAATATTACTTTGTCGCCACCTGTGGGGACTTACTAATGGCTCAATGTTACTATATATGCTACGATCATGTATTTAGGTGATACTCTTCCTAAAATCCAATAAATAAATAACTATGTATATGTTACGGCTAATACCCGAAGTGCGGCTGCACCTAGTTTTAGCCGGTTAGAACTAGGTGCTATACTAAACTAACCTAACCTAACCTAACCTAACCGGCTAAAACTAGGTGCAGCCGCACTTCGGGTATTAGCCGTAACATATACAACCCATGGGGTGATATCGAAGTTCTGAAGTTAAACCACTCGAATTTTCTATTAGGGCCCCACGACTTCTTTTTTTTAAGTCCGCGGGCCAAAGCCCGTATTGTTTTAAATTATTTTATCCTTTTTCAATTACTTTTTAATGCGTCGTTTTTACTAAATTTGGGTTTTTTGTTAATCTAGCCGTTGACCACTTAGACACGAGCCCTTTTGCCTTATAGCCTTTCAACAAGAAATTTCCGATGTGATCAAATTAACTCTCACCTAGGTCTACCCGTATTAGCTCCGTGATTGACTCTTTTAATCCTGTTATAGTCAATATGAATACTTACCTACTTACTATTTAACTACTGAACAACAATTCTAAATTACTCTAATAATTAATACACGTATAAACATTAATTTATCTGAGGGATAGCTCCCTGTCCTGAGTAAGCAGTTAATCTTCATCCAACCCTTATCCCTGTCCACCCACGTATTGGGCAGGTAATATAATTCCGTCATACTAATCTTGCAGTAGATTAAAATTATACCACACGACAGGTATGTAATATTTACTGAACCCAACTTTGATTTATGAATATTATTTTGTCAATCACATAAATGTAATAGTGGATCGGCTGCCCCATATCAAAACCTAGCAAGTGTTTAAAGCAATATTTTACAGGAGAGCGCTAAAACGTAAATTGGGCTAGCCGTAGAACAATATTTACATAAACTATTTACTATACAATAATTATATATTAAAAAAGAAGATGATTTAACTTGACAGTCAAGTGTCTAACTTGACAGTCAACAGATGACTGTCAAGTTAGACATCTTCGTTTTATTAAATATCTCTACTAGTCATACCGTTTTGATAAGGCTCGTAGAAAATTGTATGAAATAGAAGGCTATGACGTCACTTTTATTTACTGTCAAATTAGTAACTATTAGTATTTCAATGGATGCTGAAATACAAGGAAGCTAATTTGACATTCGAATCTCTTTTGGAATTCTTTATTTGTCAAATAGGTAGGGTAACAAGTCCAACAATGAAACACTAAAAGTTCTGAGAGTCGTAACTCAGTTATTTATAACCATAACGTTACAATTTTTTACACAGATGTCAAGAATTTAATTGACTAACGAACTGTGTACTCAGTTTTTCTCAAATAGGTATAGAAAATCTACCAGATGTTTTTTTTTTAAATGAGAAATGTTTCATTGTGTCCATGGGTGTACACAATATAACACCGTATGTTAATCAATGAAACAGTAAAATTATTGTTAAAAATTCACTTAATTTAAAAAGAAAAACCAATTAGATATTATTAAATAGATTTATTTATTATTACAAATAAGTAATATTACCCAGAGATATTATGGTCACTCTATGGTTTGGTAATGTCGCATTTTTGAAATATGGCGATGTTTCATTGTGTACACTTGTTTCATTGTTGGACATGTGACCCTACTTGTAAATTTATTTTGGTCTAAGACATCATCCCTATTACGACTGTATAGGTTGCGACAGGATAGGTTGAGTTGAAAAACACAATTATACTAGATAACATCTAGTTTGTTCATTTCTTGGTTCCACGTAATAGTAAACAAGACTATGTCGTTACCACAGTTATTACAGAAACGAGCTAAACGAGCAATCTATAGACTCAGACCCCTTGACTCGCTGAAAGAACTATTTAAAGAAATTAATATTTTAACAATTGCTTCTCAATATGTTTACGACAACATCTTATATGTACGGAAAACATATATCTCTTAAAAAAATCCGATAACCATAATTTATGGTTATATTAAATTTATAGTTTTCCGTACATATTAAAATTTAATACAAGAAATAAAAATAAACTGGCAATGACAAAAATTAGACTTCATAAAGTTGGTAGTTTGTTTGTAGGCAAATGTATAAAATTATTTAATAAAATTCCTCAGGATTTGGTTGACATGCCTCTTAATAAATTTAAAAAAGTAGTGAAAAAATGTTTGATGAAGAAAGGCTACTATAATGTAGACGAATATCTTAATGATAAAAATGCATGGTCACCCTAATCTTCTGTTGTTAGCCACTCGTACAATACAATATAAATTTTAATACAATGTAAACAAAACAATACTAAGAAAGAAAATGGATAATCTACCTGAGTTTCATGCTGGTATCTTCTCAGGAAAACCAACTTACCGAACCAGCGAAAGAATCATTTTCAAATGGTTATTTATGTACTTAATTTAGTATTTTCATAATATTGCTTGACATAAAATTGTAAAATTTTGACATTCATATGTGCTCTTTATGTGCCTAAACTGAATAAACGAAATTGATTCTTGATTCTTGATTCTTGACCGTTATAAAATCGATAACTATTCTGTAATACGAGGCTAAACACAGAACAGTCAATAGCCAGGAGTGATGATACCTAATATAATTATTATGTATCACATTTAATGAAGATTAAATATATTGGACACAAACACTTTTACTTTCCACTGGCTTTTATTTAATTTTTACTAACCGGTTTTAACGGCATCATCAGAGACTTTAATCCACTCTTTTCCAATCGCCAGAAACTGCATTAATTGTGTCAGTCTTGCGAGATTGCTTATAATCTGACTGTATTTACAATTTTAGAGAAGGTAGAGAAGAACCTGGCAATAAAATTTCAGGGCCACTCTCAGCGAAGCTCAATAATGAGTATGCACTTTTGAACCTTCACTGTACACAGACGCTGCGTCGAAAGACAGTTTAATCTATACTATAGGGAATCACTATCATAGTCACTATCACTATCACTACATATTGTAAAACAAAGTCGCTTTCATCCCTAGATCTTTAAAACTACGCAACGGATTTTGATGCGGGTTTTCACCATGAGCAGAGTGGTTCTCAAGGAAGGTTTTTAGTATTTAATTTGACAAGCGGGTGAAGCCGCGTGCGTTCCCTAGTTTTAAATAAATAACAGTTGCTAAGATTTTTGACTAAACAGTAAATAATAAGAACATAACATTTGCATTAGCAAATTTCTTTAGAAAATAAATTCTCTACACTTCAAAAGTGTATTTTAAATTTTCCTGTCTCGGTCATAATGGATGTGCCTTTTAAATTTATAAATTTTAAATTGAATTTAGCGATTATTTTAGTACAATATTTTGACTGCTTCGGTGGCGTAGTCGCTTTCGACACCGGAGTCTCGGGTTCGATTCCCGGTCGGGACAAACTTTTTGTGATGACATATACGTTTGTACCGAAGTCTGAATGTTTCCTATGTATAATGTCCTCTGCTTAGTTTGAGACTAGATGGCGTTGTGTGAATTGTCCTAACATATTTATTTATTGACTTATTAATAACTAGCTGTTGCCCGCAGCTCCGCCTGCGTGTTAGTTTAGATCTACATAACATTTTTATTTATGAAGCGAAAGAAAACCAAACCGCAAATTCAAATCAAAAATTCAAAACGGTTAAGCCGGTTCTGAGATTAGCGTGTCCAAACATTCAGACAAACAGAGAAAAGTTCTAAAAACCATTGTTTTGGGTTTTATTGCGTTCATAAAGCCCTCCTACAACAGTTTCTCTATTATATCTTCTTTAATATTCTCTTAAGATAATATATATAAATTAATTAGAATAAATTCATGTTAAGATACGAAAATATGAAATATTATTTATTATCTAGAGGGGCTCGTGGTCTAGTGGTAACCGACAAGGTTAATACATTGCAAAGGTTAAGCAATATCGAGTCAGGCCGGTCTTAGGATGGGTGACCATTGCTTAAGACACTGAGACCCCTCCGTGCCTCGGAGAGCACGTTAAGCCGTCGGTCCCGGTTGTCATACGATCATCTATGGCAGTCGTTAGGGGTAGTTGGAGCCCTAAATCAAAAATCCGACCGGGCTAACTACAGAACTTCGTTATCGCCTATGGGATGTGGAGGTCAGATGGCAGTCGTTTCACGGAAAATATCGAAGTTCAGCCGAATCGCAGTTAGACTGGAAAGCCGACCCCAACTGCGTTGGGAAAAGGCTCGGTGAATGATGATCTTCGTCGTGTGTGATAGTCCATTGAATGGTATGGCGAGCGATATTGTATCTTAAGTTAAAATATTATAGTATCTTAGCCGTGTACAGCGCCCCTTAGTGAACTCCACTGCGGGTGACGTAACCTGTTCGGAAGAGCTCTTCAATCTGATCCTACCCTCTTCCTTCCAATCCCGAACAACGCGTGCCGGGCAGAGATGCCACTCCCACACAGTGGATAGCATATTCGCGAGAACCCAACGTTTTAAACGTTCGTTTCTCTACCGAACAATAGTGGCCTGGAACGCCCTGCCTGTGCACGTGTTTCCTCCCACATATAACCCTGGGTTCTTTAAGCGGAGCGTGAAGAGGCACATCAGTAGGCCGTCAAGTTGAGGGCCACTCTCTATAGTATTGTGTGCTGTGAGAGTGGCCCACAATCGCTAGACGTCGTCACGACTTACCACCAGGCGGGCGGCGTCAATTTGGCGAACCCAACATAAAGAAAAGAAAAAACCTACGGCAAACTTATTATTTGCGGTTGGTATAGTTATCGGGTCTAGGGATCGAACCGCAAAATTAATTTTGTTTTTTATTGTATATACTTTTCCGGGATAAAAAGTACCCAGTGTGGTGCCCAGGATATTAAAGAATAATTATACCAAGTTTCATCGTAATCGAACCGGTAGTTTTTGCGTGATGCCTGAACAGACAGACAAAAATTTTTTTAATCACATTTTTGGGTTTGGTGTCGGTCTAGCAACACCCCCTGCCATTTATTTTTTTGATATTTTCAATGTACAGAATTTTCACTTCTACAGATTTATTATAAGTATAGATACTTGTGAAACTTCAGCTTAGTTAAAACAGATTCATTGTGAAAACAAATTAAACTTCCAACATGTTTTATTTTCAATCAGTCCAGTTGTACGAAATTTTAATAATTATTTGCACGTTATAACGAAGCTTACTTTGGGTCTAAATCAGCATAATTATTTCTACAATAAACCAAACACAGTTAGACAGACATTCCGATAGATAAACTGGCTGGTAATTTAGCTTAGCTCGTAAAACAAGTAGGTAGTCATTTCTGTAGCAGGTATAAGTTACTGTTTCGCTTTCAAATCACTGTGTGTCTTATAATTTACTAGCGGAAGCGTACGGCCTTCACCGGTTGACTAAGCATACCTACACAGGGACAGTCAGAAAGGAACGACTTTATTTTATACTATGTTATCTATCTATCAATCCCACGTAATAGGAGGCAAGCCTCTTACCGTCACCGGACACACATTATAATGGGTTATGTCCAAAATGGCTGAATGAATTTAATAAAAGGTAGCAGCTATATTGTAATTTTGAAAATCAATAAATTTTTCCGTAATAACATGGGTAAAAATATTAATATTTACCAACCCAAATGGCAATTGAGGTTACCATCCATGTTTTAATGCTCTTGGACGATAAATAACATTAATTTAGACACAAAATCGTTTCGAACGACTCCATAAATAATGGTTATTGTTCTCTCATAAATCATTTTACTCACATACAGTTGAGGCGAGATAATGAAAATATATTTTTTGGTGGACAATTACGTGGCTTTTTTTTTAAATGCTGCTGCGCTAATTGTTTAGTTATTAGGGTTCCGTACCCAAAGGGTAAAACGGGAACCTTATTACTGAGACTTTCCCGTCCGTCGAGATACGCTGGTCTTAGGATGGGTGACCATTTCTTAAGATATTAAGACCCCTCCGCGCCTTGGAGAGCACGTTAAGCCATTCGGTCCCGGTTGTCATACAAACATCTATGGCAGTTGTTAGGGGTAGTTGGAGCCCTAAATCAAAAATCCGACCGGTCTAACTACAGAACTTGAATATCGCCCATGGATTGTGGAGGTCAGATGGCAGTCGCTTCACGAAAAAATCGAAGTTCAGCCGAATCGCAGTTAGACTGGAAAGCCGACCTCAACTGTATTGGAAAAAGGCTCGGTGGATGATCGCTTTGATCCCACGTAATAGACGGAGAGCCTATTCATGGTTAAATTAAATAAATCTAACTACCTTGCAATATTCCGCCTCATGCAAATTACCCAACTCTCGTATTTATTCATGCACAAGTCCGCCCTCCAAACCCACTTAGGCCGAAAGAATAGAGAAATAATTTTGAAAATAGAATAAATATGAGAGTTGTGTTATCGTGCAAAAAATAATAAAAACCTCGACACGTGTCTCGGCTCGGCATGGCTCGGCGCACGGCGACCGGATCGGTCGCCGTGCGCCGAGCCATCGACATCTCCTGATGATGCCCCTGGTTGGGGGCGAAACACGTGTCGAGGTTTTTATTATTTTTTGCACGATAACACAACTCTCATATTTATTCTATTTTCAAAATTATTTCTTTATTCTTTCGGCCGCCTAAGTGGGTTTGGAGGGCGGACTTGTGCATGAATAAATACGAGAGTTGGGTAATTTGCATGTGGCGGAATATTGCAAGGTAGTTTTTTTTTTTTTTTTTTTTTTTTTTTTTTTTTTTTTTTTTTTAATTCCGCGGCTCAAGGCCGCGGCCGCTCTAACGTCCGTTGCCGGGCGTCCCTGGTTACTAGCAGAGGGTATGTCCAGTGGCGCCCGGCGGACTTTGACCACCCCTGTGGTCTCTGCGGGTGTTTGGTCGGGACGAGAATCCCGCGTCATTGGGGTCGGGTTTTATCCCGCGTCAGTGAGTGAATCTGGTTGCGTGCTATGGGGCAAAGGCCCCGCAGCACGCAACCCTTCTAGCCTGCTTCTGTAAGGACGGTGGGTGGCGATCCCGCCGTCCTCAGGCCCCGATCATGGAGGACGATAGTCTTGGGCGTAGTCGCGTAGTCTGGGGCGGCCTGGCCGCCGACTACGGAACTCGGCGGGGAGGGTACGCTCCCTCTCCCTCCCGGCCGCCTCCTTCGCGAGCATGACTTGCTCGCAGAAGGACACGGCCGCGTTCCACCTACTCCCGCTGGATACCATGGCTTGAAGCATGGTCCCCAGCGAGAGGGTATCCACGCCCAGACCCACTACGAGGTCCCGGCGCTGACTCGCCCACGCTGAGCACTCCACCAACGTGTGGAGTGCGGTGTCGTCGTCGGAAACCTCGCAGTGTTGACACCGGGGTGTGACCTCACGATGCATGCGAAACAGATAGCTACCGAAGCATCCATGCCCGGCAACCATCTGCGTCGCACGGTACGTGAGGTCACCATGCTGCCTCTGCAGCCAATCGTCCATGATCGGTCTCACCGCCGCGATGAAGATGGCACCCCCCTTGGGTTGCTCAAGTCGCACCCTCCATGACTCCATGAGATCCTGGCGGAGTTGGGACCGCTGGTCCTCGATTTCTCGAGACGCAGGCCTGTGGTCCCGCTCCAGCGCCTCCTTGCGCCATTGGAACAATGACGCAAGGGCTCTCGCTTCCAGGTCCCATGGAGGGGTCCCGGCTAGGAGACATGCAGCCTCTCCGGAGATCGTGCGGTACCCCCGTACGGTTCTGACGGCCAAGGTTCTAAGTGGTCTGTTTAACAGAGTCACGTTCCCCTTGACCGCCAACCTATCCGCCCATACGGGAGCCCCGTATAGGGCCATACTCCGCACGATCCCCAGGTACAGTCTCCTGCAGGAGGCGTTGGGTCCCTTTAGGTTGGGCATCAGTCGCGAAAGCGCGACCGATGCCTGCGTCACCTTGGGGACCAAACTTCGGAAATGTGGTCCGAAGTTCCATCGGCTATCAAGTACGATCCCTAGGTACTTCATCGAGGGCTTGATGCCGATGCTAACGCCTCCCACATTTATGCTGGAACCTTCTGGTGGACCGTTCCGAGGTCTGTGAAAACACAGAACCTCGGACTTGTGCAAGGCCACCTCCAGTCCCAGCTGCCGTATCCGACCCACGACTCGAGCAACACCCGTCGTGACCTTGAGTGCTGCCTCCTGGTACGTTGCACCCCGCGCCGTGACGAGGGTATCGTCGGCGTAGCACGTTACGCCGACACCCCTAGGCAACGCACCCCGCAGCACCCAGTCGTAGCCGATGTTCCACAGAAGCGGCCCCAGGACCGACCCCTGCGGAACACCGCACGACACATCTCGCCGAGCTGGCCCGAGCCAGCTGGGGAAAGCTATGGCCCTCTCCGAGAGATAGGCCCCGACAATACGACGGAGGTAGAGAGGCGTTTCGTGATACACGAGCGCCTCCCTAACGCAGCTCCATGGCAAGGTGTTGAACGCGTTGGCGATGTCAAGAGACACCGCCACCACCACCTTGCCCTGCGAGACTGCTTCCTCCGTCAGGCTCTTCACGCGCATGATCGCGCTCACGGTGGAGCGTCCCCGACGGAAACCGAACTGGTTATCCGCCAGGTCTGGCCCCACACTCGTGAGATGCTCGACGAGGCGTTCCGCGATAATGCGCTCAAAGAGCTTACACACCTCGTCGAGCAACACGATCGGCCGGTATCCGGACGGTGAGTCCACCGGCCGCCCCGCCTTACGGATCAGGACCAGTTTCCCCGTCCTCCACACCTTGGGAAACTGGCCCCTTTCGAGGCATGCGCTAAAGAGCCCCATCAGTCGAGGCCCGAGTTCTTCGAGGGCCAGGACCCATGCACGGCCAGGAATGCCGTCGGGTCCGGGGGCAGTGATTTTCCGGCGTTTAAGCCGGAGTACCGCCGCACCTAGCTCCCCCACCCTGACTTCGGGTACGTCGTCTTCGCTGGTGCTATCCGCGTCGGGCAGAGACGGAGCCATGCGCGGAGGGACGTGCTCCTCCGCGCTCGTCGGAAACAGGGAGCCCATGACCCGCTCCAGCTGCTGCGGCTGGAGACTCTGGGTCAGTGGGGGCGCCCTAGGTCGGAGTTTCTCCCTGACCTGTAGGTACGGGCGCCCCCATGGGTTCTGCTGCAGGGTCTCCAGGAGCTCCTCGCGGGCCGCCGTCTTGGCCCGCTTTATCGTCTCCTGGAGATTACCTTTAGCCTCCCTGTATGCCTGAAAAAGCTCCGCCTCTCGGGCTGCCGCGTCGTCTGGGCGGCGACGCCTCCGGCGAAACCTGGTGTACCGGCGGCGGGCGGAGATGCATGCTGCGCGCAGCTCTGCAATCTCCGGCGACCACCAGTACACCTGCTTCCTGGCCGGTCTGGGTGTAACCCTAGGCATCGCCGCATCACAGATTTGCGACATGGCTCTCCTGAACCACTCCGCCTCGGCATCCACATCGGCAGGCCGGTCCGGCGCTGGAATCCAGGCCTGCACGATGGATGCCTCCAGGAGAGCCTCCCGATCCAGATGGTGAAGTGCCCAACGCGGATCCGGGGGATTTGCCACCGGCTGTGGGAGGTCAGGTGGGGGGACGACATCGAACCGGATGTACCGATGATCCGAGTGCGTCTCCTCACCCTCCTCCACGCGCCAGCCTGTAATACGGGCGGCGAGGTCAGGGGATGCGAACGTTACGTCCACGATCGATTCCCCCCCCCGCCGCCAAAAGGTGGCGACATTCCCCCGGTTGAGGACCTCCAGACCACGTGTTCTGGTCCAGTCCTCAAGAAGCCTCCCCTTGTCCCTGGTTTCCCGGGAGCCCCACGCCTCACTCCAGGCGTTGAAGTCTCCCAGGAGCAGGACAGGGCGAGGACGGCACGCAGCGAAGACGACGTCGAGCTCAGTGAGCCATAGCTCAAACTGAGACTCGTCAATGTTCGGCGAGATGTAGGTGGCCACGACTGCCAACCCATCATAGTCCGCCGCAACACACCCGCGGCCCCTTGCAATGATCGCAAGGCGCGAGTTGTCTGCGGCGGACCCCCCAAAGATACAACAGGCCGAGCCGTCCTCGTCCACCGGGCTTCCCGGGTGGACGTAGTACGGCTCGGCGACCACGGCCAAGTTTATGGACCACTGCCGGATGCTCTGGTACAGAAGATCCTGAGCAGCACGGCAGTGGTTCAAATTCACTTGCAGGATACGGATACGGGCGTCAGACATTAATTGACGTCCATAACCGCATCCCGCCGCGAAGCAACTGGCCGCGCAAGGGCGGCACCCCCACCGCTCTCAGCGGACGGACGAGGTTTTGACTTCGAGGCGGCGCAGGTTGTGCTGCCGACCCGGTGATCCGCGGTCTTGCCCTCCGCCTCGCATCTAAAGCAGCGAGGCGGGGCGTCACAGGCACTTGCCTTGTGACCGGGCCGGCTGCAGCGGAAGCACCGATCGCCCACGGTGACTTCCGCTGTACACTGCACTCCGACGTGCCCCACCACCATGCACCGGAAACATCTGGTTTCCCGGGCACGAAGGAGGTGCACCTGCGCCTTTAGGAAGCCCCCTACGAGGAGGCTTCGTCCGTCCGCCACTTTCAGTGCCGCCGCGACGGGGCACTGGACGACTGTCATCCCGTGACCAGTGGAGCCGAAGGAGATATCTGAAGCCTTCACCTGGTCACGGGGGCAGCTGCCCGCCTCCACGACGGCGGAGACAACTTCCTCCGTCGTGGCCGCGTCATCCAGACCCGTGATGCGCAATGCGGCGCATTTGGTGGGTCTGGTGACGCGGACGGCTTCTTCGTCCAGCGCGACCCTAAGCTGAGCCGCTAGGGCGTCAGCTTTAGGGCCGCTGGAGGCGCCGGAGACCTCGAGGAGGCGAGCCCCGGTGCGTGTCGTCTTGCACCGGAGCCCCCCTTGTATTTCGAGGGCCGAGAGGTTGACTGAGGACTTCACGGTCCTCAGTACGTCGGCGTACCCCACCCCTTTCTCCACACCTACCGTCGTCACCGTCAGGACGACGGCGGTGGAGCGAGGGGGGCGGGGCCTCTTCGGCGCCTTCGCCGCGGCGGCTTTGGCCGCTTTCTTGGCAGCCTTCGTCTTCCTCTTCTTGGCTCCCACTACTTCCCATCCCTCCCGTCTGGAGGGATGTAAGGAAGCAACGGGAGCGACGTTAGAGGAAGACGAGGCGGCAGGGGTGCCACTCTTCTTACCACGCCCCTTGGCCTTCCGCGCCTGGGCCGCGGTCTCGGCCGGCATCCGGTTCGCTGAAGCGGACGGGGGCGGAGCGGGGCGGCGGACAGCGGGTGTGCCGCTTGGACCCGGAGCGGGAGCACCGCCGACAGCCGCCGCGTATGAAAACGCGGGACGCGCTAGCGGAGGGCGGTACGCCCGGTCCTCCAGGACCGCGAGGCGCCTCTCGATCGCCGTCAGGACCTGCACCGTAGTCGGTACAGGCTTCGGCGGCGAGCCGGGCGCCACGGTGGGCGCGGTCCTAGGCGCCGTCTTCGGCGCTGGTCCAGCCGTCAGAGGAGGAGGCGGCATGGGACCTGGAGGTGCCTTGACCGCTTTGGTCAGCTCAGCGACCTCCCGACGGAGATCTTCCATCTCCTTTCGGGAGGCAGTGAGCTCCACCTCCAGGCTCGCAACCTGCTTGCGGAGCTTCGCCTCCTCCTCTGTGACGCTCCGCTCGAGGAGCTTGTCGAGGGAGGATTGGGCTTCATCCACCAGTGAAGCCACAATCTTCTTCCTCCCCGACATGTTTTTACTCCCCCGCATGGCCGCGTTCATGCGGGAGAAAATACTCATTATCTCCCGCGCGGGCGGCACACCGATATCCCTGCGACTGCGCAGGGACGGCACAGATGACGGGGGTGGTGTTGGCGGGCGCTTTCTGTAGGCGTCGAGACGCGTGCGCACCGTCTTCACCGGCACCTCCTCCTCCGAATCGCTGGAGAGGAGGGACCCCCACCCAGAGCAACTAGTGCTCCGGTCGCGCGGTAGCCCCCCCTTCTCAAGGGTCCTCTTCTGCGAAGAAGAAGGGCCCTTACCCCTCACACTACTGGGAGCTGACCCATCGTCAGTCCCAGCAGCAACATTTCCTTGGGGCGTCGACGTCGCGCTGCAACTAGGCGGCGCGACGCGAGCCCCCAAATCGATAGGCATAATCAGGTTCCGGGAATAATGCAGTAAGTCGTCGGCTGAGACTGCCCGGGGAAGGGCAGTGTCAGGACCGGGGGTCTCTTCTGGCTTATTCATGATAAGCAGTTTCTTCCTGTGTTGGCCACTCAAGTTCTCGATGTCGACGTTCGGTCACCCAACTTGCCACTGCGTTACCGTGGTCAAGTTGGGGTCCAGGGCGGACGGCGAGGACGTAGTCTAATCTCTTGGGGCCCCGCCCCATTGCAAGGTAGTTAGATTTATTTAATTTAACTATGGACTTCCGAAAAGTAACGCCTGATAGTATTAACCTATTCATGGTATTTATTTTAATTGCTTTTGCCAGAGGTTCGCTCCATCCTGTCTGCAATTGGACTTATATGTATATTTATATTTAAGAGTAGTAGAAACAAACTCATTGCTTTCAAATACAGGAATATATACGGATATCAGATACGAATCCAATTCCATGAATCCTGAATGTGGGTAGCAATGCAATGTAGAATTCCTGGAAGTAAATTTTATATTGCATAGCCACCATTATTCATCTATGTTATACTTAGTTAAACAGACAAAGCTTTGACAAATAAAATTCTCGGATATTACAAGATACCGAAGTAGTTTGCTACAATAAAAGTAAACATCTTAGGGTAGGTACTAGTGTAAATGATATAATGAGTTCGTCTTCTTCTTTTTTTATAAACGTGACTCCATCGATGTTCATCGATGATTTCGCCAATGTCAAGGTAATGCTTGATACGCACTGAAGAACTAGTAATTCCTAACTAGCTCCAGGTGCAGGACAAGAAACGTTGTTCGAAATATGACTGTCTGGGAACCTGATTTTTGCGGAGAGGTAACCTAAAAACCTACCAGCCACGCGCTCAGCAAAAATCGAACTCCATATAATGAGTTAAGTAATCTAATTCTAGATGACAATGGGTGTCCAAACAGTGGTAGTTATGTCAATTGAGCGGTTATTTATAAAGGTCATGATCATGTTATGTGCCATGTGCCAGCTGTTCTACAGTCGTTAGAGTAATTAAGTGTTCTAGCTTGACCTTGAACCCTGCCTAAAAGACCTGAACATCTATGAAATCTGTATAAAAACAATGAGTTAACTACTCTCACACACACAAATCACACATTTAACCCCGAGGGGGTAGGCAGAGGTGCATTGCACACCTACAATAAAATTTGCCAGTATTTTTAGTCCCGCGTAATAGGGGGCAAAGAATCAATTTCGTTTATTAAGTTTAGGCACATAAAGAGCACATATGAATGTCAAAATTTTACAATTTTATGTCAAGCAATATTATAAAAATACTAAATTAAGTACATAAATAACCATTTGAAAATGATTCTTTCGCTGGTTCGGTAAGTTGGTTCTCCTGAGAAAATACCAGCAAGAAACTCAGGTAGAATCCATTTTCTTTCTTAATATTGTTTTGTATACATTGTATTAAAATTTATATTGTATTGTACGAGCGGCTAACAACAGAAGATTAGGGTGATCATGCAGTTTTATCATTAAGATACTCGTCTACATTATAGTAGCCTTTCTTCATCAAAAATTTTTTCACTACTATTTTAAACTAATTAAGAGGCATGTCAACCAAATCCTGAGGAATTTTATTAAATATTTTTATACATTTGCCTACAAACGAATTACCTAACAACTTGAAGTCTAATTTTTTTCATTGCTCCTTTTTTTTATTTATTGTCTTAAAATTATGGTTATCGGATTTTTTTTGAACAGATCTATGTTCTTCCGTACATATAAGACGTTGTCGTAAACGGTTCACTATCCATTTGCATAAAAAAAATTACCATAAAATATTTTGGCATATGGTAATTTAGACTAATGATATTTATGCATAATTTTTTTATCTATAACAAATTTAGCATATTTGTCTTAAACATAAATAAAATTAGCATAATCATATTTAAGCATAAAATTTATAAGCATAGCTTTATAAAGGCATAAACGTATCAAACTATAATGAATATAGTCATAATCATCTTACGCAGAATAAGTAACTATGTAAAATAAATAAAAAGCGGCTTAGCTTAGCGCACCTAAACCTACTTTCACACTAACATAATATAGAAATACTGGTTAAAGTAACTTTTTTATTATTCATTCATTTCATTAATTTATACCTATTCAATTTTAGTAATATATACTATTAGGCGACTGTACACTATGCCTAAAAACATTGTGCAAATTATAACTATGCATAAATATATTAGACCTAAATATAAATATTCCACAATACATATGCTGCTAAAAATCAATTATGACCAAGTATAATTATGCCAAAAAAAGTATGCCAAATTCATTGTGCCAAAACATTTTAGGATTACATATATTATGTTAACGAAAGGTATACCGTCGTAAACATAGTGAGAAGCAATTGTTAAAATATTTATTTCTTTAAATACATAGTTCTTTCAGCGAGTCACGGGGTTTGAGTCTATAGATTGCTCGTATAGCTCGTTTCTGTAATATGAATATTGTCTCAATATCGGCTGCTGAGCCCCACAGTAGCAGACCATATGACATAACGCTATGAAAATTGCTAAAATAAACTAATCGTGCCGTTTTTTCGTCAGTCCTTATCTTTCCGCATAGGCAGCTGAGCTAAGTCTTCCTGCCAAGGCTGTGATATGAGAACCCCATTGCAGTTGCAAAACTATTAACGTCACCGGGCACATTTATAATGGGTTATATCCAAAATGGTCGAATGAATTTAATATAAAGTAGCAGCTATATATTGTAATTTTGAATAAAAATTGAAACCCGTTCCTTGGGATGAAATGTTGATGAAAGGTAACAAATTCTTACGTGCCAGCCGCTATGGCACAGCCAATTAAAGTCCTGGGCGTCTCGGACTATTAAATATTTAGATAGATATTATAAATCACAAAAACAAATGTCATCAGCCGAAATTGAACCTGCGACCTTTCCCTAACAGTCATAGTAGCTTAGTGTAAAAGCTCTTTTTAGGGGAAGGTCGCAGGTTCGATTCCGGCCGATGACATTGGTTTTGTGACATATATTTTGTATCTAAATAAATAAGAAAAATATTAATACAGGTACCAAACATAAGTATAGGCACAAAACGCAGGTAATTTCATTGAATGATATCGTTTTAATACCTCAAGGTACAAGTTTTGTAATTAATTCCTTACATTATGTTCCATTGTGGAATAACTGAACTTACTGTAATTAAATTTATTTAATTAATGTTCCAAATAGGTACAGAAATTCTCGTCTAAAATATTATGAGATCACAATCAATGCTACCATCCATTATAAGTTTATATCTCTGGAATATTAAATTTAAGTAGTAATTAAAGTCAATTGAAAGTTTTAAATCCCTGTGCCAGCAGTGAATAAATTTTACGAGTAAGGTACTTACTATTTAAGTAATTGTAATAATGTGCCCTGGTAATAAAAGTTATGATTTTAATTTGACGATGTACAGGGTGTGGGTTTAATATGGATTCGTTTAGACTTTATACTACGTAGGTTTAAAGAATAAGTATCAATGATAATTATTCCTTTTGATATCACGACCTTTTCCCCGACAGGGTATAAGGATAACCGTTTACATGCAAAACGACCAATCCTCAAAATAACCAACAGCAAATTCTCATATCAAAAGAAAGAAAGAATGTTTTTATTTATGCATAAACACTTTGCAAGTAATAAAATAACAAAAAGTTTTTTCATTTTATTGTCTATGGCAACGAATGCGACAGGCGCAGGGTGACGTGTGTCAGTGGTGACGTGTGACATATATGACATTTTGAAACCGAGAACTTGATTGAAACTTTTCTTTTCATAGATTTAGGTTTATTTTATTCTTATATTTTTAAATTTAGCTCTTAAACGACATCATAGTATGTAAAATATGAGCTACGCCATTTGCTTCTTTTTTTCCTTTAAGTCCATCGTTCATCGACGATTTTGCCATTGTTAATGTAGTGCTTGATAGTTCCCGGTTCCCGGAGAACTAGTTACTGGTTACTGCAAACTAGTATCAGGTGTGAAACAAGGAAACGTTGTCCGGTAGTGCAAGTTGTTGCCGAGCGCCAGAGATAACCTAAAAGGCTATCCATGCGCTTGCCAAAAGCTTGACATTAATTTGTTTTTAGAAATAGGGATTTTTCCGTAAATCCTTTCCAATATTGTGAAAAGATGTGTAGTAAATTTCACCAAGTGCCTGCAATCAATACTATAAATAGTTTAAACACATAATACGTAGATCATTAGAAAGGGATTCATTGTATAATTTTACAATATGAATAACAAAAACTATAGTCTTAGACTGGACTCAAACCACTGACTGATCCCTTTCCAGCAGGAACATTCTATCAACTGAGCAAGACACCACATCCCCAAGACCTCTAATTTTGAAATCTTGTGATCACTCAAAATTCCCCCTGACAAGCGAACAGTCACTGGAGTTCGATTTTGGCGAATCATCGATCAATATCGATGGAGCCACGTGTTTAAAAGAAGAAGAACACTTACTGGTTCGAGTCCAGCTTTATTGCTTTAAAATATATTCAAAGGGATTCATTTCGTCATTTTATGAAATGTTACCAATTCGACACTTCAAATTCTTTCTAATTCGCATCTCGGTACCTATATATTTTATCGTCGACTGTAATTAACACGAAGTATTCCAAGTAGTCACTAATTTATCAAATTATAAATGTCTACTTATTAATTTTAATTGGATATCAAATTAATACCCGCCCTTTACTATGATGATGTTTTGAAATATTGTTCTTTTAGGCGAAGGGCTATTAATTCTTAGCACGAATATGATATTGAGAAATATATATTTATTAAATATTAAGATAGAAATTAAAAAAAATAACAAAATCTGAAATGTCGTGGGCGGGAATCGAACCCACGGTTTTTCCCTTACAGCGGGAATACTCTAACCAACTGAGCTACGATGACCACTACCGACAAACCATAGCGTGATCTAGAAATTTTGAAAATAATTATGAAGCAAAAACTAGATGTTGTCGGTACTTCGGGATATTATTTCAAATTTGTAACATATTGAGATATAAATAAAAATATATTGCAATTATTACATAAAACGGACTCTTCTACATAATAAATCACTGTAAGGATCTTTTGTGGTTATTAAATGAGCCTTGCTTGTACAATTTAAGTCGGTATAATCCAAAATTTAATATTCAACAAGGTGTTTATTTTCTAAAATACTTCGCGCCTACATAATTTAGACATTAATTAAAATACAACTAGATTTACATAACGAAACTGTTTTATTTAATTACTTTGTTGACTTTATAGAGATGAATTATGTATTATGTCCAAGAACGCTAGAAATCTCCATGGAACTTAGAATAATATTTTAACCGACTACTAGAAAAAGAGGAGACGCTCAATTCGACTGCATGTTTTTTTTTCATGTTTGTTATATAATATATATCCTCATATCTTTGTACTGGGAGAACCGATTTTGAATTTTGTTTTTGAAAGCTACAACTTCTCAAGTGGTCTCATTTCAATTTGGTCCCATTCCGACAGTTATTTGGTCCCATTTCAATTTGGTCCCATTCCGACAGTAATTTGGTCCCATTTCAATTTGGTCCCATTCCGATAGTTATTTGGTCCCATTTCAATTTGGTCCCATTCCGACAGTTATTTGGTCCCATTTCAATTTGGTCCCATTCCGATAGTTATTTGGTCCCTTTTTAATTTGGTCCCATTCTAACATAACTTGGTCCCATTCCGACAGTAATTTGGTTCCATTTAAATTTGGTCCCATTTCAATTTGGTCCCATTCAGACAGTAATTTGGTCCCATTTCAATTTGGTTCCATTCCGACAGTTATTTGGTACCATTTCAGTAATTTGAAGTTGAGTAGTTCGGTAGAACTGCGGTAGGTGCATCCAACGCTAACCTTAATAGCGCGATGTAGAAATTATGAAAATGATATGAAGCGAAAATTCGATGTTGTCGGTAGTGGTCATCGTAGCTCAGTTGGTCAGAGCAGTCCCCCTGTTAGGGAAAGGCCGTGGGTTCGAGTCCCGCCGATGACATCAGTTTTTCAGATCTATTTATAATTTCTTTCTTAATATTTGAATTTGAGTTTGTCAATTTTGGACGTGTTTATTTAAGACTAACGAGACAGAGGCACTTATTATGCCCACGTTTCGCCAGTCACTTCTTTAAATTTGACTGTTTGTTTCTTTGCTTCGAAACTACTGAAACAATTTAAAAAATTATTACACTTATAGCTACATTACAACAAGCTACCTATATTATAAAATCGCCTGCCTCGGTGGCGCAGTGGTATGAGTATGCGACTGCCAGGTTCGATTCCGGGTCGAATCAAATTATTTGTGCGATCGACAAATATTTGTTTCGGAGTTTGGGTATTTTCTATATAATATTGTAACGAAGATGCCTTCCTGCCTAGGGTACCAGGAGGGTCTTCACTGTTTGAGTTGAAATAGAAACACTGGAAAACTTTTACATATATAATTTCCGAGATAAGATGTTACATACAGTTTGTCACGTTTTTAGGAGTCGTGGGTGATCAGAAGCGATACAATATTAGTCCTGTATCGTTACAGATCACCCACGACTCCTAAAGACGTGACAAACTGTATGTAACATCTTATCTTGGAAATTATATATGTAAAATTTTTCCAGTGTTTATATTTCAACTCAAACAGTGAAGACCCTCCTGGTACCAAATGTATTGAATATTGAGTATTGAGTACCCTAGGCAGGAAGGCATCTTCGTTACAATATGCATGTATTTAGAAATGTATAAGTATGTTCCCTTCTTCCTCGTAGTCAAACTTTTTGGTCAAACTGGTTTGACTATGAGGAATTATGTTTCCTCGTGGTTAAACTTCATTGACATTGCAACTTTCTATCGCCCTTTATGCATGCAGTTTATGTATGTACAGTCATAGATAACTAAGATAATGTCAAACGTCAAGTGCGGCGATTCTCTATAACTAGGTATGCAATGCATGCTGCTAATTGCAAATGTTGAGCGGAGCAAATGTTTCATTGTTGACGAACGTGTTTCCATGGCAACCATTTAATCGTCTGGTTTTTCGGTTATGTCCAGGACATTTTCGGTGATTATTCCGTGGTCAGCTCTATTTTCATAATTTCAGATATATGCACTCCCGGGTATGATGCCGACCAGCATGCCAAATTTGGTCAAAATCGGTCGAGCCGTTTCGGAGGAGTAGACACACAAACGATTTACACTTGTCGCCTAAGATTGAGGTCCCCTTCGATCTGCTCAAAAATGGATTTGAAATGTGTAAAACGAAAAGGTGGGACAGTATTGCTGTTCGAGGGCCAGCAATATTATAAATGGCGCAACTATAGAATGGTAACGTTTTTTGGGCTTGCAGCCAGTTGAGAAAACAAAAGTGTCGAGGGTATTACTGTATCCTTTACACCTCGCGACACGAACACGGTTTTACAAAAGATTAACACCCCCCGGCACACAATACAATGTTAAACACTCTCGGAGCGGGCAACCTTTTTTTAAGCTTATGAACAAGCACTTTAATGATTGACTGTACACATTCTTAACTAAACAGCAATACAGGGAGGGTCGTTAAACAAGTTTGACTACGAGGAAGGTCCGAGTATGTTTATCAGTCGTCTAGATCCCATAGCAAAAGCTTATATTCGCTTAATTTGGGCTAGATGACGTTGTGTAAGAATGACCAAAATTTATTCATTTACCTATATATTTTTTTTATATAAATATAAATTTTATATTTATAAAAAAAAAGTTACGCTATGATCAATAGGAGCAGAGTAGTAATGAAATATATTGCAAAATCCACTTGTCAAGCGGATAAAGTTGCGGACGTCCGCTACCGGAGATTGAGAAATATGATGAAAATTATGGTAAAATTAAGAAGTTTTTTATTTTTTCTACCGACGTCTAAAAAAGGAGGAGGTTCTCAATTCAACTGTATGTTTTTTTTATGTTTGTTGCCTCATATCCCTGGACTGGCTAAACCGATTTAATATTTTTTTTTAAATGAAACCTACTACTTCCGAAGTGGTGCCATTTCAATAAATTCCCGTTCCGACAGTTATTTAGTCCCATATCGGTAATTTGAAATCGGCTGTTGTGTCAATTTTAGAAGTGTATTTTTAAAAAAGTACCTACTATAATAATTAATCAAAAAAAAAACCATATCCCATTTGCCTGCCGTGGCGTTAATACACGTAGGTAAATACCGTTCGCGAGGCATAACCTGGGCTTTGCATTTATGTGACTATGTGAGTGTCACGAAAAGTATGGTCAAAAAGCTGTGTGTACAACACATGTGTGTGTAAAACAGGTCACGTTATACGTTCGTACGTGCACTCACACAAATGTAAAGCTCAGCTTACGGCTCGTGAACTGTACACTAAAGTTTAACAATTATATTGCACAAAAACACATATTTTTCCACTGTTAACAGTGTGTGATGACAGTAGACAGTATGATGACCAATACCGATCATAAAATCTTTACTTCATATTATTATAATTTCTAAATCGCGTAAGGTTATTAGCGTTGGCGCCACTACCGGATTTCTGCCAAACGTTATTATCATTGTAGGGTCTTTAGTAACATCAGGCTGCAAATTGATTCCATTAGTCTAGACAAATTACGTTGCGAGCGCCCTCTGTGTCCCAGTGGGGAGTCAATTCAGTTTGATGTATGAACCCTCGTTACAAACCCACGTGGGCGTACCTTCAATCACCATGGAAATGACTTCATTACTCTTGTTTTTTCTACAAGATGTTAGAAGAAAGAATTTAGAGTCTCTTGTTGTATTATTTGTAGGGTCTAATGGTTACGTGATCGTATTATGACACAGGAACATTATGATCCGGAATATATTATCCTCAATATGGTGCGATAAACACCCAATTTTTTACCCAATAATTATACTCGACGTGATGTGAAAAAAAAATCTCAGTAGTACCACCATGGAACTGAGCAATGGAAGTAAGGCGAAGGAAGGAATTTGAGTATTCGCAGTAGTTCCATCATTTCATTATGACGTATAAATGGTACTAATGCGAAAAAAAATTCGCAGTAGTACCATCATGGAACTGAGCAATGGAACTAAGGCGAACGAAGCGATTCGATGAATGTATTTGATTTATATGTAAGTAAGTCAGTGGACTCAAAATGTTATTCACTTATGTTAGTTTATGAATTTTGAACAGATTCTATGTGAATGTGTTGTAGTGGGTGGGAGGTTTTAAAAATGACATTCTGTTCGTACATCTCGACAGAGACAGACTTGGAATATAAATGAGTGTAAATTCATATTAAAAGTTATTGTAATATACTTACTTATGAAAGTCATTCTAATATACCTTGTTATTACAAAGTGAGCAGTTTTAATTCACCTGAGCCTGGATTGTGAGAGCTTTTCACAATTCAATACCTACATAAGTTAGAATTGTAAGCCTGGGTTTGAAAAACAGGTGCACTGCTTGGTACAGCGTAGTACCTATCCATCGAATAAAAATCTCAACCAACAATATTAAATGAATATGAAACCACTCAGAATCCATTAAGTTTTTCAGCGATGTACGTAATGAAACTACAAAATTCAATTTGTTACGTTTCTTGAACACAGAACCACTACTATGGCGTCCAGTGTGATTTATTTTTTAACTAGATTCGTATAGACAAAATACCTATAGTTAAAATAATTATCCATAATTTTATCGATAAGTGGGAACATATGGGACGATTCTAAGGTCCCTAACGACTTTGCTACGACTCATTTATGACATTTGTCGAAAATTAATGACCACTTTCGACAATCATAACTTTCTGTGTTTGACTGAAAATCAGTTCACTGGCAGCCATATTTAAAATGGGCTTATAATATTATTAGCGGTCTACCTCGACATAGTCCGTGTGGTAATTTGGAGTTTTTCCCGTTCCCGTCGCTTGTAATTATTGTTCCCGTTGCGTTCCGTCGCCCGTAATAACATCTAGCTTCGCAAATATTTTTTTAGAACGAATTTCATTTCTATGAAATATGTTATAGTGAGTTTACCGTAATAGATAGATGTATGCTACAGCGGACCTTTTTTAGAACTTTTAAAGAGGAACAATTTTATAGTATCTCATTTTCTCAACTAGTTATGAACCTGTAATTACGATGGCGGCCGAAGCGATTTTAAGATAACATTAACCGTTTGGCCAGCGCACGCAACGGAAGTTCTTAAAAGAAATAATAATTCCCGGTTTTTGAAACATATCACACTACTGCTGCGCTCCTATTGATCTTCGTGTGATGTTATACGACCTATAGCCTTCCTCGATAAATGAATTTTTTAACAAAAAAGAATTTGTCAAATCGAACCAGTACTTCCTGAGATTAGCACGTTCAAACAAATAAACTCTTCTGCTTTATAATATTAGTGTAGATTATAACCATTAATAAATTAAATGTAGCCTATAAATTATGGAAGCTTTAGTAAATTGAAAATACTTATTTTTAAACATTTCTAATTACAGAATATCAACAAATTGGATCCAAAAATCTCCTCCGTTTACACTTTAGCACTTTAGTTAACTCACTCACTTTAGCTAAAAGATCTTAATTTCATAATTATTTTACTGCAAGTACAACCTAAAATTCCACCTGTAAACTTAGTGAGCTTTATAAAAAAAAATTCCAACATCACTAATTACCTCGAGATTAAAAAACAGGAGACAAAGTTACCCTTGAAAAAAGTTTCGTGATAAAAAATATCTTGACGCAACTTAGACAGTATGACAAATGATGCAAGCGGTGTCAGAAGATAACATTAAGCTCAGTTGACTAAGCTTGATTTGTGGCAATAAAAAAAAAAAGTTAGCACTAGACGATCATTAAATTCAATGAGACTATAAATTTTCTTTCAATAATATTATGAACTAACTGATTTACGGACTCCGCCCTCACACAATAAGTTATTAAAACTTAAGATTATAATACTATTAGTATAGATTATAATAATACTATACTTAGTTTGTTCGGTTGACAGTACTAATATTGGTTCAAATTCAAAAATCTTTATTGTGCAGAATAGTTCATCTTCGGAAAGGCTACTTATGGCTGACACTTAACAGCCTGTCTTCCTACACTCGCCTTATGTATCTGTTCAGTCAATCTACTTTCATCCATCCTCGGTAAGTGATCGAACCACATTGAAAACTCGCAAATATACCTATGGAACATTCTCTATAACGTGGGACAGACAAAATAAAATCAAACGTAAAAACGCCTCAGGCATTAAAATCTCTTGAGGAAACCTAACACATTTTCTTTCCTGTTTAACGAAAACTCTTAAATAATAATGAACAGGAGTAAGAAAGCAAAATGATTTCTATAAATAGCAATACATTAAATCTAAAACTCAATTTAGAACCAACGGTATCCAATCACAATCGCACGTTGGAACATAATTGTGTCTTGAAACAATTCAAATAATTGACTTTGGGAACTGTTTCCGTTCACCCGTGTCTTTGTTAATGAAAATCAGCAGGAGCAGGTATCAGACGTATGTCTATTACTTTTATTTAATTTTATTTAAACAACATTAAATTCACTGATATAATATGTTTTTTTTTGGTTAACATCGGTTACGTTTTTCAAATTTAAATCCGCGGCCTCGGGCCGCGGTCGCACCTACATCTATTGCCGAGCGCCTTCGGTAGACACTGAAAGAATTCCCAGTGGCGCCCGGCGGACCTTGGCCACCTGTGTGGTTGGGTGTTACCCTGCATCTTTGGGGTCGGCTTTTATCCCGCGGCGGTGAGTGAAGGCGTGCGTGGGGTGAAGCCCCACATCACGCAGCCCCTTCTAGCCTGCTTCTGTAAGAACGGTGGGTTGTTAATCCATCGTCCTCAGGCCCCGATTACGGAGGTCGATGGTCCTGGGCGTAGTCACGTTAGCGGCGCCCTCGCCGCACACTTCGGAACTCAGCGGGGAGGGTACACTCTCTCACCCTACCGGCCGCCTCCTTCACGAGCATTACCTGCTCGCATAAGGAAATCGCCGCGTTCCACTGGCTCCCGCTAGAGACCATGGCTCGTAGCATGGTCTTCAGCGAGAGCGTATCTACGCCCAGGCCCACAACAAGGTCCCGGCGCTGACTCGCCCATGCTGAGCATTCCACCAACGTTTGGAATGCCGTGTCTTCGCCGGAAGCCTCGCAGTGTTGACACGCGGGGGTGACCTCACGATGCATGCGAAACAGATACTCACCGAAGTTTCCGTGCCCGGTGATGATCTGTCTCGCACGATACGTGAGGTCACCGTGCTGACTCTGCAGTCACTCCTCCATGATCGGTCTTACCGCCGCGATGGTGGTGGTTCCCCACTTTGGTTGCTCAAGTCGCTCCTTCCATGTCTCCATGGAGTTGGGACTGCTGAGCCTCGATTTCTCAAGAGCGCCGGCCTGTGGTCTCGCACCAGCGCCTCCTTGTGCCATTGGAACAATGACGCAAGGGCTCTGGCTTCCAGTTCCCATGGAGGGGTCGCAGCTAGAAGACATGCAGCCTCTAGGGAGATCGTGCGGTACCCTCTTATTGTCCTGACGGCCAAGGTCCTCAACGTTCTGTGTAGTATAGAAGCGTTGTTGGCCGTCAGTCTCGCCGCCCATACGGGAGCCCCGTACACAGCCATACTCCACACGATCCCTAGGTACCGTCTCCTGCAGGAAGCGTTGGGTCCCTGTAAGTTAGGCATCAGTCGCCAAAGCGCAGCTGTTGCCCCCGTCACTTTGGGGACCAAACTTCGGAAGTGTGGTCCGAAGTTCCACCGGCTATCGAGTACGAGCCAACATCGGTCACCGTGGAATAGTGTTCTCATTCCCAATTCCATTCAAAAGTATCTTCTGTGTTGATCCAAGCAATAGTCTATCTGTATGCCAATTTTCAACCAAATCTGTTTAGCGGTTTACGCGTGATAGAGTACAAACATCCAAACAGCATCACCAACTTTCGATCTGTAATTATGATCATCATTCACAGAGCTATTTCCTAGCCCAGGTTCGGTTTTTCTGAACTTCGATATTTTCCCTGAATCGACTGCCTGTCCACAACCCATTAGCGATTTCAACTTGTAACGACTGCCATAGAAGTTCGTATGGCAACCGGTGCAAACAGCTTAATGTAGTTTGAAGGTTTACGATAAACGTTTCTACATAGTACGTAGGTTTAGGGATAGAAGGTATTTTGAATTATTGGTGATAATTGTCCAAATCTTAGTGAGGTACTTATTAAGTAGATACCTTGGAGAGAGTATTGTTCAATCTGTCGCACCGAATTTATATTCTGTAAAAGTATTTATTATCCCAAAAACGTCCTCAAAGACTTCAAATAAAACATCAAAATCCATATTACATTAAGTAATACAAAACGTAAACAAATATTGCTGAAATTCCTCTCAAATTAATCCCACGATCGCTGTTAAAGGTCATCTAGCTTCAATGGAATTCTCAAACATTTATTATTCAGTACTTGGACGACGTTAAAACTTCTGAAGTACCTATAACTTTCGGTTCATTAGTCACTTTTTCATCCTCAACTTAGCCTCATTGCACTTAATAGATCGTTATGAGAGTAATTAGAGAGCCAATTTAAGATGAGTGTTCTACAACTTTTAATATAATTTGTTATATAATGACTCGTATCTAACTCTGTCTCTTCGTCCGCGTGGTAAAATGGTCTGGATAACATTTTTCATATTATATATAGCCTGTTACTCGCTAACCTGTTTCAGTGGCGTGGTCGGTTTTCGACTAAGGAGTTCGAGAATCGAAATTTCTCGGGTCGAATCAAATATTTGTGTTATCCACAAATATTTGTTCCGAAGTTTGGATATTTAATTGGCTGTCCCATAGCGGCTGGCACGTATGATTTAGTTGCCTTTTATCAACATTTCATCGCAAGGTAACGGGTTTCAATTTTTTTTTCAATCTAGCTGCTACTTTTTATTAAATTCATTCGGCCATTTTGGATATAACCCATTGTGTGCCCGGTGACGGCAATAGGCTTGCCCCCTATTACGTAGGACTAAAAATATTTGCAAATTGTGGGTGTGTAATGAGCCTCTGCCTACCCCTTCGAGGATATAGGCGTGATATATATATGTGTGTGTGTGTGTTTACTATTTAGTATGTAAATATTTAGCAAAAAATATAGGTATGTTTAGAGAAGGAAACCTCGACACTAAACCCTATACCAACCAACAACAAGTGTTATGTAGGCTGTATTCCCTTTCTCTTTGGGGTAGGCCTATGCCCTGCAGTGGCCTCAAATGGACTGTGAATGATGATGATGACTCCGCTAATAATGTAGAACATGTAAATGGCAGTCGTTACGACTATTTGGAGACCTAAAACCAAAATACTCGCGGTCTAACTACAGAACGCGTTGACACCTTAGCACCTTCGCACCTCCCAATCACATCCGGATGTGCCGGCGCTGCTGCTGCATTGGCTGGTGATTAGGATTGGGGTTGAGACACTGGGGTCATGGGGTCCGAGTGCTCACCGCCGCGATAGAGACATTGCTAGACGCCTAATCGATGCTTCTCAGGAGCAGAAGGCTGGCTATTTTCTGGCCCAAAGAATAAGTATCGCCATCCAACGTGGCAACACAGCCAGTATTCTGGGAACCTTCCCAGTCGGCAATGACGCAGAGGATTTTTAAACGATATTTTGTAATGTAAATATTTTTAGTCTATAATTATGTATATTTTGTATATTGTAATTCTTATTGTAAATAAATATAACCACTACAGAACTTCGATATCGCCCATGGGTTGTGGAGGTCAGATGACAGTCGCTCCACGGAAAACAATGAAGTTCAGCCGAATCGCAGTTAGACTGGAAACTCGGCCCCAACTGAGTTGGGAAATTTAACGGTTGATGAATTTATTTACATGAGTACTTCGTTCCTCGGAACAGTCTAAATTAAACAATTGGCCTGTAAAGGCGCCCGAGGGATATCAAACGAGAGACAAGCTACCGAGATATTCGGAAGATATTCATTATTGCTTCGGTATGAAATTCAGTCTGCGAGAAAATAAGGAAAAATAAAAGAAGAAATGCACCATGATTATTTGTTTTAGGAAATATTCGTAACAAAACAGGCTTTATAACCATATTTTCGGGTGATTGTGTCGATATAAAATATAAGCTTATATTTATAAGCAATTTGAGCAAGAGAGGGAAAAGTTATAATGCTTCATTACTTTCTCGTTCCCAAGTCCAAGGACAAGGGTCCAAGGGACAATCACCGGGATACGGGATAAAAATCGGCCAAGTGCGAGTCGGACTCGCGCACAAAGGGTTCCGTAGTCACCCTTAAATGTTTATTAACTACATTCTGTTTTTTAGTATTTGTTGTTATAGAGGCAACAGAAATACATCATCTGTGAAATATTTCAACTTTCTAACTATAAGGGTTCATGAGATACAGCCCAAGATAGACGGACGGACGGACGGATTGCGAAGTCTCAATAATAGAGTTACCGTTTTACCCTTTCGGTACGGAACCCTAAAAAAAGTAGTCTAAAGTTAATTAATAGCAGCTATAATCAATGAAAGACTTTTCAAAATCAGCTTAGTAATTTAAACAAACAAACAATCAAATCTTTACTCTTAATAATATTAGTATAGACTAGTGGACGCCCGCGGGTTCACCTGCGTTATATAGTTTTATGGCTCTCAATCACCGCAAGAACAAATTCCTGGGATAAAAAGATTTTTATTAAACCCTACCACATCAGCTATCTGTTACTAAAAGTCTCGTTAAAATCGGTCCAGCCATTTTAGAGATTAGCCGAAATAAACAGACAGACGGACTGTATCTATCTATGGCATAGATAGATACAGTTACACATGTCATGCCAGTATTATAAAAAAATAAACTTCTTTTTAGGGTTCCGTACCCATTGGATAAAACTAGAACCCTATCACTGGCACTTCCCAACCCGTCCGTCCGTCCGTCTGTCTTGGGCTGTATCTCATGAACTGTGATGGTTAGAAAGTTGAAATTTTCACATATGATGTATTTCAGAATTACACAGAATATATATATATCTATACTACTATTATAAAGAGGAAAGATTTGTATTTTTGTATGTTTGTAATGAATAAACTCAAAAACTACTGTGCCGATTTCAAAAATTCTTTCACTATTGGAAAGCAACATTCACTGTGAGTAACATAGGCATACTTTTTATCCCGGTAATGTGTTCCCACGGGAACCGGGAACGAGTAAACTAAATCACGCTGGCGGAGCTGCGGCGATCAGTTAGTAGTAAATATTTTAGGGGCTGCCCATACAACAAATGTGATTTTATTGCGGTGTTGGTACAGAATCCTTAGTGCGCAAGTCTGACTCACACTCGGGTGGGTTTTTAGTGGAATCATGTCTCTTCACTTGAAATAGGTTTAGATATATCTATCAATCTTCAAGTGTGAACGACAAGATTAGTTTTGTGTTCAACAGATGCGGTAAATACTACATTTTACAGATTAACCAAGCGTTTTTATTTATATCACAAAGCAGTAAAAATGTAGTGCAGAAGGAAAAGAAAGAAAAAAAAACATTTATTACGCCACTTATATAAAATAACAAATTATGAGAAGTAGAGTAAATGGCCGTCTCTCAGCGTTATGCTGTCTGCGTGGTGCAAGGCAGACAGCGCTGGTTCAGAGACGGCCTGATGGTAGAAACAAAAACAGAGAGAAAAGAAATACTATAACATCGAAATCGAAAATATATATGGAATAAACAGTGCCATTTAATAAGCATTATGGATTTATTGAATTAAATGAGTCATTATTTTGTAAGATTCTTTAAAAAGTATGTATTTTTTATAATATAATAATATCACTGAGGGGCTCGTAGTCTAGTGGTAACCGACAATGTTAACACATTGCAAAGGTTAAGCAACATCGACTCAGGCCGGTATGAAGATGGGTGACCATTTCTTAAGACTTTGAGATACCTCCGTGTCTCGGAGAGCACGTTAAGCCGTCGGGCCCGGTTGTCATACGAAACATCTATGGCAGTCGTTAGAGGTAGTTGGAACCCTAAATCAAAAATCCTCATGGTCTAGCTACAGAACTTCGACTTCGCCCATGGGTTGTAGAGGTCAGATGGCAGTCGCTTCACGGAAAATATCGAAGTTAAGCTGAATCGCAGTTAGACTGGAAAGCCGACCCCAACAGAGTTGGGAAAAGGCTCGGTGGATGATGATAATAATTGGGATAAGTACCTGTAATGACTGATGTATGAAAAATAAAAAATAGTACAACAACGTCTCACTAGCGGATGCTCGTGGCTTCGCCAGACATACAGAGAAATAATTAATTAGGTATTGATTTTTTTTATGTTTCTATGTAGGTATACGAAGTAATTTGGAAGTGCCAATTCGGTTAATTCGGCGTTTGTAGTTACGGTTGTCACTCTTGTATGGAACGCTATGAGATCTTGTTAACGACGGGTTCGGCCGTTATGCTCCCATTCCGGGTGTTTGCCTACAGTCAGGACAAAACATCATAAATACCCGATTAAAACGTCTCAATCGAGTAGGTATGTGCTTGAAACAATTCATCGATCATATACAAAAAGGAGATTTCACTTCAAGAAGAGTACAAATGGCGGCCTTATTTAGCGATCTCTTCCAGACAACCTTTGGATGGATAGCGAGTTTAAGAAATTAAAAGGGGTAGTGTACAACTATCTCTAAGGAGAGAGAAGAATAAAGCTTAGTAAAGAAAGGAATGAAGATAAGACATCACCGCCCTGGACATCTTAAGGAGCTTACGTCTGCCGCGGCTGGGGACAACGGGCCGCGTTTAATGGCCGCCTTAGCTAGGTTTTCGAATTTTTTGCTGGGCGGTCATTTGAACTCTGACGTGTGCCCGTACATGTATGGAGCCTCGCTCTTCGCTTTGACGAAAAGGGATGGCGGAATCACGCCGATTGCTGTCGGTAGTACTTTTCGGCATTTGGCGGCCAAGCTGGCCTGTCACGCGGTCAGGGAGGGGATGGCCGAGTATCTCCGGCCGCATCAGTTGGGGTTTGGTACGCCGCGAGGCTGCGAGGCAGCTATCCATGCCACAAGGGCTTTTGTGATGGATGCGGACAATGCAAAGTGCGTGGTTTTGAAGCTCGATATTCGCAACGCCTTCAACACTTTGGAGAGGGACGTTCTGTTGAGCACTATTAGAGACAGAGTTCCTTCCCTCTTCCCTTTTCTTCAGCAGGTGTACCAGATGCCTTCAAATCTCGTCTTTGGGGATGAGCTTATACTTTCGCGGGTTGGAGCTCAGCAGGGGGATCCTCTCGGACCGCTTGTATTTAGCCTTGCTATTCAGACGGTAATTTCCGAGCTCCGATCGCCCCTAAACATATGGTACCTCGACGACGGCACCCTTGGAGGGGGGCCCGAGGTGGTTGCTCAAATTGTCTCCGTTTTGGTTCCACGCCTCAGGGAGCTGGGGCTGGAGGTAAATCCAGCAAAGTGCGAGATTTTCTGCTGAAGGCCGTGCTTGTGGCGCCCGCCTCGGTGAACTTCTCCCCGGTCTCAGCGAAATTTCACCCGCCAATTTCAACCTGCTAGGCTCCCCCATTTTCGTGGAGGCGGTACCTGGGGCCCTCAATTCTCGTAGGGGTCTTCTCCTTGTCGCTCGGGAACGTTTGCGGGACCTTTCACCTCACGTGGCTATGATGTTGCCGCGCGTGTGTTTTGCGATCCCGAAAATAACCTACCTACTGCGAACTACTCCGACGTGGCTGTGTGCGTAAGCTGTTTCGTCTTTTGACGAAGCATTGAGGGATACAGCGGCGTCACTTCTCGATGTCTCATTCGACGAGCGGCAGTGGCTTCAGGCGTCTCTGCCTGTAAGGCTTGGGGGCCTCGGATTGCGTTGTGTGCGGGACGTTGGCTTGCCGGCCTTCCTGGCCTCGGCTCATGGGGTGGCGAACCTTGTTGCTGTCATTCTTTCCGCTAATGGTGACGGGGCAAGCATACCCTATGTGCCGGAGGCACTGTCGACGTGGTTTGCTCCCGGCGGGGATATGGTGGTCCCGGGGACCCCACACGTGCAGCGAGCATGGGATGATGTTGGCGCTGAGAGGTTTTGGAGGGGGATCATGGACGTGGCTTCTGGCGTGGAGCTGGCGAGACTCAGGGCTGTGTCGCAACCGGAATCAGGGGCATGGTTGCAGGCGCTTCCTTCACCGCACCTGGGAACATTACTGGACGGTGACTCTTTGCGTGTGGCGGTGGCTCTTCGCCTGGGCTGTAGGGTTTGTGAGCCTCATAGATGCATCTGCGGTTCGATGGTCGAAGCCGATGGTCATCACGCACTTAGTTGTCACCGTTCCACGGGTAGGTTTCCGCGGCACCATGCCCTTAATGATATTATCCGGCGCGCTTTAATATCGGCCAATGTTCCCTGCGTCCTGGAGCCTCCTGGTCTCAGTAGGACTGACGGCAAGCGGCCGGATGGTTTGACCTTGATACCGTGAAAAAACGGTAAATGTATGGTGTGGGACGCTACGTGTGTCAACACTGTCGCGGTGTCTCACCTCGGTCGAACCGTCCCCGCTCCGGCTGCGGCGGCTGAGGACGCGGCGGCCGGGAAACGGGAGAAGTGCGCCGCAATGGAGCCGCGTTATTTATTTATGCCCGTGGCGGTAGAGACGTTGGGCAGTTGGGGCTCCGAAGCCAAGAGCTTCGTCGCGGATGTGGGGCGGAGAATTAGAGTGAGGACCGGTGACTCTCGCTCCGGGTCGTTTCTGGTGCAAAGGTTGTCCATTGCCATTCAGCGCGGCAACGCTGCTAGCATCATGGGCAGTTTTGCGCCAGGAATGATGCGGGACGAGTATAATGATTTTGTTTCGTCTGACTGCGCTGTTGTATCTGTGTGAACATATTTTTTTTTGTAGGTTGACATTGATGAATTGAATAAAGATAACGTTCCTAAGATAAGACTAAATAGAATCGGAAAATAAACTAATATAGGTAATGATTATTAATAACTAGCTGTTGCCCGCAGCTCCGCCCGCGTGTTACTACATAACTTTTTTATTTATGAAGTGATTGAAAACCAAACCGCAAATTCAAATCAAATCGTTTCTGAGATTAGCGTGTTCAAACATTCAGACAAACAGACAAAAGGTCTAAAATCCCATGTTTTTGGGTTTTATTGCGTTCATAAAGCCCCCCTATACCAGTTTCTCTATTATATCTTCTATTATATTCTCTACTAGCTGTTGCCCGCAGCTCCGCCTGCGTGTTACTTTAGATGTACATAACTTTTTTATTAATAAAGCGATTGAAAACCAAACCGCAAATTCAAATCAAAAAATCAAATCGTTTCTGAGATTAGCGTTACAACATTCAGACAAACAGACAAAAGTTCTAAAAACCATTAATAGTGAACTCCACTACGGGTGACGTAACCTGTTCTGAAGAGCTCTTCAATCTGATCCCACCCTCTTCCTTCCGATCCCGAACAACCCGTGCCGGGCAGAGATGCCACTCCCACACAGTCGATAGCATGTTCGCGAGAACCGAGCGTTTTAAACGTTCGTTTTTCTGCCGAACGATAGTGGACTGGAACGCCTTGCTTGTGCACGTTTTTCCTCCCACATATAACCCTGGGTTCTTTAAGCGGAGCGTGAAGAGGCACATCAGTAGGTCGTCAAGTTGAGGGCCACTCTCAATAGTATTGTGTGCTGTGAGAGTGGCCCACAATCGCTAGACATCGTCACGACTTACCACCAGGCGGGCGGCGTTAATTTGGCGAACCTAATATTAAAAAAAACTACGACAAACTTATTATTTGCGGTTGGTATAGTAATCGGGTCTAGCGATCGAACCGCAAAATTAAGTTTGTTTTTTATTGTACATACTTTTCCGGGATAAAAAGTACCCAGTTTGGTGCCCAGGATATTAAGGAATAATTATACCAAGTTTCATCGTAATCGAACCGGTAGTTTTTGCGTGATGCCTGAACAGACAGACAGACAGACAAACAAATTTTTTTTTGGGTTCGCTGTTGCTCTAGTAACCCCTGCTATTATTTTTTTTGATATTTTCAATGTACAGAATTTTCACTTCTACAGATTTATTATAAGTATAGACTAGGAGCTGCGGTCGCTGCCGTGGTACTGCGCATGCGCATCGCATGCTGAGCGAAGCGACTATTTCTATTAAGGCATTTATCAATCTATAAGGATCAGGTTTTGTTCGGGACCGAATTTTGATTTAGGACCCTCGAAAAAAGTTATTGACATATTTTTGGTCAATAACTTTTTTTGAGGGTCCTAAATCAAAATTCGGTCTCGAACAAAACCTGCACCTGAGAATGCTTGATTTTTGAGTGAAAAAATCATGAAAATCGGTTTTTGACATGTTTTTGGTGAATAACTTTTTTGAGGATCCTAAATCAAAATTCGGTCTCGAACAAAACCTGCTCCTGCAAATATTTGATTTTTAAGTGAAAAAAACATGAAAATCGGTTGGGTAGTTGTCGAGAAACAATTTTACATCGAGTTGCATTTGAGTCACCTGATAAGGAGCTCCGCTCGCTACGCTCGCTTCGCTCAATGAATCTAAAAGAAATTAATAAAAGTACTGATACAATTATACATACATACCGACAGACCATACACATAATTCATATAAGTAAAAATACACAGACATACCATCCTTTATTATCTTAAAAGAAAAATACTAACCTGACCTCTAGACCTCCTTCAAATACAGGTTTTTTTTTAAATAACAGTCAATTTCTCAGAATAATCCTATCTAACAAACAAAAATACGATTAACCAAACAATGAATGTACGAAATATTCCCTAAAACGAAACACAAAGAATAATACCACATTGTACGAGTATCATCCAGTTAAATTCAGTTATTTCGCCAAAGGAGTTTCGCCCTAACTTAGTTTAACAGACAAGGGTTTAATACAGATTTGATGTCAACTACTAAATGTAAACACCATTCGTTGTAAATGTAACTAGTGATTACAAAGATCACCAAGTTCTAACATAGAACTATTAGTGGAACTAATGCCAATGAAGCCTTTTTAGGGTTCCGTAGTTCAAGTCTCGGAACACTTATAGTTTCGTCATATCCGTCTGTCCGTCTGTTCTCGGATTTCCTCCCAAAGGGCTACCGAGAAAGATGCTAGAAAGATAAAACTTTACTCGGATATGTACGAGTATATTTACTAATACCGACAAAGTGCTAAAATAAAATTATGAAAAACATTATTTTTGGGGCACCTACTAATAAACACAAGGTTATTATTTTTTCAATATTCGTTTGAGAAATATTCAACTTTAAATAGCACTTTTGTAAAAACAGATAAAACAGATAGTCTGTTTCTGCTTTTATTCTGTAAGTATCAACTTTTCAACTTTTCTATACAAATAATTATTAGAGAAATAGTTTAGAAGCGAAACAAGTTAATGTATCCTTGGGCTACGAGTTAAATGCGCCCCAGTTACAAAAAGACAGGTAAATAACTTAACGAAATTAATGAGCTCGTTGTGAAGTTGCGTGCGGTCAAGCACTAAAGCTGCGCATCTTGAGCAACTGGAAATCGATATTAATACCCAACTATTGGCCATAGACCAGTAATGGAAGTGACCTCAGGGTAACTACTCGTATCTATATATACTCGTAGAAACAAACTGTCCCGGCGAACTTCGTACCACATTCAGTTTTCTAATCTTCCGCATAACTTTTTTTTTCTTCCATAAGATCCTTCTCCTGATAATTACGAACACAACAAAAAAAGAATAAGCGAAATCTGTCCAGCCGTTCACGCGTGATGTCGTGACCAAGGGAAATAGGGATTCATTTTTATATATAGAGATGGGGAACGTCATTTTTGTCCTCCCTTAGCTCTCGAGAACTGCTTATGCTCCAATGATGGTTGATTCCTCTATGGATAGCCCTCGATCTGAAGGCAAGCCAAAAAATCGAAAATTTGACCTAGCCCTAAGGGGTCAAAAGTTATAGGCCACAACCTATGGCGTAGTGCGGCGCGAGGCACAAGCCAGACACTGTACTAGTAGAAAAGAATATAATATACTTTATTGTACACCAATACAATACAAAACATATACAGAAACTTGTTATCAATTTAGTATGTACAAATGGCGGCCTTGTCACCAAGAGTGATCTTACAGGCAACCTTAGGATGGACATAAGGTAGACAGAAGTGAAATAAAAAGTGGATAGTTTTTGGCGTTTGATTAAAAGAAAGATGCAGAGACTTCTGAAAGGAAAGGTACAGAAATGAACGGAGTATGGAGAAATATAGAGATATACCTACATAAAATAAAACATAAATACTACTAAACAAACTATCTCTATGCTATGTATATAGAGCGCTGATAACCGGTCTGAACCACTTACAACAGCTCTGCACGTAATAACAGTCAAACAGTCGAGGATAGATGGTTGCTCTGAGGACGGGACACATAGGTATCCGTGACTTACTTGAAAGAAATAAAGAAAGTTTTTTTTTATTTACGCATCCCATTTTATAATATAATATCGCTGAAATACGTGGTAAGCATGTGCTGCATTATTTTGACCCTTGTCATTGTCATGGTGCCTGCCCTGCGAATCTGTATATCCATACAAATAAAAAGTAATAGCTGTTCGTTTGTTTTGCTAAAACTAAACCTATATTTTGGTTTTGAGATATTTGTGAAGTTTAACGAAGCTTTTAATAGTAACGATTTCGGGACTTAAACGCGTTTCTTTTTTTTTTAGTTCCGCGGCCCAAGGCCGCGGCCGCTCTAACGTCCGTTGCCGGGCGTCTCTGGTTACAAGCAGAACGTATTTCCAGTGGCGCCCGGCGGACTTTGACCACCTCTGTGGTCTCTGCGGGGGTTGGGTCGGGATGAGAATCCCGCGTCGTTGGGGTCGGGTTTATCCCGCGTCAGTGAGTGAATCTGGTGCTATGGGGCAAAGGCCCCGCAGCACGCAACCCTTCTAGCCTGCTTCTGTAAGGACGACGGGTGGCGATCCCGCCGTCCTCAGGCCCCGATCATGGAGGTCGATGGTCTTGGGCGTAGATGAGTCTGCGGCGCCCTCGCCGCTGACTACGGAACTCGGCGGGGAGGGTGCGCTCCCTCTCCCTCTCGGCCGCCTCCTTCACGAGCACAACTTGCTCGCAGAAGGACACGGCTGCGTTCCACCTACTCCCGCTGGAGACCATGGCTTGAAGCATGGTCTCCTGCGAGAGGGTATCCACGCCCAGACTCACTACGAGGTCCCGGCGCTGACTCGCCCACGCTGAGCACTCCACCAACGTGTGGAGTGCGGTGTCGTCGTCGGAAACCTCGTAAAATTACCTTGTGTTACATCGGGCCGTGGTCACAGGCTGACTGGAGCTGGCGGTATCGATAGCGTGAGGCGCGGGCATATTCTCCATCTACCCTCACCGGGTCTTGATATTTACTCACGACATTCACCCGGGGGAATTAAAATATGTTTTTAGGGTTCCGTAGTAAAAGTTTCGGAACCTTTATATTTATTTATTTATTTATTTTCCACTTCTACATCTATCATTACAGGGTAAGTCCTAATACAATAGAGTAGGCGATTTATGCACAATTTTCCTATAATTCATAACATAAAATAAATAGTGTATTAACGGTGAATTCATTCAAGGCACACGTAAATACATCAACTTTGAGAGCCACGGCATTGAGAGTTTCGACATGTCCGTCCATCCGTCCTCGCCTTTCCTCCCAAACAGTTAGTGCAAGAAAGATAAAATTTAAAAAAAAAAAACATTTTTTTCTGGGGTACGCCAGCCTAGCCAGCCTGCTCCTAAGAAGCATTGATTAGACGTTTAGTGATCTATATCTATACTTACTATTATAAAGAGGAAAGATTTGTATGTTTGTAATGAATAAACTCAAACACTACTGTGCCGATTTCAAAAATTCTTTCACCATTGGAAAGCTACATTCACCTTGAGTAACATAGGCTGCTTTTTATCCCGGTAATGTGTTCCCACGAACCGGGAACGAGTAAACTAAACACGCAGGCGGGGCTGCGGCGATCAGCCTAGTGTGACTATAAAGACAACGAGCGTACTAAGTGAACTGAATAAAGCAATTGCCCTTCAATTCCAATAAACACAAATAGAATTGTAGTAAATATTGTTACCGTTACGAAGAAGATTTCTCGATAATTTGTCATTTCCACTGTCTTAGAAGAAAAGCTTCGTGTTATCTACTTCCGCGTTATATTTCGAGAAAGTTTGTACGGAAAATGAAAATAGAAACGAAAGGACTTCCTTACTATTTGCGGCGGCAAACACGAGTGTCCCGCGGAAACCAGAGACCAGGCCAGGTCGTAAGGACGGCGGGCTAGCAACCCACCGTCCTAACAGAACCAGGCTAGAAGGGTTGCGTGCCGTGGGGCTTCACCCTACGCACGCAGATGCACTTACCGGCGTGGGATAAAACCTAACCCCAAAGCGGGTAAAAGCCGACCAGCACGACGAATTGTTTTTTAATTCAGCGGCCCAAGGTCGCGGCCGCTCCTACGTCTGTTGCCGGGCGTCTCTGGCACTTCTCCCCACGGCGAAATCTCTCGAGTGCGTAACCGGGGCGTCCGGCAATGGGCGATGGGGCGCAGTTTGACTGGAGCAGCAGTTTTGAGTCTATCGCAAACAGACATATAGGTAGACGCGCGGAATTATTTGTTTTATACTGTACATGTGACGTGTATCTTCTAAATGTTACATGTGTACATTGAATGTGAAAAGGTCATTCTTATTACACACGACCTTTTCAATTCCCCGGGACTTTGGAAAGTTCCACAAACCTGAATTCAAATGAAGTTTGAATATTAGATTTCACGCTCGACGACTTCCGAGGCAGTTTACCTTCTGCATTGTATAAGTTGTTCCATTTTCCAAAGAGCAACACTATAATATGTAAAATTATATTTATTTTTTGATATTTGTTGTTACCTACTTAGGTAGGTACATCTAACTTCTCTGAGTATAATCTTCTCTTTCTATTTATATAAATAACACCAGCCAAGTGCGTGTCAGGCCATGCATAGAATAGATCATCATCATAACATAGTACTAAACAAAGTCGCTTCCGTTCCCTGTGTAGTTTAGATCTTTAAATCTACGCAAAGTGGTACTTGAGGAAGGTTTTGGGTAGAAAATTTGTCAAGTGAGCGAAGCCGCGGGCGTCCGCTTATATATGTCGGAAGAAGCTATAACTCGAGATGAATATCGTTCACTTTGTCGTGATTATTATCGCTGTAATTCCTAATTTTATTCTAATTGATTTGTTACCATAGTCGGAGACGCCCAGGACTTCAATTGGCTGTGTCATAGCGGCTGGCACGTACAATCGGTGATGTAGGTAGGTATGTGGTCAGTGCTCGGCGGACTTTACTTCAACAACGGAATTGGTCATCCTAAATGCCTAATAAGGGTTGATTCTAAATGCCTATTTGAGCCGATAATTAGTGAATAAGCGTGCATCGGGAGTGATAATTAACATCACTTATTGTGTATGTGGTCTAATTCACGAACAGGTCGGGAGGGTGGAGTGCTGTGGGGCTTCTGCACACCCTCGCTCACCGTGCGTGGTTGAACTCGATCCCTAGAAATGTGGGAGTAAGTACTCCCGACTAGAGTGCCCAATCTCCGCCAGCATCCTGGGGCACGGCGGGTGCCACTGGAAATATACCTCCTGGTTCGTACCAGAGACGCCCGGCAATGGATGTAGAAGCGGACGCGGAATTTAAAAAAAAGGGTCCTGGGCGTCCTTCCGAGGCGTTCGTCAAAATTTAAAAGATTGTTACAGTTGTTTCAAAAAATGGTCTTAGAGGTATTCAAATTTGGCACGGATCTCACCATACTTTATAGCAATTACCAGTAGTATAGCAGGATGGTAAGTAGACCTCGTGAACATTAAAAACATTACTAAGGCTTCCCCCAATCCAATCAAAAAAATACTGACTATGAAAAAAATGTTGTAAATTGAGGAACACTTGTGTTGAGTTTCGTGGAGATCTGATAATAACTGTTGCAGCTAGCTCGGAACACACATACAGACGGATGAAAGCAAAATTGTCCAGTCTCGAAATTTAGACGCTTCGCTCGCTCGATCAATTTCCTAGTCAGATACAGTATTACATGTAGGTACAATAACAACAAGCTAGAACACATGCCTGTGGTTCATAAATATTGGTTTTGTAAGCGGCAATCCGTTAGCCAAGTTAGACAAATGGGCGCGTTCGAGCCGCAATAAAAACGGCATTACGGAGAACGCACCGGTCCAACACACCTGGAAGTGTATTAACAGTTTGCTATTGGTTACTTTATGTAAGTATCGATCGGTAGACAACACTACCTGAATTACTAACATGGCGGGTGTCTTGTCTAACTGTAGATTATATTTTCGCTTTCTATTGGCGGGGCTTTTGTCGTTGTAACTTAAACAAAATTTTGCAAACATGGGCCTACTTACTACTTATACTAATATATAACTAACTAATATATAACTAACTAATATATCTATAACTGCACCCTCCCGAGACTCAAGATAATTTTAGAAAAGTGTGTTTCATTGTAGTAAATTGGCATTTCATTGATTCATAATAATTATCTAACCATTCATTAATAATATAAAATTTCATAAATTACAATTACAATATTTCATTAATTTTTACATTAATTAATTAGGACTTATAATTTTGACATTCAGTAATTACTTCAAACAAAATATGACATAAATTTATTAGAAATTAATTTATTAATTATTATTACATAATTATTTTATTTAAATTGATAATATCTCATGTTTATGTTTAATGCTAATGTTTTTAAATTTGTAACCATATATTTTACTTGCGGTATTGTATTGGGATAATCCTGTAATGATGCTGTAAATGTTTTGAAATTAAATAAATAAATAAAATTATATATACATTTTCGACGCATTTTCTGAAGCTATTCATTAAAATAATTTCAATGAAAGCAACAAGCAATGGATCAGGCTTGAGAGGTGAAATTGTAGCATCAAGATGTTGGTTGTTGCAATATTGCAATATCTAAAAATATTGACAGAGCGAGCGCAGATTTTTTTTGTTGACAAAGCGAGCGAACCGAAATTTAGATTTCGAGACTGGACAATTTAGCTTTCGTCTGTCTCTCTGTATGTATATTGGGTGTTTCGGGCTAGCGGCCACCACGCAAAACTTGTTTCAATTAGTATTCCGGGATTTAAAACATTTTGTTTATCATGAGCTTTTCTTGATTGGGGGGCTGTAATTATTAAGAACTAGGTGTCCCTAGTTCTTAATAATTACAGCCTGTCTGTCATGTTTGTCTGTAAATATACATTTGTCGAAAGGCTTGAGAGACAGATTTATACTTATGCTTGTTACTTAGGTAAAGTTCTTTGGTTGGCACCACTTGTTCGTGAGCTTGGATTAGACGCCTAAGATCACACACAAAACAAAATCAAGTCCTTATACCCGAAAGGGTATACAGAGGCGTTTAACACGCCTACGTTTCACCCGTCACTTTGTTGGTCCACTTAAAAGTCTATTGCCGTTTCGAGGCACTTTTGATAATTTATCAAAGCCTCATCTGTTTGTCAGCCGGTGTACCACATGATGCAGGACACGTATTGGAGATGTTAATAACTGGTTTTGTTTAAAGAGGTGTTTGCACAAAAGGATCGCTACGTTAGTTGTTCTCATTTACATGTTTGAAATAAGCGAATTCCACGAATCCATTGCGAAAGCAAAATTCTCTTTGTAATGATAACTAAGTAAAACAGACTGATAGAACCTGAAACCGAATTTCGCCTTTGGTGTGCAAAATTATTCATAACCAGCTGACTCAGCTAACTGCGTACCGCTATTTCCTTTGGACCGGGATATATAAGTTATTATGACTGCAATACATTTATAATCACACCTATCATCTTCCTCCGAGCCTTTTCCCAACTCCGTTGGGGTCGCTTTCCAGTCTAACTGCTATTCGGCTGAACTTCGATATTTTCCGTGAAGCGACTGTCATCTGACCTGAACAACCCATAGGCGATATCGAAGTTCTGTAGTTAGACCAGGGCTCTAAATACTCCCAACAACTACCATAGATGTTTGTATGACAACCGGGACCGACGGCTTAACGTGCTCTATAATCAAACTTATATCCCTCTAATATTGAAGAATCGTAACTAATGTTTCCTCAATATCTTTTGGGTGCAAAGGGGCTCTACCAACATCTATAGGGCCCCAGCGACCTCACCTGCTAGTGGCGCACCTGCTGATAAACGGAAGAGGCTCGTTAATTTACGGTACCTATGGAGTGGCTTCGGCCCCTACGTGGGTACCAGGTGGTACAACAGTGTTGGTCCGGGGGGGTACCACCGTGCAGCTGTGCTAAAGCCCCCCAAGTAACCCAGCCCAGGCTGGGTTGCGTTAGGGGTTCAGCAGCTGCACCGCCGGGCCCGGGGCGATGTATGGTGCAGCAGGCATGGGACCAGTGGGGGCGAAACGGAGTCTAGTGTGGGTGGTGTGGGTCGATTCGCCGGCCAGGGAGACCCTTAGCAACGGCGTTGCCGCGGCCGCCCGCAACACAGTCATGGGGCCCGCCTGGGGCCAACCACCCCAGGAGGCTGCCCCACATGTTGCGCATAATCCTGATGTGGGATCGCCGCTCCGGGTGGTAACCGGTGTGGGGTAGCGGCGGCCTTGCATCAGGGGGGTTTGGGAGCCCTTCCGTCCGGCGAGTCGGCTCCGACCTAACCACACGGTTCTAGACAAAGCTAGCCCCTGCGCTTTGTCATTTACTGCTGCACCAAATGTCGCCCTGTCTTCACGCTTCTTCTTCAAAATCTACAATGGCAGTGCAACAAAAAAATAGTAAACGTTACACAGCGGCCCTAGGAAACCCCACAACTTCACATTTCGAGGTGGAGTTCACTAACGTCCGTGGACTCCATGCGAACCTCGATACCGTCCACCACCACCTTGAGACGGCACGGCCCGCTGACGACACGTCTTACCTGTGTTACCCCGGCTATGTCATCGAGGAACAATTTCGAGACAAAGCCGGGGTGTGCGTGTTCGTTAGGGCGGATGTTTGCTGCCGCCGGTTGCGCTGCCTAGAGAACCCCTCCAATTCCGTCCTTTGGCTGCACGTAGACCATGGCTCTATGAGCCAGATCTACGTGTGCGTCTACCGATCCCACACAGGGGATTCTGAGACAACAAAGCTCTTCCAGTACCTCAGCGAGACGGCTGATGAAGCGCAGGTGCGGTTCCCGAACGCTGACCTAGTATTTCTGGGGGACTTCAATGGCCATCACATTGAATGGCTGGGGTCCCTCAAGACTGATCATGCGGGTAGAGCCGCCCATGCGTTCGCTCTCTCCCACGGTCTGACCCAGATGGTATGCGGGATCACCCGGATACCAGACAGGTCAGATCACGCGCCCGCTCTGCTGGATCTACTGCTGACGAGTCGCCCAGCCCAGTACAGTGTTTCGGTAGGAGCCCCACTGGGTAGTTCCGACCACTGTGTTGTTCACGCTGGCATGAAGGTGTCACCTCCTGCACGTCCTGTACAAACGTCACGACGACTATGGCACTACTCGTCAGCGGATTGGGACGGTCTACGCGATTATTATGCGTCCGTCCCCTGGAGCCAGCGCTGCTTTGTAGGAAAGGGTCGTTCGGATAGTGCTTCTGCTATTGCTGGCGAGATCAGTTTAGGGATGGATTATTACATCCCTTTCACTGATGTCGCCAGTATCCGCAGAGCTCGTTCCTGGTTCGGGCGAGATTGTGCCAAAGCTGTTCGACAAAAACAGTCGGCATATCCCGCCTGGATCAGGGCCCGGGCTGTGCGCGACCCAAACGTGGGCCACCTCAAAGCAGCGTACAACCGGGCCACAAAGTCGAGTAAGAGGGCCTTTAAGAGAGCGGATGCCCAGCGCGTCGCGCGGCTTGGTCAGGAGCTCACTTCCCATCCCACGGGCAGCCGTGGATTCTGGCAACTGGCCAAAGCCGTGCAATCTAACTTTTGTCAGCCCTCGCTGCCACCGCTGCGTTACCCAGATGGAACACTGGCTCACAAAGCCCAAGAGAAAGCGGATATGCTCGCAGACCTCTTTGCGGCTAATTCCCGGTCGACGACCGTGGCCTGCAGCCCCCCGCCATCGCCAACTGTGGCCACACAATGCCTGATATTGTTATCAGGCAATGTGATGTACGGGCAGTGCTGCGGTCACTCGACACGCGGAAAGCCAGTGGCCCTGACGGCATTCCGGCGGTGGTGCTACGAAAATGTGCAGCTGAGTTGTCTCCAGTATTAACGCGTCTGTACCGCCTGTCATACTCTTCAGGGCTCGTGCCGGAGGTCTGGAAGGAGGCGAACGTACAACCGATCCCCAAGAAAGGGGATCGGTCCGATCCAGGCAACTATCGACCCATAGCTGTCACCTCAGTCATTTGCAAGGTGCTTGAGCTCCTTATAAATAAGCAGCTCATGCAATTCCTAGAGGATCACTCGCTAATCAATGATCGACAATACGGCTTCAGGCCAAAGCGATCAACGGGTGATCTTCTGGCATTCGTAACGCATGTCTGGGGTGGGGCTATGGAAAGGCACGGCGAGTCCTTGGCTATTAGCCTGGACATCGCCAAAGCCTTCGATAGGGTCTGGCATGCTTCGCTCCTTTCCAAGCTTCCGGCATATGGTCTACCTCCTCAACTGTGCAGCTGGATTGCCAGCTTTTTAAACGAGCGCCGAGTGCGGGTCCTCTGCGATGGCCAGGCTTCTCGCTTCTTGCAAGTGAATGCCGGGGTACCGCAGGGGTCCGTACTATCACCAACTCTCTTTCTTCTGCATATCAATGATATGCTATCCCTCGGGAACATTCATTGCTATGCAGATGACAGCACACTGCACGGGAGTTACTCGGTTCGTCCGACGGCGGGGCGATCTGAGATTGAGGAGGAGAGACGACGACTCGTGGCTGATCTCGACCGTAACCTCGACAGTATCTCTCAATGGGGTACCGAGAACCTGGTCGAGTTCAATGCCCGCAAAACACAGGCGTGTGCATTTACTGCGAAGAAATCCCCTTTCCTTCCCCTACCCTCTCTTCAGAATGCATTATTACCAATGAAGGACAACCTTGATATCCTTGGCATAGACGTTCGTCGAGAGCTCAATAATAAAAACTACATCGAAAGATGTATAGGGCTAGCTTCGCGGAAACTAGGAATACTGAATAAGGTAAAGAGATTCTTTACACCGGACCAGAGGTGTCTGCTGTACAAGACGCAGATTAGACCCTGCGTCGAATACTGCTCTCACCTCTGGGACGGCTCCGCGAAGTATCTGCTGGACGCTCTCGACGCTATGCAGCGACGGGCTATCCGTATTATAGGTTGTCCGGAGGTAACGGGAAGCCTTGAGCCGCTAGCTCAGCGCCGAACAATAGCTTCCTTGGCCGCATTCTACCGTATTTACCACGGCGAGTGTTCTGAAGAGCTCTTCAATCTGATCCCACCCTCTTCCTTCCGATCCCGAACGACTCGTGCCGGGCAGAGATGCCACCACCACACAGTGGATAGCATGTTCGCGAGAACCGAACGTTTTAAACGTTCGTTTCTCTGCCGAACGATAGTGGCCTGGAACGCCCTGCCTGTGCACGTGTTTCCTCCCACATATAATCCTGGGTTCTTTAAGCGGAGCGTGAAGAGGCACATCAGTAGGTCGTCAAGTTGAGGGCCACTCTCAATAGTAATGTGTGCTGTGAGAGTGGCCCACAATCGCTAGACGTCGTCACGACTTACCACCAGGCGGGCGGCGTCAATTTGGCGAACCAAATATAAAAAAAAAAAAAAAAAAAAAATATCAGGTATATCTTTGAAATGAAATGATTTATTTATTTGTATAGGTCACTAAATGGCTCTTACAAACGTCAGTAAGTACTTAAAATAAAAAATGTCATTGCTTCTATATTTACATGTACTGCCAGATTCGCAAAGCGAGAGAAAGAACCTGGCAATAAAACTATCGGTCACTCTTTTTCAATAATTGACTAATTTACACATTTTCTTAAGACTAAATGTGGACGAATGTACATTGGTCTCGTGTCAAAATGAAAAAGCGTGTATAATGCAACAAAAAAAATATAGTCACCTAAGTACAAAAATACTACAATTATGGCATTTTAGGAAGCGCCTGCATCATGCTCAAGCCAGACACTTTTATCGTTAAGGTAATCAACTGTCTTATAATATGCTTTTTGACATAAAGTGGTATTTATAAAGGTTTTAAATTTATTGTCGGCGACATTTATTCTTTCTACTCGTATATACCTGCTGATTACCGCGGCACCGCCCGCGAGATTTAGATGGTATCGCTTCCAACTTCCACGGGTACACAATGCCGGTATAAAACGTGATGAAACGCCTATGTTATTGGGGGATAATCAAATCGGTCAAAATCAGTTCAGTGGTTACAGAGCGTGTTCAATGCTAACAAACAATTAAATCTTTTTCTCTTTATAAATATTAAAAGGGTGCGTCTCATAAGGTATAAACTCATTTGGTCTAATTTCATTTTACTATCGTTCATAAGATATAATCAACGTGAGAGATACCAACTTTTGATATAATTTCTTTACATATAACATTTATTTATTCTTAAACTTAATTAGTATAACGTTGTTTGATATAACGTTTATGTAATCGAAAATCATTATTGGTCTAACGTTTAATATGTATATTGTTTATTTAATAGAAAATCATTAGGTCTAACATTTAATATATGTAAAAAACGTCATTATGGTTAACACCCCGACTCAGAGTACCCAGTACTCGTTATTTTTTTTAAACCACCCAGAAAAAGGAGCAAAGCGTCCACCTATCTTAGCGTAGGTGGTAATCAGTTACTAGTTATGTTGTGGTAGTTAGACCAAATAAGTTTTATATGTTTTGAGTGGTATGTCAAACGATTTTATATTTAATGTATGTTATGCTTATAAAAATTAGTTATTTTAAAATTATATCAATCGTTCATTATATTAACTAATCGTTATATTAAATAAAGTTATAGGTTCCGTTGTTATATGTTGTTATTATTAGAGATTTTGTTGTTATATCATCTATTACTTACCCATATTAAAAAGTTAAAATTTTGTTTATTTGTTTCACACACATCATAATTCATCAATACTCTACAACTTATACTTACTATTTCTTTAAGCTATAAAGCCTTAAGTAAATTAACTTTTTCTGAATCACAACAGCCTACTATCAACTAAAAAGCCTCAAGAAAGCAAAATTATCCAGGCTGGAAACGTAGACGCTTCGGTCTCTTCGTTCACTCGGTCAATTAGCTAAACAACTATAAGAAACTTAAACACTAACAAACATCTTATCTAATCTTTATATCAATGATATATTTTACGTTACAATTTGTTTACAAATAAACCAACCATTTTCTTTATCTTGAGTAAATGCCGTGGAAATTACCAACGCTTACACCTGGCCGCTGCCGCAGTAAACAAAACTACTGGGGCTATCAAGATCGCGTGCCTACTGTTTTACTGACGGCTTGTCTATAAATTTCACCCTTTTCGCATATTATCAGTTCTTTTTACCTAATAGCGCATGCTAGACTATAGTAATTTCTCAATCGCTATATTGTGGGTTTATTGTCAAATATGACAGTGTATCAAGAACAATATAAAATGGTTCAAATTACAACAAATCTATAGTACCAAGAGATGATTGTGGTATTTAAAAAACAATATATTGACATGGTAAAGTTTTGAATTTCATGTATTCTTAGGTGAAAGCTTAGACGCCTACGCCAAATTTGTACTAATATGTATAGTTGCTACGACATTGCTACGCCACTGTTTGAAGTGGGTATTTGTACCACGTTATTTAAATCAAATCATTGGACAGGCTGGCCAAGGACATCGACCTCACGATTGCCTGGGCCTCCGGACACGAGGGTAACACGGGCAACGAGCGGGCTGACGAACTAGCCAGAGAAGGTGCTGACGAAAACTTGGTGGGACCGGAGCCCCGGCTTCCCATAGCGCACAAAATCACCAAAGGAGTAATCAGCCACAGAACTAAAGTAGAAACCAATCAAAGATAGGGAACCTCGACTGGAATGAGGCAGTCGAAAATCTTCATCAAGGGAATGGATAAGAAAAAGACGAACCATTTCATGAAACTCCCAAGAGGAAACATGAGGCTCGCCATAGAAATGATAACAGGACACTGTCGACTGAACAGATACCTAACAGTGATAGGAGTAAGAACCGACCCCAAATGCTCAGAGCGCATGGACAGCGAAGAAACAAGCTTCCACCTGCTGGCTGAATGCTCCATGTACTCACTGATCAGATGGGAAATCCTGGGGTCGGATAGATTGAACGAAGAAGATATAAGCAATCTGAAGGTGGAACAGATGATAAGATTCATAAAGGGCACGGGATGGTTCGACGGGGCGCCGTAAGCTGGATCAACCATACTCTCCCCAAGGGGAGAACTGGGGAAATGGACGAAATGGCACGCAAGCATCGCGGGTGGATCGTCCGTCCGGTCACTGGCGTCCTCGTTGAAAATAATAATAATAATAACACGTTATTTGAATAGCACTATAATTTACTTTCTGTTCTTTTCAACTGACTTCCAAAAAAGGAAGATGTTTTATTCTTTTTTATGTTTATAACTTTGGACTGGGAACCGATTTGGATTTTTGTTTAATGAAAGCAACTACTTTCCGAGTGGTCACATTTCAATTTTGGTGTAAATTTTTGTCTATTACCAAAGTTGAATCTATTATTTCTGTTGATTGGAGACAACCTGAGAATGCCGCCTTAGAGATTCGATCCCCGGATCGGGTTTTATTGAATGTAAGAGCCTTTTTTGTTTTAAGTTTAACCCCATTATTCATAACAAGTTTTCAGAGGATAAAACACCGTTAAAATCGGTCTTATTCATAAATAGGTACCAATTGTCATAAAAGAAAAGAACACAGTCTGTTCTCTTGTACACCTGACAGAGGCAGAAGATTCTCTTGAGCTCTTCTGGATCTAAACAAAGCGATTTTTATTATTAAGTTTTTTAGCCAATAATAGCGTTTCATTATGAATAAGTGGATAGGTATTTTGTTATGTATATATTTACAAGTATTTAAAGTGAATATGACCATGTATATGAATACCGCGATTTTCTCAAGTGGCTCCCCATTCGTCTTCGCCGCAATACCCATATTCTGTCAACTCTATACAATGTATTGTTTAATCCTTGTACTCCAACTTATTTAAAAGAACGTTTTACGTACCTAAATGACACACATGTAAGATCCTTGAGGTCGTCAGAATCCCTGGTATTATCAGTACCAGAGCATGCAACTGGCTTTTATGACAAATCATTCTCAGTGCAGGCGGTTCGACTCTGGAATTCCCTATCAGGAACTATCAGGTGACTATCAGGAAGGCACCAACGGTAGCGATCTTCAAAAGAATGATTAAAGACCATTACCTGGGTGTCTAGTCACAATATTTGTCGTTGTTGTCACTGGTATAAATTATATTGTTATTTACTAATTTTATTGTTTATGTCGTCAATAGTAATAATAATTCATTATAGTCTATAATATGGATTTATAATACCTAAGTAATATATTTTTTAAATGCTGTCTAATATGCTATGTATGTATTGTCATCTCTAGTGTAATATTATGTACCTACTTGTAAATGTTATAGAATGCTTCCTGTCCCTTACTTATGTCTTTCCTTATTTAAATTTCTTTGTTTACTTATATTTTTCTTATGATATGTATTAGTATTGTCTCCATAAGATTGTTTTATGTTTCCTCACTAAATTTACTCAAACACCAATGACTACCTACTTTCACATCTTATTTCTTACCATTTATGTCCATCCAAAGGTTGCCTGTAAGAGACCGCTTTTAGTGATAAGGCCGCCATTTGTACATTTTCATACGATGTTTCTCATATTTATTTATATTGGTGTACAATAAAGATTATTCTATTCTATTCTATTCTATTCTATTCTGAAGTATTTGTATAATTTATCCAACTGCCATAGAGTGGATTTAGGAGGTTAACGCCGGTTTCTGAATTGAGAATGTTAAGTTAAGTATCCGTTGAGCACGTCAACTGAAAATTTGGTCCTGAATTTTGACATTATCCTGAATTTTGGCGTACTCAGTGGATACTCAACTTCAAATTTTCTATTTAGAACCCGGCTGTATGTGAACTATAAAACCATGGTACCTGTATAAAAGTCAACCAAGCTTGACTCCTAAAAGGCTCTACTAAACATCAAAGGTACCGGTTAGCGGTATGAGCTTTATGCATTGCGCTATGATGTAATACCTAATGAGCAATTAAAAACGTTGCAAATATGAGAAAAAAATATTCGCTTCAAACCTTCTTACGTGTACTTTATCTATCTTTATAAAAAACATGCGTTTGTCTCGCTTAAACTCGAGAATGGCTGACTAGACCGATTTGACTAATTTTGGTCTCATAGCATTCGTACAAACTCAGGGAAGATATAAACGATAATTTGAGGCAGTACCAACTACTATTATAATCTGTGGCAGTATCAGGTTCGCCGGGACAGCCAGGACAGAAATCTTTCGCAGCCGGCGCAGAAATAATTTTTAGCCAGCGCAGAAATATTTTTGGCTTATCAAAATTCCATGCAAATGAAGACGCAGGCGTTAAATAGTGAAGGTCATTCCAATCCAAACTCCAAAAGAGTGTCAATGGCCAATCAGTTAAAAGGTTTCATTAATAATGTCAGACAAAATTATGCGAAACCCAATCACTTATTGACTTAATTCATTAGGGAATTTGCTTGGTACCTTTTTAGTCAAGTCAATTATGATGTTCTACTTCGGATTATTTTATCAAAAGCTTTAATTTTAAATGAGATTATAAAGTACGTTTTATCCATCGTAGACACAGATAGTCATACTTTAAGGCTCTTCAAATGATTAAAAACCGGCTTTTTTATGATATTTTATATTTAGATTAGATTAGAATATTCTTTATTGTAAACCAAACATTAAGTAAAGACGTGAACTGGATAATAAAAGGTTGTACTTACTTAATGAAACATTAATGATATAAATAGGTATAATTATACGTTATTTATGGTATAAAGTAATGTAAATATGTACATAATATAATAAGCAGATTGATGAATAAAGAGAAAAAGAAATAAAGAAAACTTACAATGAACTCGTTTTATTGAGATTCTACCACAGAGTGTGAAAGTCTACAATAGTTACGTACTTAACTAATAGTGTTGTACACATAAGTAAGGAAGAGATAAGATTCTTACTACAACACAGGTACGTTATAAAAGTTATATAGAAATACAATAGGAACTAAGTGGAAATTATGAGTTATACGCAAAATAAAACGGTATGGGAATACAAGGGCACACCAGTTAAGGACTCAGGTAGTGAGTGTTCCTTGACCAGTCTCTTAAAAACAGCTAGGTATTGTGCCCTTCTAATTGCAACCGGCAACGTATTCCACAACCTAACAGCTTGGACAGTAAAATACTTATCATAGAACTTTGTGGAATGAGTAGAGTATTTATTTGTTGGTATGTCCTATTACCTATGTAAGATTACCTAATTATTACCACAGAAGATAATAACAAATACTTTAGTCTATACCTACACTACATAGACCAGTTAAGTGAATCTAGGTCAACATTCAATCGACTGCATGACTTGAGCCACCATCATGTGTCAGTGATTGATTCCCTATCGTACAACGAGTATACTTTTGTTCTAAATTCATTCTATCATTAATGTAGTCAACCATCGTTGTTATCATAAATCATGTGACACTTGATTTGAAGACAGTACTATTCATTAGGTAGGTAAGACATAGTGGCCATAGGTTGTATAATTAATTAATTACTCATGAGCCGTTTCCCAAATCTTTTTGGGGCAGCTTTCCAGTCTAACTGCGATGCGGCATAGCTTCAATATTTTCGGTGAAGCGACTGCCATCTGACCTTCACAACCCATGGGCGATATCAAAGTTCTGTAGTTTAACCAGTCGGATTTTGATTTAGGGCTCCAAATACCCGTAACGAATGCCATAGATGATCATATGACAACCGGGACTAATAGCTTAACGTGCTCTCTGAGGTACGAAGGCGTCTTTTTAAGACCGGACTGGCCAAATGTTGCTTAACCTTTACAATGTGTTACAATACTCGGTTACCTCCACGAGCCCCTCAGGTTGTATATTTACTTCTAGAGGTTTTATTGCTTACCAGATTGTTACTCATAGGCCTGTTGCTTTGCGAATTTGGCAGTAAATGTATTCTTCTTAATGACTTGCATATCAAGTGTCCTTTGTGACATACGATCAAATAATTTGATTGATTAATTTATTGACTCATCCCCTGAGCCTCTCCAACCCAATTAGGGTCGGCTTTCCAGTGTTACTGCAAGACTGAACTGTGATTATTTGCGTAAAGTGAGCAAGTAGCGTTGTACTCGTAATAATGAAAGAATTATTTATGTCGATGCAATACGTTTCAGATATTATACATTAAATTTGTACAAATATTTTGTCTTTTAATTCTAAAAAATAACATTCTCGTGTCATAGTCTTTGTTGCCAAACTCCTCTGCAAAACGGCTTAACAGATTCTTATAAAAAATTATGCTAGTAGTAGGAAAGACTTAGAATCTTTTCTATTTTTTAAACCTCCCAGTTAACTATTTATGCTGTCGATTGACGGCACTTGGTGGAATCTGCTACACATATTGCAGAAAAACACACATACTTTTCATGTACGATATTATTATGTCATTTATTGAAACTATATCTATAGAAATCTCTGATGATGCCGTGAGGTGAAACCGTTCAGTAAAAATAAAATTGTAACATTGGAAAAGTATATGTGTTTTTGTGCAATATACCAGTTTAACATTTTTTTAAAGTAAGTATTTGGCAAAACAACGTTGCAAGGTCAGCTTATATTAGTAATAATTAGTATACAGATAGAAGATTGTAATAAATAATAATAATAATAAATTGTTTATTTTCGGTTTCTTATAGGTACATCTTACACATGTTTGGAGATCTCCTTTTAAGCAATTATATGCTTGTATCAGGAGAACCCGCTCCTCCAACAGACCTTCTATAAACTATGTACAGTTTGCATGTTTTCTTGTATACGTTATAAATCCAAAAGTAAACAATAGACCAAAATATTCTAGGTAATAAGCTAAAGTATAACTAAGGTATAACACTATAAACCTAAATAAAAAGTGTATGTGTGTGTGTGTGTGTGTGTATGTGTGTGTATGTGAGCGTATGTGTGTATGTGTATGTGTGTAAGTGAGATTATATGAAAGAGAGTGCGTTACAGTTACTGTAATAAAGTTTCTACCTGGTCATAACTTAATGATTTCAGCCAGTCAGTCAATGTCTTCTTACATTGTTTTGGTCTTTGGGGATATATTTGCAGGTCCCTATTAACAGCATTGTAAATAAATGACGACTGGCGCGGATACTGTCGTGAAGCAAATTTAGATTTAACAGCAAGTGTTGTGGCAACATTGTGTTTTCTTCTTCCCTTTTCCTTCGAAGGGTCATATGGCAAAGATTTGTGCTTTTTAAGTATAAGGTGAAGGATATATAACTTTCTTACTGTTAAGACTTCAGCACTTAGATACAAGTCGTCTGTAGGGTACCTATAAGACTTAAATAACATAACTTTTAATACTGATCTCTGAGCTCTTTCTAGGTCCAAAAACTTAGTTTTAATTGCTCCGCCCCAGACTGGTATGCAATAAGTTATGACCGATTGAGCTAAAGCAATATAGATTTGTAGGAGGAGTTCACGAGCAACAACATGACGCAGCATTTTAAATATCCAGATTAACTTTCTGGTTCTACTCATAACTAGTTCTATTTGTGTATTCCACGACAGACGCTGATCCAACATAACCCCAAGATATTTAGTAAACTGAACTTTGGATATTTCAGCACATGAGCAACTGGCATTTTGTATGTTCCCACAACAATGAATTTTAACCCTGTACTCAACCGGAGGTTGGGTATTATTATATTTAGAGAAACATATGAAATTTGATTTTGCTGTATTTAATGTCAAAAGACTTTGTCGAAGCCATGATGCTACCTCCACTAGACCACTCTCTGCTAGTTGCTGTACGTCACCCCATGTTCTACCCGCAAAAACAATGGCTGTGTCGTCAGCATATGAGAAAATTTGGCCGCCCTTTATTTTTAGATTACACAGACTATTTATATAAATAAGAAACAGCGTGGGTCCTATAACAGACCCTTGCCCTACGCCATAAGAGACCGTTTCCTCTGAACTGGTGAAATTCCCTATCTTGACCTGTTGTCGCCGACAGTTGAGGTATTCTTTAAACAAGTCAAGGGGTGCTCCTCTTATCCCTAAGTCTTCCAGACGGGTCAGAAGAATAGGAACCGAGACTGTATCGAAGGCCTTTTTTACATCAAGAAAGACAGCCATACACTTTTTCCCACCATCAACTTTTTCTATCACAGAAGAGGCTAGGCTCAAAACTGCATCCTCAGTGGAAAGACCCTGCCTAAAACCAAACTGCGACGTTGAAATTACTTTTTGGCTTGTCAAGTATCTTATTAAGCGTGTATTTATAAGTTTCTCTATTATTTTTGAGGTTGAGGTAAGTACTGATATCGGGCGGTAATTAGAAGGGTCAGTTTTGTCTCCGTTTTTGTACACAGGTGTAATAAGCGCGTGCTTTAAGGCAACTGGAAAAATACCTTGCTCAAAACATAAGTTCGTTAAATGGGATAGTATGGGTGAAACTATAGTATGGGCCATCTTTAAGAAACCTATTGGTATTTGGTCCCAACCTGGTGCACTATCATTTTTTAATGAGAGTATCACCGAGCTAACTTCTTGTGGGTCAGTTTTAAGTAACACAAAAGAGAACACAGGAGCTGTTTGAGTACTACTAGTGTAATCGTATAGAGCAGCGTTTTGGTTTGATATTACGTCATTCGCTAATAGACTTCCTATGTTAGCAAAGTATTTGTTTACTGCATTTACGGATCTTTGAGGGGAATTTTCAGATATTATTAAGTCACAGTTTTTTGAATTAGGGGTTTTTCGTTGAGTTATGTTGTTAATAGTTTTCCAGAGCAACTTTGAGTTTTTTTGTGATTTTACGAGCAAGTCTTTTTCGTATTTATGCTTTTGTTTTTTAATAATGCAATTACAAAAGTTACGATATCTTTTATAAGAAATTTTTAATATTTCGTTAAACGGGTCTTGTTTTAGCTTCTTCTGCATGTTGTTACGATTAAGAATGCAGCGTAAAAGGCCAATGGACATCCAGGGTTTGACTAGCCTAGTTTTGTGTGAGATAGATGATGTAGTCGTTGCGGCTCTTAGACAGGATTGAAGTGTGTCTATCAGATTGTATGTAAGAGTATTGGGGTCTGTTATACTGTAAAGCTCAGATAAATCACATTCTTTAAGATTGTTAAGGGCTAAGTCAAAATCTATGTTTGTTATTGTTTTCCTATGGGAAGATGTTACTGGTGTTTGCTTCGTCATCTTTAAATAAATCATGCTATGGTCTGTTATGGTTGTGTTTATGATAGCTATAGTTGCGGATTCGTATTTGTGGTTTATTTTCAGGTTGTAGTGATCTAGGCAATTTTTGTCTCTGGTGGGATGACAGTGGCCGGGAAGGATTTCATGCATTGCTAACATATTTAGATAATTTAATCTGTTTGTTCGTTCTTGTGATTGTTCTGTATGTCTGTAAATAGTGTTTATGTTTATGTCTCCCGCAATTATAATGGTTCTGTGTAAATTAATACTGTCAAGGTACTCGCTCAGGGAGTTTGTGAATTCTCCTGAGTCTGAATGTGAGGGGGATCTGTATATGCCAAAAACTGTAAGATCACATGATATATCAACTTGTAGACAAGAAGCGTGTGTCAGAAGTACTTCTTTTACAGTGACATTATGTGAGTTTTTAATGTAGACAACGACTCCGTCAGCGCTATTTATGTGATTAGTAGTTTGATATGATGTGTAGTCTTTTAATTGAGGTATAGGTCTATCCGATTTTAGTCGACATTCACTTAGGATAATCATGTCGATGTTAGTTTTTAGGTAAGATAAGTTTAGATTGAAGTCATCGAAATTTAAATATACACTTCTAATGTTTTGCGATATGATAGAAAAATCGTCGTTGTTATATTTAATTTGTTGACAAAATTCCGGTATTGAGTATTCAAATACTTGAGCCACTTCAGTGGTGTCTAAGTCTTGTAAAGTTTGAATTGTACTATCCATTAATTAAAAAAGAGTAAGATATGTGTAATTATTTCTAAATGTATTGTTGTAGTAAGGTATACGTAACGATGAATATTTTGTTTATAAATGCTTATAGTGTAAAGATAGTATATTTTGAGTGATCCATTATGTAGAAAGTATAAAGTATGTGCAATTAATTCTACCTGTATTATTGTTGTGTATAAGTAACGAGGTTTATTTTGTTTAGATATGTTTTTTGTGTAAAAGTGATATATTGAATGTGATCTATTATATAGAAAGTGCAAAGTATGTGTATATATTTCTATCTGTATTATTATTGTTATTAAATTATAAAGGATGTTTTGTTTATATATGACTCTGGTGTAAAAGGAGTGTACTGTGTGTGATTGTGAATATAGTTGACTAGGTGTGATGTAAGTGATAGCTTTAAAGGGATGACAATATAATTTGAATAATAAGGATATTGTGTGTAATTTTGTGTTTAGTAAGGTGAGTGTGGTGTGAGTAGCATCTTTAGATGTGTATGCGAATAATTTATACAGTATAGCACTCATGTTATTCTGTGCTATTTTGAATTTCAAATACAATGAGAAATATAAATCTAAAATAATGAAAAAATATCTAAAAATTGTTTGCCCAACTAAAATGGGTAATTCTACCGCTTGTGTGGCACCTTTCGGTGTTTGCGCGCTTGAATTATATAATATTACTCGTATCTCTAATCTAAATCTAATCTCTAAACCGTATTGTACTTTTCTCAGTTGCAGAACAAAGAGAAGTAAGTTTACAACACAACCAGGACTTAAAATAGGATTCTGTTTAAAATTATTCAAACTTGACCTTAATTTAGAACAATTCAAGCCGAGAAACAAATCCAATAAGTAACTTCGTATGGAGATTAGTGTTAAAATAGAACATTTTCTTTTAGAGCTCATCCTAATACCTATAGTTGTGCAACAACCTCTGATAATTTGTTTTATGCGTAGATGGTAGACATTCATGAAATCTATGTTAAGTAAAGTAAAGGACAGGCAAGACCACATAGTCAATTTAGTAGCATTAGGTTATTCAGTTGAGATTCGCTATGTATGAGGATAGTAGTAGACGTATCATCTTTTCTTAGGTAGACCCTTCCAAATGACGTCCAGCAATATTTATAATTTTTCGACTTAGCTACATCTCGGGCGAGAAAATGTAGGCGCGCGCCCTTAGTTGTAAGATGTTCTGTGACGTATATCGGAGTATACTCATCCTTATAATTACCAACGTGCTTAGCACAGAGCTTTTCCCTTTGATGAGATCTATTAAATTGTTTCACAGAGTTCATGAAGTCTGTCTTTAGCATTGTTGAAGTAAATTCCAGGATTATTGGACTATTCTTACCAGTATGGCGTTTATTTTGAACTCTGTATATGTCGTTTATTTGACTTTTTTCGATATTACACTCAATCGAACTGGACAAATGCAGTGCTATTTTTACTAAATCTTCTTTTGATTCATTAGTAGATTTCGGCACATTTTTTATTTCAATACTCGATTTACGAATCCCGCGTTGAAGGTCCTCAATTTTTTCCTCCAGTGTCATAATGTGCTCCCTGTCCTTCTTTGATTGGCCCTCCAAAAACTCCAGCTTTTTCTTCAGCTCTTCATTTTGTGAGGATAGGAAGGCAATGGACTGCTCAATGTTATTATTTGTATTTTTAATTTCGTTTAAAGTAGGATGAATTTTATTTAGCTCGGTCATTTGATTTGCCAGTAACTGAGAAATCATTATCCTAATCTCCTCTTTAAAATCACTCAAATTAGACTCAAGGAAACTCGGAATTTTATTTCGGAGTGAATAGGGGTTGGGTGGGGTCTGTAGGTCCGCTTTGGTGGACATGTCTGATTCCGAGAGGGATCTGTTTCCAGTGGCATCCATTTTTCAGTTATAGATTCAGATCGTTCTACTAGGAGTTAAAAGCCAGCAGGAGAAAACATCCGAGTCAGTCAAAAACAGACACCAGAAACCCGGGAGCAAAAATTGCAGTAATCTAGGTTTTCGGTTTTGCTTCAATGTACTAGGACCTCATAAGGCCCCAGTAGTTAGCCACTACCGGTTACGATTTTTATGATGATGCACACCCACTTAGTTTCAACTACTGTCGGTAGAAGGGGGTGGGAGGAGTTTGACCCTCCACTCGTGCGCAGGGGGCGTGACCCAAGGTTACACCCCAATTGATGACCTCAGTTGTGCCAATTCTGATTTGTCAGGTAGAACAAAGAGTAAATCGGTAACTTGTGAATGGGCAAATGTCGTACGTGTACCAGGATGGTAGTAAGATAGGATATTACAATAATTCACTGAGTTCACTTTGTTTCACTACCACAGCACAGTCTTCTCGAGTTTATGCGTTCCTATTTTTTTGTCGGATTTAATTGCAATGAAATAGAATATTATTTAAATACTTTGTTAAAAAGAAATAGATATACAGTTTACAAGCACGTCTACACCTTACGGCGGTCCGGGGGAAAGTGTGCCAGTGTATATTATTATTCTGAGCTCAAACTTCACCATACACAATACAGGTGAAGTGTATTGTTTAGTACAATCCAATATTATAATCACAAGACACAAATTCAACCCGTCCCTCACCCACGCCGTTGACATCGACTCATCGCTCACTGTAGTCCCAATCGATAATGGAACTTAACCTTGAAAACCCCATAGAGATATGTTGTTCTATATTAACCATTCTGAGTAGATAATTTCGGGCTTTAGAAGGGCTACTATAAGTATTAGGTTTCAAATGGTTATAATATAAATAAAAGAAGTTAACAAACATAAAAAACAAACATTTCTTCTCAAACCATACAGTCGAATTGAGACCCTTCTCTTTTTGAAGTCAGTTAAAAATGGTGTCTTTCTAACGGTTTCACAGGTTTACAAAAGCACTAGAAAGGACTAAAAAAGATGCCGTGAACTCGTTTTAGTAAGTAAATGCCAACGGCCGCTTGAACCCACAAGATAAATAAACAATTATTTATCTAGGACTCAATAAATTGACTGCGAAACCTTATGACAACGGGGAAACCAAACAAGGAAAGTGTAATATTTCACATTTTATTTAAATGTCGGTTCGAAGGACCAAAATGTTCATGGATAACTCCGCCAGTGATAAGCATAATGAGTGGACTGTAGACTCTATAGTTACGTAGCTAATTTAATCTTTAAGTACTACTTCCTAAGAAGACTGGAACTATTCAAGTGCGCTTATAGACTTTCTAATGGTTTAGTTTCATTGTGTACCTTTCAAGGCAAAGGTGTAACATCACTGTAAGACTAGTAAGCGCGACTAGGCAATGGAAACTTTATAAATCAGACTTTTTGAGCGCAGTCAGCACACATACAGTACCCCGTGATAAATATTGCACGCATTTACGGCTTCGTAGAGCATTATCTATGTCGCACACTACCTATGTGACATTTTGTCAGTCATAATGTGAACATGTTTTTTTTATTTTACCCGAACCTAAACCCAACACTTATAGAAAAATTGGTGTATTTTATACAAAGAATTATTAAAAGAAGCAAATCATAATTGTTTTAACAGCTCCTAATAGATACCGGATTGTTTGTATTTCGTGCGACAGAGATAACGCTCTACGAAGCCGAAATTAGCTGATTGTCTCTTTCCAAAGGTCGATGTGTAATATTTATCGCCGGGTACTGTAATATAAATATACACCTATAGGCAAGCGGCGAACCCACTGAAAAACTAAAATGACTGACCAATCAGTCAGAAGCAGATCTGATAAGTATTCTGCCGCAAGATTTTTTTGAATTCGATCAAAACTCGGCGAGATAAAAAATGTTGAATGTGACCATTTTTGCTCTTTAAAATGGTTGTAACTTCTTTGAAACGCATTTTTTCGAAAAAATCACAAAGTATAAAGTGATCTATTTTGCCCGTTTTACCCTTAGAAATCATTTTCCAATATAAAAACCAACTTTTTATCAGTTAACAAATTAATTTGTTTATAACAATTAATAGCCCAACCGCACAAATTTTGTTTTCTTACCAATCGACGCCTTTTGGTCCAAGGTTTACAAAAAGTACAAATTTGTATTGGGGAAATCACATTTTTACTGATTGGTCAGTCATTTTCATTTCTAAGCACTTTTTCGGGGGGTTGCCGCTTGCCTACTAGATTATTGGTGAGTAAGAATGTTAAGCAAACAATCTTATAAGTTCTCATTTCCGTTTTTTTAACCACCCTGAATGTTTAAAATAATAGTTGTAGCCTCCTAAAACTAGGAGTATCCGTACTCCGAGCTTACGCAGATATTATCATCACCATGTGAGCCTACTAGTAGGTATATGACTACTAGGTACTGGATCGACACAGTCCTCTTCAATAACAGACCACTCTGTCCAATCTTGGTCTAATTACTTTCACCCAACGACCATCCCGCGTACGTTCGGTCGTAACATCGATTTATGCATGAGGCACCTCGTATTTACGTTTAACCCTCGCAACACTCAATTATCTAATTGTATAAGCCAAAGCCAATATATGTACGAGTATTAACCCCTTAAAGGTTATTGATATTTACTAAGCGAAGGTTTGTCTAACCTTCCATCGCTTAAATGTCGTCGGTGTCTCTTATTCAAGTATTTATAGCGATACCTATACGGTCTACTAAGTTTTATGCTTTTATTAGATGTCTCAATAAGACTGCTATTTTCGTTTTAAAATAAAAACACTTAAGTTTTGAGTTAATTATGATATTTATTTTGCATTATCCGTGTATAATTGAAACATATCTGTTTCAAATTGCAATATTAATATCACAATTTACTCAATAAATAAGTGTTATTGCCAAAACTTGTTACAGTCATATTCATATACATTTTTGCGTTTACAATATTAAGCAGTGCGCACTTCCCGGATGTGATATGATGTGATGTGATGTGATACGAATATGTTTTGAGATAGTGCAAAAGAATCACACCTTTTGCCGATGGCGAGGAATGTTAAACCGCAGTCAATTCAATAGAAAATATTCAACCTAAGTGATAGAATATATTTACCCCAATGCCCTCAGGATACTCCAGGCACTCGGCGTTGGACGTTAAGGAGGACACTTAAAACCCTTGTTTGCGAGTCAGACCCAAGAAACTAGGGTTCAAAACAGCAAAAAATCACGTTTGTTGTATTGGAGCCACCTTAAATATTTATTATATACTGTTTTTTAGTATTTGTTGCTATAGAGGCAATAGAAATACATCATCTGTCAGGACTTTAATTGGCTGTGCCATAGCGGCTGGCACATAAGATTTTGTTGCCTTTCATCAACATTTCATCGCAAGGCAACGGGCTTAATTTTTTTTTTAAATTACAATATAACTGCTACTTTTTATAAAATTCACTCTGCCATTTTGGACATAACTCATTATAAATGTGCCCGGTGACGGCAATAGGTGGGGCTAAAGATACTGGCAAATTGTGGGTGTGTAATGCACCTCTGCCTTCCCCTTCGGGGATATAGGCGTGATATGTGTGAACTATCACGGTTCATGAGTTACAGTCTAGTGACAGATGGCTACGGAACGCTAAAAATGATGTATCATATATTTCCGTCACAACTCATGACATTATTATAGACAGCCCTATTTTTATGCGTAGGTCATATGATATGCCTAGCTCATGTGGGGTCACCGTGACCTTTATGTGGCAATATAGCGTATCTAGAGACAGAATAAAACGCTAAAGTAATAAGAAACAGGTATAAAATGGCGAAATACGTTGGTTTGATACTTTGATAGAAGAATAAAGAAAGTATTGAATCATTTTAGTCACGACAAACACTTATATTGAAAACTTGTAAAGATGATTGGGTGTTTAAATAAATAAATAAATAAATATTTTCGTACATTTATAAAAACATACATACGAGTAATATACATAGAAAACACTAAAACTCCGAAACAAACATTTGTGGATCACACAAATATTTGATTCGAACCGGGGATCGAACCCGAGACTCCGGAGTCGTAAGCCGATGCACTACCGACCACGCCACCGAAGCTAACTTATTGACACATTAAACACGTTATTAATTTAAATAAATTCTTACCGGTTTATTGAATAGACGATCAAGCCTGGAGTGGGAACCTGGAAAATAAAAGTTATTTAATTTTATGGACATCAGTGGACCGGGCGCGGGTGAATAAAGGACGAATCACACATATCAGTGAAGAAAAAGTTCTGACACATGTGTCAGAGGTCAGTGTCAGTGATGAATCAGTCATACTCATCAGTCATCATCACTGACATGTGGGGATGCGTTCATAGAATTATTTTTTATTATTAGTTATTAATCTCATTTTCATTTCAAGTTAACCATGTAGCTTTAAACATGGGACTCGTGGTCTAGTGGTAACACAATGTATACATATTGCAAAGGTTAAGCAACATCGAGTCAGGCCGGTCTTAGGATGGGTGACCATTTCTTAAGACATTGAGACCCCTCCGTGCCTCGGAAAGCAGGTTAAGCCGTCGTCGGTCCCGGTTGTCATCAATCCGACCGGTCTAACTACAGAACTTCGATATCGCCCATGGGTTGTGGAGGTCAGATGGCAGTCTTTTCACGGAAAATATCGAAGTTCAGTCGAATCGCAGTTAGACTGGAAAACCGACCCCAACTGAGTAGGCAAAAGGTTCAGTGGATGATGATGCAGCTTTAAACAGACCAATATAAAATAAACACGTTACGGGTGAATTAAATTCAATATCCCAAGACCACAGCTTAAGAAACTTCAGAGGATAAAACTTTAAATGAATAATAAAAATCCTCGACGCCAAGCACCGAAGGTTAATAATCTTTCAAAGATAAAATTCAAAGATGAATATTTCATGTAGCTTCATTATTCTTATCGCGAACTTCCTACGAAACTCTGCGAAATAACTAAACTTATCAAAAATCTCTAAATAAATGACATGGATAAAAGTTTGTCGAACTTACTCGGAGCTTCAAGTGTTATTCCTCTTTATATGTTAGCGAGGATATACTGTAAACCTCTGAGCAAGTTTCTATCCCCAGTCTTAAATATCTATTTACCGAAGGCTCTGCGTGGATAGACCACTTATAGTTTAGTATCTAGTTTCAAAATCGTCGCAGAAACAAAAAGAATTAGTTTTGTTTCAATAAGATGTTTCTATACTTTTTATTTATTGAAGAACTGTGAAGGGGCTTAAAAGGATAATTATATCAATCGATATGTGGACTCATCGCACTGTCAGTTTCATAAACATATAGAGTGACAGATAACATACCCAGGTAAATAGGTGTTCTAAAGTAGTCAATGGCTTTAATATAGGATGGAAAGAAGACATATGAGAGTTGTATTACACCACAGTAGGTATACAGAAAACTTATAATCTTTCGACTGTGGTAATAATAATACACACATATTAGTTACTACTACTAAGAATTATGATTAGTGGATACCATCATACGCATTTGTAGCAAGGTAACATTGCACATCACTGGTGGGAAGCAGCTTTATGATCCTCCGCATAAGCTACGAGTACGAGTACGAGACTACTAAGACTTATGATTAGTGGATACCATCATACGCATTTGTAGCAAGGTAGCATTGCACATCACTGGTGGGAAGCAGCTTTATGACCCTCCGCATAAGCTACGAGTACGAGTACGAGACTACTAAGAATTATGATTAGTGGATACCATCATACGCATTTGTAGCAAGGTAAAATTGCACATCACTGGTGGGAAGCAGCTTTATGACCCTCCGCATAAGCTAAGAGTGCTGTAAAAAATCTGATTCACGTCAGTAGTGAAGTCAAAAAAATAAGCTACTCGAAGTACTATCTTTCGCAGATGAAGTATGCGAGCAGAAGCTAGTAAGTACTCGTATATAAAAATCTTTATTCTGATTAGCATACATTCTTGCCGAATCTTATTCTACTTAACGCACAGTACGTAATCGTATACCCACTTACATGCACACAAGTTTATTAACACGCAAATAAACCTTACAAAACAAACATTTCCAAACTAATTAACATTCACCGACAACAATTTAATCACATATACTTAGCGTAACCACCGAATACTTCGCCCTTCTTGAGTTTAAGCAGAACAATAAGATAGAAAACCCGCATGGCTTCCCGCATAACTTAATTAACATAATATCAAACTTAACTAACTTAGTAGACACATTTTGTCCAAATTCAACTTGGCATATTGTCAGTGTACAATATGAAACCCTCATACCCGTATTGACACTTTGTAAAGTGAACATGTATGTTTGCTGACCGACCCATTGAAAATGGCTTAGAATTATTCCAGTTAATACTTGAACGTTAACCAACACAATTTAGAAGATTATATGTTATAACTGATATTACAATAGGCACGACTAATGCTTTCTTCGGTAAGAAAATGGATGACAACTTAGTATTTATATTAAGAGTACAATCGCAGGAAATTAATAACGTAAAAGTCAGTGTGTGGGACGGGTTTCCTCTCAGCCTTTTGGATGACAGCCTGCCTGTGTGTAACATAGGTACCACAGAGATTGATTGCAATAGTAGTCTTACGTAAAGGAGGGGAGCTTGTCAGTCAAAGTCGTTAGTCAAAAAAACAAAAATTCATAACACTACTCTACTTCTTGTAAACTTCTCTCTTTAAGGTTACAGCTCCTTACCACAAATAGTAAACATAAAGTCATGGCACACTATATTGGCACCACAACGGCACCGTTCCAACCCACGTGGTTATGTGCTGGCATGCTGTTGTAGCGCTGGTTAAAGACCCTTACTCTGCTTTTAAATGTAATGATCCTACTCGCATGACCTACTGCTATCGAGTAGTCCTTCAAATCGATTCTTGTGGAGGTAGAAAATCATTTTGGCTGTACTCTGATATCGAGAAGTGTACTCGATAAGGGACGGTCTTGAAAAGGGATCCTTCCTTAGATCTTTTCGCCAATCAGCAAATTGGGGAAAAATGGTCATTTTTGGGGTTTTCGGGCTGCGTGCTTATCGTGAGAGGCAATCGAATAGAGAGCGGTTATAATTTGAATATGCATAAGTTAATATACCTTAAGGTATCGATCAAATGTGTACACCAAAGACATATTTGATCGATTCCTTCATGTATTAATATCTATACTTATAATAAATCTGTAGAAGTGAAAATTCTGTACATTGAAGATATCAAAAAAATAAATGGCAGGGAGTGTTACTAGATCAACACCGAACCCAATAATGTGATTAAAAAAATTTTTGTTTGTCTGTCTGTCTGTCTGTTCAGGCATCACGCAAAAACTACCGGTTCGATTACGATGAAACTTGGTATAATTATTCTTTAATATCCTGGGCATCACACTGGGTACTTTTTATCCCGGAAAAGTATATACAATAAAAAACAAACTTAATTTTGCGGTTCGATCCCTAGACCCGAGTACTGTACCAACCGCAAATAATAAGTTTGTCGTAGGTTTTCTTTTTTTATATTGGGTTCGCCAAATTGACGCCGCCCGCCTGGCGGTAGGTCGTGACGACGTCTAGCTATTGTGGGCCACTCTCACAGCACACAATACGATAGAGGGTGGCCCTCAACTTGTCGACCTACTGATGTGCCTCTTCACACTCCGCTTAAGGAACCCAGGGTTATATGTGGGAAGAAACACGTGCACAGGCAGGGCATTCCAGGCCACTATCGCTCGGCAGAGAAACGAACGGTTAAAACGTTCGGTTCTCGCGAACATGCTATCCACTGTGTGGGAGTGGCATCTCTGCCCGGCACGCGTTGTTCGGGATCGGAAGGAAGAGGGTGGGTTCAGATTGAAGATCTCTTCAGAACAGGTTACGTCACCTGCAGTGGAGTTCACTATTAATGGTTTTTAGAACTTTTGTCTGTTTGTCTGAATGTTTGAACACGCTAATCTCAGAAATGATTTGATTTTTTGATTTGAACTTGCGGTTTGGTTTTCAATCGCTTTATAAATAAAACAGTTATGTACAGCTAGTTTAAAATAATTCTGTACACTGCCGCACTTCGCTGTGTTTATTCTAGCATAAATAAGTATATTTTTGTTTAGTGGCTGGAAGACAAAAATAATGTAGACAATGGGACAATGTTTGATGAAACAACTATTGCGGTAACAATTACTGACGAAAGAAATAGATACAACCAATCGTTGGAGTTAGTCAAAATTTGAGCTAAATAGATGAAGAACTTTTTAAGTATTTGAAGCAGACACCAACTAACTTAATTTTTCATACAACAGAGAAGATTTTGGGGGTAGCATTGAGAAATTCATAAGAACTGGAATACTATAAATTCGTAAGTATTTATAAAAACGATCGTCTTGACGACTATAAGACAAAATATTAAAAAACACTATAAACTTAAGACTAACGGGTCTTGTACGCGATTATTGAGATATATACATACCTCTTTATTACCCGACGTCCGATCGTCGGCCCTGTTACAAGAGCCAACAAATACATTGTTCTACTTAGACATTGCCTAGAGGGTAATTATTTTCTTTATGGTGGATTACCTCCAAATCGACGGAGTGGCCATGGCAAACATTTGGACCGGTAGCACCGGTAGCACCGGTGATGGCAAACATTTGGATGGAACACATTGAAGATTCCATAGACATGCAGTTAGCACAGGTGAAACTGTGGAAGCGATATGTGGATGATGTCTTCTGTATTATGAGAGGGGGCCCAGTAGAACAATTTTTAAACCACTTGAACTCCATACACCGGAACATCCGGTTTACTCTTGAAATGGAGTTGGACAGATCATTGGTTTTGCTCGATGTCAAAGTAACAGTGAGAGGGAGTAGTTCTCTCGGACACACTGTGTACCGCAAACCCACACACATGGACAATTACCTGAATGCCAGTTCACATCATCATCCGCGACACTTGAGATCCGTTGCGGTGACGCTGGTAAGTTGAGCCTATGATCTTTGCGACCCTGAACACTTACAGAAAGAGCTCGCTCATGTTCAGGAAGTGTTGAAGCAGAACGGGTATTAGGGACATACACAACACCGTAAAAGGAACAAGGTACAACCCTTGGGAGTAAGCAGAGCATCAGCATTTATGCCGTACGTGAAAGAAGTGACGGACGAAATTGGAACAGTACTACAAAGATACTCCATTAAGACTGTATATAGGCCACACTCCAAAGTCGTAAACCACCTGCGAACCCCTAAAGATACCATTCCTCTACAGACACCGGGTGTTTATAAAGTAGACTGCAGCTGTGGTAGTTCATACATCGGACAGACCAAACGTACTATCGCTGAGAGGGTCAAAGAACAGTTGGAATCGGGTCCCAACCACTGGATTGAACTCCACAAGCCACAAGTCATATCCACTGACGGGCACTATTACTCCAGGATAGTGCGGGAAGCCGTCGAAATAAAAAAGTATCCCAACTTTAACTGGGAAGATGGATATCGACTATCTACGTCGTGGAATCTGGTGATCAGCGAATGTACTCGCCACCTCACCGAACGCCCGCGTGTTGATACTATCAGTGTGGTATGCCGTAGTGGCTCTCCGAACGCAATATTTAGTGACGACGAAGTGATGGTAGTTGAACAAACCCGCACTTCACGAAGACGACGATTAGCTGAAACCAGTCCACCCGTGACCACGGCTCTTGTAACAGGGCCGAAACGTCGGGTAATAAAGAGGTATGTATATATTTCAATAATCGCGTAAAAGACCCGTTAGTCTTAAGTTTATAATGTGTACAAAACGCGAAAGTTTAAAAAAGTATTAAAAAAACACGTTAGACATTGATACAAAAACCAACTTCAAATTACCGGAATGGGACCAAATATTTGTAGAATGGGACCACTTGGGATGTAGTAGCTTTCAATTTAAAAAAAATCAATATCAGTTCAGTCAAACACAGTCCAAAGGTATATCTAGTCTAGCTAGAGCTTTCTATATAATAAACGAATTGCTGAAAATAAAATCCAAAATGTTACATTACTTGCGAATACTCAGCACTCAAAGAGTGATATTGTAACGTAATAGGTAATGAAAACTGAATCTAAATATGATGACTTTTAAGATAAATAATCTCTCAAAGTTACAAAAGCTCGAACAGACGTAATAATGTTACATATTCAAGGACAACAGAATACAAATTTGTTACTTGACTCTGTGATATTAAAATATAAACAAGAGGTCGAGAGACAACAAATCACTGAACAGAGACGAAATATCAACAGTATTTTAATATTTCATTCTCAAATATTTGACAGAAGCAATTAACTTGAATACAAATGAATGAATAAACAAGTAAGCAGTTGTTCTTTGAAGTGAAATTATTATAGAAGCAAGGAATACATTTGCGTATGGTGTTTTACGTCTAACTTTTATAATTCTTTGTAAGTTCCTTAAAGAGTAATTACTTAGACAAATATATTTATAAATAACCGATTCATCGTTGGTTTAAAAGAAAATTTAATTTCTAAGAACCACCCACCTTAAAAACAAGCTTCATTAAATGAAAAGAAGTCATTAATTCTGAAAGCATTATAAGTTACAAAAACGCATTTTGTGTTGTCGTACCAAAATTAATAAGTTCAGTCAAATTGCTCCATATTTTTTTAGTAAAATTTATATGATGGGAAAAGTTCTCACGACGGAATCAAAGTAATGGCTTTATTTAATTAAATTTAACTTTAAGCATTTGTATTCTTAGATATCAATACATATAATAAAATTGTAACTGTTCGCTGTCTGTACAAGGAAGATATATATGAGAAATTGATGCAGGGGGGTCTTATGAACGCAATAGAACCACAAAATAACGTTTTTAGAATTTTTGTCTGTTTGTCTGTGTGTCTGTTTGTCTGAATGTTTGAACACGCTAATCTCAGAAACAGCTTTACTGATTTGAATGCGGTTTTCACTAATGCGTTGCGGTACATTCAACTTAACATTTGGTGTTTGTTTCATTTCAAAAGGTTGATAAATAAAAAAGTTATGTCGATCTAAAGAATCACGCATAAGCCCAAGTTAAGCAACCCCAGTCGCGGTTCTAACTAGGATGGGTCACCAATTGGCAAATTGGCACAAAATATAGCAAGTGACAGACATGACAGGCAGACATACATTACGCCTATATTCCCGAAGGGGTAGGCAGAGGTGCGTTATACATCAACACTGTGCCAGTACGTTGGTCCCACGTAATAGAGGGCAAGCGTATTGCTGATAGGGCACTTTAGAAGATCCATAACTACTATATATAATTTGGTCCCACGTAATAGAGGGCGAGCATATTGCTGATAGGGCACTTTAGAAGATCCATAACTACTATATAATTTGGTGATGGCATGACCAAGGGAAATAGGGAAATAGGGATTCATTTTTATATATAGAGAGATATCAAAAAGGGGAAATGCGTGTCAGAAAGCACAAAAGGTTCCGTGCCAAAACGGCAAAATAATCTGTTTTTTAGTATTTGTCACCTTTTAAGTCAGTCTCCGTAATATTATTTACTATACTAAATTAAATAAAAAGAGAGTTGAAATAATAGTGGTATGTAAGGTTGCTGCCTGTAACTGTATAAGTATTATTGTATACGACTCATCTCTAAGTCGTATTATAGTAAGTGAGAATGCCTCGAAGAAAATCGAACCTCAGCCAATGCAGCGTAAATGATAAAAGGTTAAGATTATTTCGATCTCAGGAATCTGAAGAGGATCATGAAGCAAGACTTACTGCATCTCAGGAACGACAGGTTTAGGTTACGTGCTTCAGAAACGTCACTTCAGCGAGAATCACGACTGAGTTCACAGCGTTCGCAATTGTTGGCCTATTGAAATCGAGAGAGCAGTGAACAGCGTGAGGAACGTTTATCCGCCGACCGTGAGGCTCACACCCTGTCACGTGAATCTGAGACCTTCACCGACAAGGAATCTCGCTTGAGTTCTCAAAGAGTGCTGTCGGCACGAAGTCGGTTTCAGGAAACCAATGACAACGCGAAGCGCGTTTGACTGCTGATCGCGAGGCGCATGCTATGTCGCGTGAATCTGAGACCTTCACCGACAGGGAGTCTTGCTAGAGTTCAAAAAGAGTACTGTCGGCAATAACTCGGTCTCAAGAAACCAGTGAACAACGCATTCAAATCAGTTAAGCCGTTTCTGAGATAAGCGAGTTCAAACATTCAGACAAAATAAAAATCCTTTGGATAAAATTCTAAATGGGACAGCAAATTACAGTGATTGTTTAATATAATTACTATTAGTACACACTATTAGGTACCACAATGTATGTACTGATACAGACGCTGGCTGTGTCCAAACACCGTTAATCAATGCATGATAATAATCAATACATACCTTTAATAAAATTGTAAGTGGTCGATGTCTGTACATCGAAGATATAATAGAGAAACTGTTGTAGGCTTTATAAACGCAATAGAACCCAAAACAATGGTTTTTAGAAATTTTGTCTGTTTGTCTGAATGTTTGAACACGCTAATCTCAGAAACGGCTTAACCGATTTGAATGCAGTTTTCAGTAATTCGTTGTGGTTTACTCAATTTAACATTTTGTTTTATTTCAATCGGTTCATACATAAAAAAAGTTAAGTATAAATTATGTCGATCTAAAGTTACACGCAGGCGGGCTGCGGGCAAAAGCTATACATAATAAATCAGTAACTGGTGATCAAGAAAACTATAACACGCAGGCGGAGCTGTAATATGAATGAATGTGTAAAGGTATTCGGCATGTTTGTAAGAGTCCATAAGCTAATTAGTAGGTAATTATATTATTGTTTCATTCATACCCTCTCGGGTGCAACCTTGCTCAAAATTATATTATTTGTATGGTTTCTGTACCTAGTTCATAACAATTAAGTTCTTCTACTAAATCTATTATAGGCCTTCTACCAAATCCAGACACACTTTTTTTTTTTTTTTAATCTGCGGCTTGTGGCTGCGGCCGCATCTACGTCCATTGCCGAGTGCCTCCGGTAGACACTGAAAGAATTCCCAGTGGCACCCGGCACCTTGGCCACTTTTTGGCCACTGCGTGCTGGTCGGGTGCTACCCCGCATCCTTAGGGTCGGGTTTTATCCCGCGTCGGTGAGTGAAGGCGTGCATGGGGTGAAGCCCCACATCACGCAGCCCTTCTAACCTGCTTCTGTAAGGACGGTGGGTTGCTAATCCATCGTCCTCAGGCCCCGATCATGGAGGTCGATGGTCCTGGGCGTAGTCACGTATGCGGCGCCCTCGCCGCAGACTTCGGAACTCAGCGGGGAGGATACGCTCCCTCGCCCTTCCGGCCGCCTCCTTCACGAGCATAACCTGCTCGCAGAAGGAAACGGCCGCGTTCCACTGGCTCTCGCTAGAGACCATGGCTCGTAGCATGGTCTCCAGTGAGAGATTATCCACGCCCAGGCCCACAACGAGGTCCTGGCGCTGACTTGCCCACGCTGAGCATTCCACCAATGTGTGGAATACCGTGTCTTCGCCGGAAGCCTCGCAGTGTTGACACGATGCATGCGAAACAGATACTCACCAAAGTTTCCGTGCCCGGAGATGATCTGTGTCGCACGGTACGTGAGGCCACCGTGCTGCCTCTGCAGCCAGTCCTCCATGATCGGTCTCACCGCAGTGATGGTGGTGGTTCCCCACTTAGGTTGCTCAAGTCGCACCTTCCATGTCTCCATGAGATCCTGGTGGAGATGGGACCGCTGGGCCTCGATTTCTCGAGACGCAGGTCTGTGGTCCCGCTCCAGCGCCTCCTTGTGCCATTGAAACAATGACGCAAGGGCTCTCGCTTCCAGGTCCCATGGAGGGGTCGCGGCTAGGAGACATGCAGCCTCTAGAGAGATCGTGCGGTACCCTCTTATTGTCCTGACGGCCAAGGTCCTCAACGATCTGTGCAATATAGCAGCGTTGTTGGCCGTCAGTCTCGCCGCCCATACGGGAGCCCCGTATACGGCCATACTCCGCACGATCCCCAGGTACAGTCTCCTGCAGGAAGCGATGGGTCCCTTTAAGTTGGGCATCAGTCGTGAAAGCGCGGCTGCTGCCCCCGTCACTTTGGGGACCAAACTTCGGAAATGTGGTCCGAAGTTCCACCGGCCATCGAGTACGAGCCCCAGATACTTCATGGAGGGCTCGATGCCGATGCTAACGCTCCCTACATTTATGCTAGATCGTGGAGGTGGCCCGCGCCGAGGTCTGTGAAAACACAGAGCCTCGGACTTATTCAGTGCCACGTCCAGTCCCAGCCGCCGTATTCGACCCACGACTTCAGCAACCCCAGTCGTGACCTTGAGTGTTGCCTCCTGGTGCGTTGCTCCCCGCGCCGTGACGAGGGTATCGTCGGCGTAACAAGTTACGCTGCCGCCCTCAGGCACCGCACCCCGCAACACCCAGTCGTATCCGATGTTCCACAGGAGAGGTCCTAGGACCGACCCCTGTGGAACACCGCACGTGACATCTCGCCGAGCTGGCTCGAGCCAGCTAGGGTAAGTTATAGCCCTCTCGGATAAATATGCCCCGACAATAAGACGGAGGTAGAGAGGCACTTTGTGATATACCAGTGCCTCCCTAACGCAACTCCAGGGTAGGGTGTTAAAGGCGTTGGCGATGTCAAGAGACACCGCCAACACCACCTCGCCCCGCGAGACTGCTTCCTCCGCCAGGGTCTTCACGCGCTCACGGTGGACCGTCCCCGACGGAAACCGTACTGGTTGTCCGCCAGGTCTGCTCAAAGAGCTTACACACCTCGTCGAGCAGCACGATCGGCCGGTAACCGGACGGTGAGTCCACCGGCCGCCCCACTTTCCGGATCAGGACCAGTTTCCCCGTCCTCCACACCTTGGGAAACGGGCCCCTTTCGAGGCATGCGCTGAAGAGCCCCCTCAGTCGAGGCCCGAGTTCCTCGAGGGCCAGGACCCATACACGGCCCGGAATGCCGTCGGGTCCAGGGGCGGTGGTTTTCCGGCGACTGAGCCGAAGTACCACCGCTCCTAACTCACCCTCTCTGACTTCGGGTACGTCGTTTTCGCTGCTATCCGCATTGGGCGTCTGAGACGGAGCCATGCGCGGAGGGATGTGCTCCTCCGCGCTCGTCGGAAACAGAGAGCCCAAGACCCCCTCCAGCCAATCCGGCTGGAGACTCTGGGTCAGTGGGAGCGCCCTCAGTCGGAGTTTACCTCTGACCTGCAGGTACGGGCGCCCCCATGGGTTCCGCTCCAGGGTCTCCAGGAGCTCCTCGAGGGTGCCCTTAGCCTCTCTGTAGGACGCATATAGCTCCGCCTCCCGGGCTGCCGCGTCGTCTGGTCGACGATGCCTCCGGCGAAACCTGGTGTACTGGCGGCGGGCGGAGACGCATGCTGCACGCAGCTGTGCAATCTCCGACGACCACCAGTACACCTGCTTCCTGGCCGGCCCGGGTGTAACCCTAGGCATCGCCGCATCGCAGATTCTGCCGCATCGCTCTTCTGAACCACTCCGCCTCGGCATCCACGTCAACAGGCCTGTCCGGCGCCGGAATCCAGGCCTGCACGATGGATGCCTCCAGGAGAGCCTCCCGGTCTAAACTCTTGAGCGCCCAACGCGGTTCCGGGGGATTCGGTACCGGCTGTGGAAGGTTAGGTGAGGGGGGGAACTCGAACCGGATGTATCGGAGGTCCGAGTGCGTCTCCACACCCTCCTCCACGCACCAGCCCATACGGCGGGCGAGGGCAGGGGTCGCGAACGTTAAGTCCACGACTGAGCTGACCCCCGACCGCCAAAAGGTGGCAACATTCCCCCGGTTGAGGAGCTCTAGTCCACGTGTAGTGGCCCAGTCCTCAAGTAATCTCCCCCTGCCATTGGTTACCCGGGAGCCCCACACCGTAGACCAGGCGTTAAAGTCTCCCAGGAGAAGGACAAGGCGAGGACGACATGCAGTGAAGACGACGTCGAGCTCAGTGAGCCATGGCTCATACTGAGCGTCGTTAATGTTATTCGGCGAGATGTATGCGGCCACGACTGCCACCCCTTCATATTCCGCCGCAACGCAGCCTCGGCCGTTTGCAATAATTGCAAGCCGCGAGGTGTTTGCGGCGGACACCCCAAAGATGCAGGCCAAGCAGTACGGCTCGGCGACCACGACCAGGTCTATGGACCACTGCGCGATGCTCTGGTACAGAAGATCCTGAGCAGCGCGACAGTGGTTCAAGTTCGCCTGTAGGATGCGGATATGGGTGTCCATTGATGGACGTCCATATCAGTATCCCTCCGCGAATCTGGCCACGCAGTAGCGGCAGCCCCGCTGCCCCCAGCGGACGGACGAGGCTTTGGCCTCATAGCGGCGCAGGGACGGCTGCCGACCCGATGGTCCGCCGTTTTGCCCTCCGCCTCGTATCTGTAGCAGCGAGGCGGTGCGTCACAGGCGTTGGACTTGTGACCAGGCCGGCTGCAGCGGAAGCATCGATCACCCACGGTGTCTTCCACTGCGCACTGCACTCCTACGTGCCCCACCATCATGCACCGGAAACACCTGGTTTCCCGGGCACGCAGGAGGTGCACCTGCGCCCTGAGGAAGCCCCCTATAAGGAGGCTCCGTCCGTCCGCAATTTTAAGTACGGGCAATTTTAAGTAAGCCGCCGCGACGGGGCACTGGACGACTGTCGTTCCATGACCGGTGGGGCTGAAGGAGATCTCTCCAGCCTTCACCTGGTCATGGGGACAGCCGCCCGCCTCCACGACGGCGGAAATAACCTCCTCCGTCGTGGCCGCGTCATCCAGGCCCGAGATGCGCAATGCAGCGCATTTGGTGGGTCTGGAGACGCGGACGGCTTCTGGGTCCAGCGTGTCCCTCAGCTTAGCCGCTAGGGCGTCAGCTTTGGGGCTGCTGGAGGCGCCGGAGAGTTCGAGTAGGCGAGCCCACTCGCACCGGAGCCCCCCCGGTATCTCGAGGGCCTTAAGGTCCACCGATGCCTTGACCTTCTTGAAAACATCGGCGTACCCCACACCCTTCTCTGCACCCATCGTCGTTACCGTCAGGACGACGGCGGTGGAGCGAGGAAGGCGGGGTCTCTTCGGCGCCTTCGCCGCGGCGGCTTCAGCCGCTTTTTTGGCGGCCTTCTTCCGCCTCTTTTTCTTTTTCGCTCCCGCTACTTCCCATCCCTGCTCTCTGGAAGGATGTGCAGCGGGAGCGGAATGGGACGCGAGGGCAAAAAGGGGTGGCGCCAGGCCTCCCCTTTCTCCTCGGCTTTGCCGTCGTGGCCGGCTTAGCCGGTGTCCGAGTTGCTGGTGAATCGCACATGGGCGGGGCTGGGCGGGCAGCAGACCTATTTGAACTGGACCCAGGAGTGAGAGCCCCGCTGGCGGCAGCCGCGTACGACAACGCGGGTTGCGCCAGTGGGGGGCGGCATGACCGGTCTTCAAGGACCGCCAGGCGCCTCTCAATCGGCGCCAGAATCTGAATCGGTGTCGGCGCAGTCTGCGGCGGCGATGCAGGAGTCGCTCCGAGCGCACTCCTGGGCGTCGCCATGGCTGCCGGTCTAGCCGTCGGTGAAGGCAGTGAGGGTCCGGTCTTCTTGGTTTCCGTAGGCCCCTTGACTAAAATGCTAAGGCTGGCGTCCTCCTGTCGCAGGGCGTCCGTCTGCTTCCGGGAGGAGGCGAGCTCAGCAGCCAGGCTCGCTACCTGGTCTCTGAGCTTCGTCTCCTCCTCGGAAATGCTCCGCGCGAGGAGCTCATCGAGGGACAGGTGAGCGTCGGCAATGGCGTCCGACACCACCTTCTTCGTGCCCGGAAGGTTTTTGCCGCCTTTCATGGTGTCAACGATCCGGGCAAGAGCCCCCCATCAGCCCCCGCGTGGCCGGCACCTCTTTGTCCCTACGGCTAGGCAGGAACGGCACTGTTATGCTGGGGTTTGGTGCCCACCCCTTGGTGTCGTTTCCGGACTTCCGGACTCGGACCGCCTTGACCGGTGGCTCCTCGCATTCGCTGGAAACCACCGATGTCAACGGACCGTCCTTCGGCACCGGCTGCGTTTTCTTCACCGGCACGCTCTTCTGGCGGCCCCTCTTCAGGTAAACAGAGCGCGCCGGCTCTGGCTCCGTCTCCGTTTCCACGGTGCTGGGCTCTGACTCACTGTCAGTCCCGGCAGCCATGGTCATCTCAAACCATAAAGGCGTCGACGTCACGCTGCGACTCGGCAGCGTGACGCGAGCCTCCGTAGCGCTGGGCAAGTTCGGCGGCCGTGAGTGTGATGCGTCGTCGTTTCGGTCCGACACTGACCTGGCGAGGGCAGTGCCGGAGCCGGGGGTAGCAAACTCCGTTTCGGGTTTCTCCGACATTACAAATAATACAACTTCGTTTTGGCCACACAAGTCTGGATCTTTGAAGTTCGGTCACCCAACCTGCCACTCCGTTATGGTGGTCAGGTTGGGGTCCAGGGCGGACGGCGTGGACGTATACAAAGATCACTTGGGGCCCCGCCCCAAATCCAGACACCCTGTTTACGCAAAAACATGCTCGTCAAAGTGCTGCACTTTAAAGAGCAGGTTTCTGAAAAACAGGCCCCTCTTTAAAATTTAAACGCTTCTACACATTGTGTATTGATAAAAAAACGTTCAAAAATTAAATCCAAATTTTCTCAGACACTACAAACCGATATTTGCATTTTTTTTGTTTTTACATCAATAAATATTTTGATACATAAAAAAAATACCCCAGTTTTTGGTAATATTTGTGTCTATTGTAGAAAAAGCAGACTGTGCAATTATTTTACCATCAATAATTCTCAGCTATTGAAATGTATAATTGTTGAAGAGTACACATTTTGACGATTTATTACGGGTAACCTATTGAAATCTCGAATTTCTGTTAACCGAATCTTAAAACCCCGAAAACGGTTGGTAGGACTTTTAAAAGACAGATGTAATGAATGACAACTTTTTAAAATTCCTTTTTTAATTTCTCAGATGTATCAATTTCCAGGTGCACTAAAACCAAATTTTCAAAAAGATTTTTTTTGTTTCCTATATTCTCATAATCCAGATATAGTTACACCAGATTCTCAGAATACTTTTTTTGTTTCCCATCGTACCATTTTCCAAATAAACTACTGCCAGATTTTCATAATCTTTTTATTTGGTTCCCATACAATCGTGTTCCAGCTAAACTATTGCAATAAATAATATTATTGTTTCCCATGCTAACAATTTCCGATTGCCTGAATCGGTCCTTTGTATGCCCGACAATAAATTTAAAATCTTTATAAAGACCACTTTATGTCAAAAAGCATATTATAAGACAGTTGATTACCTTAATGATAAAAGTGTCTGGCTTGAGCATGGTGCAGGCGCCTCCTAAAATGCCGTAATTGTAGCATATTTTGTACTTAGGCGACTATAATTATTTTTTTTGTTGTATTATACACTCTTTTTGATTTTGACACGAGACCAATGTACATTCGTCCACATTTAGTCTTAAGAAAATGTGTAAATGAGTCAATTATTTGAAAAGAGTGACCGAGAGTTTTATTGCCAGGTTCTTTCTCTCGGTTCTACTTATTGCTTTGCGAATCTGGCAGTACATGTAAATATAGAAGCAATGACATTTTTTATTTTTAGTACTTACTGACGTTTGTAAGAGCCATTTAGTGACCTATACAAATAAATAAATAATTTCATTTCATTTCAGAATTATTACTAAACTACCCTACACTATCAACAAAATTTAATAAGCCTCAATTATTTTGTAGGTCTTATATTTAGAGTCTAAATGATATTATTTATCTATCTAAACCTCTATATAATTTTCGTCGAACCAGTTTGCTATATCTTTACTATCTCCTGAAAATAAAAATTGCCAGTCAGTAAATTTATTATTTTATTTGCCTATTACAGATATCATTTTGTGTGGGTAGTAACAAAGTACGGACGTGTTTTCGAGTAAATTATATTATTTATTGCGGAAAAATTGCAAAAAAACTTACAGAACTATGAATTGCCGAGCCTGTGGTGCAAAAGTGCCAGATGGATTGTTCATGAAGTGTGCAAGTGAAAAGTGCCAGCAAGTGTACGACATCAAGTGCCTTGGTTGGTCAGCTGATGATTTTGCTGGGTTCTCTGACAGAAACGAGTGGTTATGCCCGGAGTGTGTTTGTTCTAGGCCTAAGCGAAATGACCCGGATACTCCGGTCAGGAATACGCTCGAGCTGAAAGCACATACACCCAGTGCGAACATTAACACTCTCAGAGGAAGCCGCTGTAAAACTACTAGTGCGGCCACTGTTGACATAGATAGTTTCGGTATTTCAATAAATGAGTTTAGAGAGTTTAAACTAGAAGTTTTGAAGCGATTGGACATGCAAACTCAGATTATTAAACATCTCCAGGAAATATGTTCTTCCACAAAAACAGAATTGGAAGAACTGAAGACTTGTATCGGGGAAGTGTGGCCCATAAATGCAGAGTTTTGTGAATGGATTTGGTTTCGAAAATCAGGCCAAACCTCAAAATCATACTAGTTATGATTTTTATTACCAAAATACCGGAGGTCTTCGGACCAAATTGAGCACTTTCAGTAGAAATATGGAGTCACTGAGTGCTGACATTATAGCAATCACGGAAACAGGTTGTAATGATTCCATTATGGATGCAGAGATTGTTCCTCCTGGCTACCAGTTATTAAGATGCGACCGTATGGACGGTCGCAAGCAGGGCGGTGCGTTTTTCGTGGCCACACACAGATTAGAGCTGCGTCGCTTAAATGTACCGGGTGATGTTAACATAGATAACTGCTCATTTGAACTGGTTTGTGCGACGGTGTATGTTAAAGGTAGATATTTATTTTTATGTTGTGTTGTTTACATTCCTCCAAATACGAATGAATCAGAGTATTTGATCTTGTTTAGAATAATTGAACAGTTGAGTGTGAAATATAAACATTTTATTATTATGGGAGATTTTAACTTGTATTCGAGTAATGATAATACCAAGAGTTACTTTGATTATTTTATGACATTTTGCGAATTTGCTCAGTTGAATGAAATACCTAATTGTAACGACAGACAGTTGGATTTAGTGTTGTGCTCGTCGGGTATGTGTTCGCGTTATGACGTGCGCGTATCCATAGCGGACGAGGCCGCTGTACCGGTGGACCGCCACCACCCGCCGCTCGCCGTGAACATACGACTTAACGCTAGCGCATGTACGGGGTTGGCAGATGGGTCGATAAATTATAGCCCGCGCGGTATAAAATTAGAGCCTCAATGGAATTTTAATAAAACAAACTTTAATTTATTGTATTGTTTACTTGCGTCGGCCAACTGGGAACCAATCTTTGAATTACGGGATCCAGATAAAGCACTTGCATATTTTTATAACATTATAAATAGCATTTTTACGGAGTGCGTACCTAAAAAACAGTCCACACCAGTAAACTCAAGGTACATGTACCCAGAATGGTACACAAAAGAAATAATATCCGATATAAAACTAAAAGCGAAGCTACATAAGAAGTATAAAATTACTAAATTACGTAGTGATTATGACGCTTTTAAGGCATGTAGGGCGCGAATTAAAATATGTATAGACCGCGAGTGTAAAAATTATGAAGACCGGGTACAGAGTCGCCTAGTTGAGGATCCCAAGTCATTTTGGAATTTCATTAGGTCAAAAAATTCTTCAAACAATAGTAAGACAATCCTAAAGGGGGGGGGCGGTTTTACCGGTATCAGAATGCGCGTCAGAATTTGCGGAGTATTTTTATTCTGTGTACAACACACAGCGGGCGCGTCTCGATGTGGATGAGGCTATGGCGTCTGGTGGCGTGGATAGCGCGCGCATTCACATCCCGCAGTTAACTACGGTCCAGGTAAGGGCTGCTCTCACTCGTCTTAAGCCAAAACGATCGGCGGGCCCGGATGGTATACCGGTTTTCGTTATGCGAGATTGTCGTTGTGTGTTGGCGGAGCCGCTTACACATCTATATAATATATGCTTAAGTAAATCGTATTTCCCAGAAGCATGGAAAGTAACCCGGGTTGTACCTATACCGAAAGGGGGAAGCGGATCGTCGGTGGAGTCTTATAGACCCATTGCCATTTTGTCGACCCCAGCAAAGGTGTTCGAGTCAGCCGTTCAGCAAAGTTTCCTGCAGCAAGTCACACCGCAACTGTCAGATGCTCAACATGGTTTTCGACCTGCGCGTAGTACGGCTAGTAATCTATTGAATAGTATGGTGTATCTGGTCCCGAATGTGGATGCAGGGTTACAAGTCGATGTGGCCTACTTTGATTTTAAGAAAGCTTTCGATTTGGTGGATAACGACATCCTACTTTCGAAGCTGGCTCAAGTCGGTTGCACACCAAAACTGCTCAAGTTTTTTGCCAGTTATATGCGGGACAGACAGCAGTATGTGGAGTTCGGTGGATATCGATCTGAGCCTTATTTTAGAAGGTCAGGAGTAAGTCAAGGTTCAAATTTAGGGCCGCTGGAGTTCCTGATAATGATAAATGACTTGCCAGGAGTTGTTAGGGACGCCAAGTGTTTGCTTTTCGCGGATGACCTTAAACTGCTCTTGACTATTGAGAGTGAGGATGACTGCAAACGCCTCCAGCAGGATGTGGATCGTGTGGTGGAGTGGAGTTATACTAACAGGCTTCATTTTAATACTACAAAATGTTTAATACTGACATTTAGCCGTGCAAGTGCACCTATCCATTACAGTTATGACATGGAGGGCGTGGTAATGGAAAGGGTTAAATCAGTGAGGGATTTGGGCGTTCGTATGGACAGTCAGCTGACATTCCGTGAGCACATGACTGATATCTGCAAAAAAGCGTACACACGGCTTGGATTTGTACTTCGTAGGGCAGGGACATTTTCAAATGTAAAAGCTATTATAGCACTTTATAACTCTCTTATAAGGACCCAGTTGGAATTTGACGTGGTTTGGGCTCCGCATGAAATCAAGTACAGTCTTATGATAGAGCGCATTCAAAATAAATTTACCAGATACCTATACTTAAGACTGTATGGAGTCTACCCTTTCTACCCATTGATGTATCCGACCTTATTTGTGTTGGGTATGGTCGGATACAACAAGCTGGAAGTTAGAAGGGACTTGGCGACGGTAACATATATTGTTAAAGTGTTCCGTGGGTACACGACGAATCCGGGTATATTGCAGTGTATAGGTTTATGCGTACCGGATAGGTATGTACATCGTGGATACACGACGAATCCGGGTATATTGCAGTGTATAGGTTTATGCGTACCGGATAGGTATGTACATCGTCGTAGACGGCCAAACTTATTTGCAGTGCAGCGTGGTAGAACGAAACTGTTGGACAATACTCCCCTTACGCGTGCTATCACCACCCTTAATATTATTTCAGAAAAAGTAGATGTGTTCTTGTGTTCCCTGAGCGAATTCGTAAAGGTTCCTACATTCCATTTGTTATGACAATTGAGTATTTATTGCAAATTATTATTTTTAAATGATGAATTGTTATTTTATTGACTTTTAATTTTTGTTTTATTTTTATTGGACTTTATTGGATTTTTTTATGTATGAGATTTAATTGAATTATTATTTTTTACTAACTTGATTATTATTTTCATTACGTTTATGTTGTTATTCAATCGTTAATTTGGATTAAGAGGTATTGTTTTGCTAGAGTAGTATTGGGAATAATTCAGATTATTGTTTCAAATGATTGTTTGTAGTACTTGCCTGTGTGAAATTTTGCAATGTATCTATTAATGTTGCTGCACTGTCGCATTGGATTTTTTCTGTAATGACTGTTGCATGTAAGAAATAAATAAATAAAAATAAATAAATAAAGGTTTAAGTGTCAAATTCGACTCACTAGGTTAGGTTAGGTTAGAACTGCGACCACCTACGGAAACCAGAAACGAAATAGAAAACGAAATAGAAAAAAGAGATGGTTTTTAGTAGGTTACCAGGAACTGAACTACATAGATTACGTTAATTTCTTCTTTAAACAAAATGGGTATGTTAGGTTAGGATAAAACTGTGACCACCTACGGCCAGAAACGACTTACATTAATAAAAAAAAGAGATTTGTCCCAGGTGAAAGTAACAACTGTGTAATATGACATATTCATATAAAAAAAAATCTTGATTTTAAAAATCTGGATATTGTTTTTCAATTAAGTGTATTTCAAAAATTTGTGTTTTAAAAATTGGGCTTTCGTGCATATGGATTACGGTCATCTGGATTTTGTGCATTTAGATTTCGTGTCTGGAACTCATTCGTCTGGATTCTAAAACGTCGTACAAATGAATAAATGGGCAAATGAAATTCGGAGTTGCGATTATATGGCAAACAAAACTTCAGAATTTTTAAAAACGGGATTTTAAAGAAATGTCCAAACGTTTTCGGGATTATGATATTCGGAATATTAAAATTCGAGATTGTTAGAAATCATTATTTATTTGGCAATTTAATTTATATTTGGAATAGCCTTTTAGAATTTAAATCTAGTATTTTACTTGACTAAAAAATATTGAAGTGTTGTTTTCGAACGAACGGCCATTCTTTTTTCGATTGTGCTCTGAGAACCATGTGTGATAGAAAATAAGTATTGTTTTGGGAATAAAACTTATAATTACCAAGTAAAATGTGGATTATTTTAATAGGATTAAGGTAGGTAACCCTATTTCAGACAAAAACCTTGAAAAAATAAAGAGGAAAAGAAACGTTTTCGTCGCTAACATAAGAATAAACTGTATCATACTGGGGTTTTTGGAACAAAATATTTGACAGATATTCGCCACAATTCTTGCTGAATATGTAGCAAAATCATAAAGTGTTCTATACACACAGAGAAAAGAGATAACGGTTACCTTCTGAAATTGGCATTCATATGGGTCATACTCTTGAACCCCAATAGGCCCCACCTTACACTTGATCTACAACAAAAATGTGGCGACGCTAATTTCCCCAGCGACTCTCGCCCATAACTCCTTTGAGACAGAATAAGGAAATTTATTTGAAAAAATATTTCTAGTTTAATGGAGTCACGCTCCAAAAAATATCGAGATATAATTTGGTTTTCCAGACGTTTTTAATCTGTACGATTGACAGATTTCTAATGACCGCGCTGGTGAAATCAATTTTTTTTTAAATGTAGTAAACAGCATACTTCAAATGAGTTTAGTACTTACTAAGAATATAGCTGAAAATATAGAATTTATAATAACGCGGTCAGAAATTTTCAGACAAAACCGCTTTGAATACCTTTGAGAGGCATCACTTCAGTTTTCATTTTGTTGTTTACTTTATTTTCATGGAAATAAAAGTGAAAGTTAAGTCAAAGTCAAGTTTAAATGGTAATAAAATGTAATATTATATAAGAACGACGATGAAAAATTTTGGTAGTTAGCTAAACACATGTCAGAAACACCTGCGAAAGTCAAAATACGTAATTCAGTTAGTTAAATTTCCGTAAGACCATTCCCAAGAGCAATCCATCAAGGTACGCCGTAATTTGTCCTGCCCTCAATATTGATTAAACCTGTCTCTCAAATTGCCTGAAAGAAACTGTTCACTGAGGTAAATTACTTTTTTTATTGATCACTTTTCCGTGGTTTCATTACTTATTTAATTTAATTATTTTACATTAAATGTAACTGTTGGAGCAGTGATGTGTGAGTAATGAAAATCTCTACTACTCTTTGTCATTTTCATCCGTGAGGTGAAAATTACAGGTGAAATGACGGCGGCGGCGGCGTATTGAAATAAATAAATATATCTTCCAGTTTTCAGTAGTTTTTAATTTCATATTTGGCATCGGTTTGGTAAATTTAAATAAAAATACACGCAAAGGTGAATATGATCTGATTGTAGAATAGAATAGAATAGAATAGTTTATTCGCTCGAATCATGGTGGACATAGATTTTCTTAATTAACTGTCTAAGGTCGCGATCATGGTTCGCCGGATGGTTCACGGCATGCAAATTTTTAGATTTTTACAAGTATTAACAATTTTTTATACTTTGTGGCATAAATACAATGACAATCATTACAATTATATTATCATTAACATCACTAAGTCATTTCTTTAAACTTTCGCGTTCTGTACACATTATAAACTTAAGACTTGTCTGTAGGGTCTTTTACGCGATTATTGAGATATATATACATACCTCTTTATTACCCTAATAATAATAGGAAATAAAGAGGTATCTCAATAATCACGTAAAAGACCCGTTAGTCTTAAGTTTATAATCACTAAGTCATTCTTATTACTACATCAATATAAAATGTCAACTATTATTAAGTATTAGTATTGTAGCAAATTAGTCACAAGAGAATGTCAGTTTTTTTCAATTTATTTTATTTAATCTCAGTAGGTACCATACCAAAGTCTACTTAAACCCTGCGCACATAATATCATTAATTACCCAATAGTTTTAATTTTTGGATGTCCAGTATTCCTGCTTAGAATAATAGCATTCCTCCAGAAGCCACTCCCTAGTGCGTCTTCTGAATAAGTTGGCAATTCCCTTAATACTTTAGGTAACTAACTTATTGTACACTGTGGTACGCTCCAAGGCACTCTACGGGGCGCCTATTAGGGCGGATGCCCTCAGCGCCGCGAACCTGCCTGGTCCAGCTGCGACGACCGCAGCGGATCGCGGCGCAGAGGGCTGTACGGGCGTACCGCACCGTGTCTTTCGAGGCGGTGTACCTGTTGGCACAAAGTCCCCCTTGGGATCTCGAAGCAGGGGTCCTTTCCTTAAGAGGGTCTACGAGGAGGGCGCCATGGTGCGACAACAAGGAGGTCGCCCGTTGCCGGAGCAGGTCGATCGCTGGAGTTAGTAGGCTCGCGACGATCTGTTCCGGCAATGGGCCTTGAGATGTGCGGCTCCGACCGCGAGCCGGGTGCTCGTGGGGGCCATCGGTCCCGTGCTCCGTCAGTGGGTGGAGCATGCGCAGGGGGCTCCGACCTCCTCACCCAACTTCTCACGGGTCATGCCTGTTTTGCCAAATTCCTGTGGGAAGTGGTGGGGAATCCTGTCGGAGCCCGATTGTCATCATTGCGCACACGGCGAGCATACGCTCGTCGTGTGCGCCGCCTGGGACACGCAGAGGTTGGCCCTCACGGGCGTCATCGGCAGTGTGGGTTTGCTGCCGGCCGTCATTCTTTCTATGGCCGGCAGCGAAGAATGTTGGGCCGCCGTCGCTTCCTTCGCTCGGGAGGTGATGACGGCGAAGAGAGGCCCTGCGTGAGCGGGAGCGTGCAGGCCGCACTCTCCCGCCACGCCGGGCACCAGTCAGGGGGCAACGGCATATTGCTTACGCCCAAGCCCCCGACTGATAGGGCCGTGGGCGGGTGGGTCGAGGGGCCCACCGCTCACACGAAAGGCCCTGAGGAGTTCGACGCCCCTTATGTGTATCGGGGGCGTCGCTTCTATGTTGTTTTGGGGGGGGCTTAGCTCCCACCTTCGAAGAGCTTCTAAAGAGTGCCCCTTTGCCGGGCCGCCGACGCTTAGCAGTTTCTGCTTATCCGGGGGCCCGGCTAAGGCGAAGGAGAAACACCGTGGATAGGTTTTAGTGGGTAGTCCGGCCCGTTTTCCATCCTAGGGCCGGGAGTCCCACACGAAGCCGTCTCGCTCCCCCCGCTGCGAGACGGTGAAGTGCGTAAATGCATCACCGAACACGTTAAAAAAAAAATATCTTATTGTACACACGGATTGCCATTTGTAATTGATTTATAACTTTTATTCTATCAAACATTTTGTTGCGTGTTAAAATGAACCCTTTTTATTAAACAATAACGTTGAGAGTTGAAAATATTTATAAACTTATAGTCTACATTACGATGTTGCGGGTACAAACTTTTTTAATTAATGATTCTTGAAAGTTGGCGCGCTGCAGGTTTTCTCACGACAAATACCAAGTTTTTCTTATTAGCTCCTTCTGTTCTACTTTATCTGTGGTTTTCAGATTAGTTTGACAGTTGTTTTGACAGTTGTTTTTTTTTTTTTTTTTTTTGCACACACGCACTTTTTACTGTCGAGTTTAACATCATTAAGTTAGTCCCAAATATTTACAATCATAAAATATTAATTAAATTTTGATACAATTACTTATCAAAAGAGAGAACCGTTCAGTGATTATTATTTTAACAAATTAATATATATATACTTTTTAAATCTTATATCAAACAAAGAATTGCCGTATTTTTTAGAATTGTTCAAATTAAACGGTACGGAATATTGTTTTCACAGCTATTGTATTCATACATCCAGCGAATGTAATATTCATACTATTTTTTTACTCTAACTCCCATAATATATATTGTTCGTTTCAATTCTTATTTAATTCTGGCTGAAAATTCTGGCTTTTTTTTAATTCCACTTCGTGTATTGTTAAGAATTAAAGGACTCCCGAAGAATATTCCAAAGAACAGTACCTAGTAAAATAAGTACCTATTAGTTTAGGTTATTGAATACAACTTCCAATGTTCTCAAAAAGCAAAGATACTCAAGCTTAGAACAACGCAGATTAGACCCTGCGTCGAATACTGCTCTCACCTTTGGGACGGTTTCGCGAAGTATTTGCTGGACGCTCTCGACGCTATGCAGCGACGCGCTGTTCGCATTTTAGACTGTCCGGAGGTAACGGTAAGCCTTAATCCGCTAGCCCAGCGCCGAACAATTGCTTCCTTGGCCGCGTTCTACCGTATTTACCACGGTGAGTGTTCTGAAGAGCTCTTCAACCTGATCCCACCCTCTCCCTTCCGATCCCGAGCAACGCGTGCCTGGCAGAGATGTCACTCTCATACCGTGGAAACCGTCTTCGTGAGAACCGAGCGTTTTAAACGTTCTTTTCTCTGCCGAACGATGGTGGCTTGAAACACCCTGGCTGCGCACGTGTTTCCTCCCACATATAACCCTGGGTTCTTAAAGCGGAGCGTGAAGAGGCACATTACTGGGTCATCAAGTTGAGGGCTACTCTCTATAGTATTTCTGTGTACTATGAGAGTCGCCCACAATCGCCACAGCTTACCATCAGGCGGGTGGCGTCAATTTGTCGACCTAAATATTTAAAAAAAAAGCTAGGTGACAACATACGCGTACATATTATGGTAATACGAGTATATGTATAGAGACACACTCATATAAACAGACACACACAGAGAGAAAGAGACGCTTTTATTTGCCAGAGTCTAATTCTGGAGAGTTCGGACTTCAGAGATTCATTATAGTGGTATGTAATATCTGTCCTGGCTGTTGATTTTTTACAGAATAATTATGGATTTTCTATTGAGTGCGGTAACAGCAATTGGCTTGCCAGTTATTGCGTGGGGCCAAGAAAATTACTGGCAACGTGTGAGTGTGTCATACACCTCTGCGTGGTGTAGTCTGTCTGTCTCATTCACCTGTCAGCAGATGTACCGAGTGCAGGTGAACATGACTTGACAGGAGTTAAAACATGACTGGGGCACCCGGTCATGGATAAGGCGGGCGGGGCCTCGCATAATACAGGGCTCCGTAGTTACCCGTTATAGGCTCTAACTCCTAAACTAACAAAGTTATCTGGTCCGTTATAGTTTTATTATATAGAGGTATTCCAGAAAAAAACATTTTTACATAATTTTATTGTAGCACTTTGTCGGAATAATAAATACACATTATTCGTGCAAAATTTCATCTTTCTAGCACTAACCGTTTGGGAGTGTAGTGGTTGTTGGGAGGTATTATTGGGACGTTTACAGTAACACAGTATGTGGATGAATGAATATTTAATTTTGACATGCATTCGCTTTTATAATATAATATACAAGTACCTATAGTACTAGAATATTCCCGATGATACAAAACTGGTTTAGGTAGGTGTGGCTTAGACAATAGGAACAAGTTTAAATACCTATACTTATGTTGTACCTACGAGTTGTTTACTTGTTGAAGTGCGTGTGCGCATCTAGGTATTGGTGGAATATTATGGTAGGTACTCAAAAGTTCTGGGTGCGCCTTCTTGTAGTATCTAGACGTATGACGTCAGAGATAAGGTATTCGCCACAAGAGGAAAGCTGAGACGGACGGACAGACGGGCAGACAGACGGACGGACATGACGAAACTATAAGGGTTCCGAGACTTTTACTACGGATCCCTAAAAACCTAGAATATGATGCTCCCTAAAACTAAGTATATCAGTTGTTAGTTATTATAGGTACTAAGTACTATCCTCTTTTATGAAGTATAAAATCCCAAGTGTCTTTCCATCTGAGACACGAGAGATCATCTTCAGCCAGATCGACAGCCAGTCAGTCATTTGAGACCTTCAGACCAATGCTTTGTAAATATTCTAAGTACATGCCTACATTGCATTGTAACCTATTGTAAATAAATATGTATAATACATTGTATCACTTAAAACTATAATATTTGGTAAACAAAATTGAATAATACGTCTACAAGTTCACGGTTTAGTGATTGATGAAGACATTAATTACGTGTACGAAAAGGTCGTCGGTTCAAGTTCAGGGTTCTATTGTATTGGTGCTATTGTGATACTATTCTTTTGTTGCCAACTATTATTGGTAGTTGGCCTTTCTTGTAGCAGAAGCGCAGCTCGTATACCTCGGCACGCTATTCTAAACGACATAATTCGTAGGGCTCTTTCCACCGCAGGTCTTCTGGCCGTACGTGAACCAAATGGTTTAGCACGAAGCGATGGAAAGAAACCGGTCGGTATGTCGTTGCTACCGTGGAAGATGGGAACGCCTTTGGTGTGAGACGCTATATACATGTGTTGACACCTTAGCACCTTCACACCTTCCAAGCACATCCGGATGTGCCGGCGCTGCTGCTGCATCGGCTGAAGGCCTTAAACGGCGTAAATATGCTAACCTAGCAGGTGATTACATATTTGAGCCGTTTGGGGTTGAGACACTGGGGTCATGGGGTCCGAGTGCTCGCCGCCTCCATTTTTAGTCTTTAATTATGTATATTTTGTTTATTGATAGTTTGATACATTGAGTTTGATAAGACTATCAAACTTTATGGTATCGAGACAACTATAATAGACAGTTTTCTTGGTGTTTGCTTGGGGTGGTTTATGGGCGTTTTTATTATCGTGTGTGTTTCCACCAGTGTGTCTGGCTGTCTGGCCCGCATGCTTGTCGTGATAGCCATGTATGCATGTGCAGCTCTCATGATAGGACACGCAGGGTTGCGTGCTGCGGGGCCTTTGCCCCATAGCACGCAACTAAATTCACTCACTGACGCGGGATAAAACCCTACCCCAACGACGCGGGATTCTCATCCCGACCAAACCCCCGCAGAGACCACAGAGGTGGTCAAAGTCTGCCGGGTGCCACTGGAAATACGTTCTGCTTGTAACCAGGGACGCCCGGCAACAGACGTTAGAGCGGCCGCGGCCTTAGGCCGCGGAATTAAAAGAAAAGAAAAAAAACGCATGTCTTTATTGTATGTATAAAATAATAGAATGCAGCGGCACGCATGCGGGCCAGATACGCAAGACGGTGACAATACGTATCACACGAAAAGTATCCTTATACACAATTTTCTGGTTACAATATTATAATAATAAATAAACATTTTGAACATTCTCACACAACATCATCGAACCAAAATTAAGATAAGCTTGTGCTATGGGATCTAGACCACTGATAAACATACTTATATATTTCTAAATACATACATAATTAGGTACTTATACTTACATAGAAAACACCTAAACTCCAAAAAAGAGACAAGACAAAAACGTTTTATTTTGTGAATTACACAATTATTTGATTCAACCCGGATCTATCATAGTGGACCTCAGTGACGGCAGTCGACGTCACTGAGGTCCGTGTCAGTGACGACATACCACTGCGCCACCGAGGCAGTCATATACGAGTGATTGTATGTTGGTAAGTATACCGGGTGTTACATGAGGGTTATATCAACCCGAAGACAGCCCCATCAGCTGGTCGACCAGAACCCATTTCGATATGTGGCAACCGCCAAAGAAGAAAAAAAAGTTCATCAAAAAAAACATTATTACCGAATAAAATACACACTTGTTTAAACAACACTAGCTAAAATCAGCTGATTCGGTCATCGACATCAAATAGGTAGTACAAATAATGCGCGCCTGTGAAAAGCCTTCCTTCTCTCTCCTGGTAGGAACATTTTGTCTCTGTTACGCATCAAACGAAGCCGCACGATGCGCTCGGTCGCCCGGTTGGTCGCCGTTTGAAGTTTCCTAGAATTTTATTTAAAATTATTTAGCAAGGTCACAGGTCAGTTCAGTTGCATTCAGTGCTTTGTGCAGTGAGGTAGGTAAATAGTTGTTTAGTGTGTTAATTTGTGAGTTGTGTCAAGTTGTGTGTGATAGTGATTGTGTTGTGTAGTAATGGCTCTGAGTAACGAAGAGTATTACGAGATGATGTAATTTATGCTTTCTATTGTCGGCACTTGGTGGAACATATAGTAATACATTATGAAATGACTCACTTGTACAGATATTCCACAATTTTTAATTATTAGTAGGACCTGACCGGTTTCGCTCTATGGCATCTTCAAAGGTGCTCCACACTTATTCACATTACATATTTTAAAAAACATTTACAACATACTTTGTGTTAAATAATCGTGAAGCTAACACTGGCCTCCATACTTGATTATAATATAAAACAAAAACTAATGTGGGTACATATAAATAAAGTTAATGTCACAGTATAAGAAATTTACCCAAACAGTAGGGAAAAATTACCCTTCTCCAAATTAATATTAATGTTTCTCAATTATTACAATAAAATGTCAAATTTCATTACTGAATTGGTATTAAAATGACTCATGTCAAAATTAAATTTATAAGTTACAAGATTACAGACAATAAAAAAATAAAAATCAAATCACAAATCTGTCAAAGAAGAATGTCACATCCCTTCAAACAACACATGTCAAATAATCTAATATGTCAAATAATGCATGTCAACTAGTAATAATATGTCCAACTAATTATAAATATAAAACTATTAAAAACTTGAAAACCTACTCATTAAAACAGTTAAATTCCAAATTATGTCAAATTGTTATATCAGTCAGACACGTGGATGACAATTTACATTTTAAAATATTTTAAAAGCGGTGAATTATTGAGATCCAGTTGTTGGTTCAGTAACGCATCGCGGTTGCCCAACAACAACTTATTAATTTCTAGAGCTTCCAAGGTGGTCAACTTCTTACCTTTGTCGCATATATGTAACGCTCTGAAATTAGATTCTGGGTCGAAGATATGATTTTCCATAATAGTCTTTTTTAACTTCCAAGCACTAGTGTGTTCGAAAACTCTGGTATGGAAAGACCTACCAGTGTGTCCGATGTATTTTTTGTCACACTGTGCACAACTAAGTTCATACACCCCGCTCTTTTGTCGTATGGGAGTTCTGTCTGAGCTATTGCCTATCAAGCGCCTCAAACAATGGCTAGTATAGAATGCTGGTTTTACCGTGCCTAGAGATCTAGAGCATCTATAAGACACATGGCCTATGTACGGGATGCGCGCCCATCTTTTGTTCTCCGAAGTTGGTGCGTCCGCCTGATATGCCAAACGCAGAGCTGCCCTAGACCTCTTTCGTGCTACCATACCATCAATCAACTTCGTTGAGTAGCCATTATTGGTTGCGATTGCTTTTACTACATTTAACTCTTTGTCAAATGATTCTCTGGACATTGGTATCGATATTAGTCTATGTATCATGGAATGGAAAGCAGCGTGTTTATGGTTCATAGGATGATTAGAATCCGCCGGAATAATATTGTCTGTAAACGAGGGTTTCCTGTAAATTTTAAAGTGATGTTTGTGGTCAACTAATTTTATTTCGATGTCCAGAAAATTCAATTTCTTATGTCCTATTTCAATTGTGAATTGAATATTGGTGTGTATGGTATTAATAAATGTCAAAAAATTCTTTAATTCGTCTATACTTCCAGTCCATAAACAAATAATATCATCCACGTATCTGTACCAATACTTTAAAAACGATCCAAACAAATTATTCTCAAAAATTTGGCGCTCAATATGGTCCATGAAAAGATCTGCACAAAGCGGTGAGAGAGGACTCCCCATCGCTAGACCATCAGTTTGTCTGTAAAATGTGTCACCAAATTTAAAATAATTTTGTTCTAGACAAACCGTCATGCTGTGTTCCAAGTCAATTATGATTTGTGGGTCAACGATCGATTGAATTAAAATGTCCTTAATAACACTTTTACAATCTCTAACCGGGACACTAGGAAACAAGTTCACCACGTCGAAGGATACCAGAATTGCATTTTCCGGTACGTGTTCATTCGCGAGTTTCTCAACCAACTGGATACTGTTCTTTATTGTATGTCTCGGAACAAAAGACGGGGTTTGTTTGAATATCCGATTAGTTTCTACTGCAAACCTATACGCTGGGGCACCGGTATATGCAACTACAGGCCTTATTAGTCCCCCTGGTTTATGAAGTTTGTAAAGTGCCTGCAGTTTTGGCGGTCGAGGGTTCATTTCCTTCAGTCTAAAGGCCTCTTTAGTGAAAATGCTATTTGCCGACTGCAAGGTTCCTTTAACTACTTCACTAAACTTCTTTGTGGGATCTCTCTTGAATTGTATGAACATGGGGTTATCCAATAAGTTAGAAAGGTGTTCTGCGAAATTCGACTCAGTCTTTTTTAACTTCCAAGCACTAGTGTGTTCGGAAACTCTGGTATGGAAAGACCTACCAGTTTGTCCGATGCGCTGCCCGGGAGTTGTACCGTGAGCGTTGATGCCTAAAAAGTACTGTGTACGCAGTCGAGTGCGAAACAGAGCAAGAAATGAAATTATAGATTGAAGCCGCATTTAGCACTGTTACACAAGAAATGCTACGAGCTGTGCGGAGCAATATGCGCCAGCGAGTATCTTTGTGCATCGGGCGGGAAGGCGGCCATTTTGAACCTTTCCTGTAAACAGGTAAGATTTTTCTAAAATTGGGGTGAATAAAACAGAGATTTTACTATCACTTGCACGTGGTGCACCTGTCGAACCATGGACGAGGATCTGGGGAAACATAACTATGTGTTCAAAGACCTTATAATACAACGGCCATAGGATCTAGGACAAATCGCAAGAAAATAATGTCCCGAGTCGACCTATACATTATACATAGGCATACATAGATATAAACAAATTTCATATTAAAATTTAAACCTTGATTCAACGGAATAGTGTTCACTTTTGTTTGCACTAATTTATCGCATTACGTAGCTTCTATCTGTCCGCCTGACTAATTCACCTTATGCAGCTTATACTTGAACTACGTGAACATAGAAACAATGGAGTAGGTTTATTTTGTTAAAGTCTTTTAAGGATTCCATGATATGTACCTACGTAGGCGTAATAATTAATGTAAGACTACAATAAATTCCATAATCTTATAAATTGTAATTACTTGTTTATGTTAGACGAAATAAGCTGAAAAACTAATTAACGACTGACAAAGATTTTTTTTTTCGAGTCAGTTTCATAATAAGTAACTGTAGTGTATGAATAACAAAAAGGGAATTAATGAATTTAACTAATTATAATATTATAAATGCCAAACTTCTTGCGGGTGTCAAAGTTCTTCCGCTTTCATTACTATTTTCATAACGCTATGTCGCTACGTCTACTACAAGATAGCCGTGTTTCAAGTGACTGAATTAGTTGCTAAAACTGCGCATCATTAATTTATTTTTATCTTATGGTTAATTTTTCGGATACGAAATTATTGGCTACTAGCTGATCACCGTGACTCCGCCCGCGAGATATAGTTATCTCGGCCCCGATTCCCGTGGGAATACATTACCGAGAATCCAAATAAAAAGAAAATAACAGTACATACACGAAATAAAATGACATGTGAAAGAAAGAAAGAAGAAGAAAGAAAGAAAGATTTATTATTCCACCCAGGTTACAAAAAATACAAAAACTAAAAAAAAAATAATACAAAAAAAAAAATATGAACCATAAATAAATACATATAAATACACTAGTGTGGAATAAACGGCTGTCCCTCAGCGTAATGCTGTCTGCGTGGTGGTGCAAAACAGACAGCGCTGGTTTTCAGGGACGGCCGGATAGTAGTTACATTGAAATGAAAAACGTCACGCGAACACAAGCAAACAAAGAGAAAGAAAACAAAAGATAGAAAGAAAAAAAAAAAATATTACAAAAAACATAGGTATTAACAATCACAACTTCAGAACTTGTAAATATTATGGCACGTCCATGCCAACACAAGAGCGTTTTACCACCTTCCCTTCGCTTCCATTCAGTGAATGATCGAAATGAATGACGGAAAACAATGACACTTGCTTACTTACAAAATATATAGGACATGACGCGCGCTCGATCGAAACGGATATTTTGACATCCATCTGTCCGGGCTTTTTTAAAAATTCAGCCTATATTGCGGCCAGTAAACAAGTCGACCATTCGTAACAAAAATGCGCATTTGTGTAGTGTACCGCATGTCGTGTCGTATTCCTTGTTGTGTTGCATCGTGTCATGTGCATATTATAAGAAATTGTCTACACTTGCGAGCACAAACTGATTCTATTAGTACCTATACTACACCGCTACCCATGCATCGGAGACGCGACTCCGCCATCCCAATGGTGAGTACAATCATTACAACCTCCCCCCGCGGTCGCACAGATCCATGGTGATTCTAATATAACCATCATGATAATTTCAGTTCAGCCAAGGAGAGATACACAGTGCGGTGTGCAGTACAAATACCAAGTTTTGTACAGTGCCCCAATGAAAACTACATCCTGCTATATAGCTATATAATACAAAGTAACAAAGAAGAGAAGAGAAAACTAAAGAGTGGCTCACAGAAAAGGGAAAATTATATTTATGACAAAACAATGATACCCTGTGAAAATTAAAAACATTTTTGGGCTTATCTCCTCCATTCAATCAAGGGATTCTTGTACAAGTTTCATAAAGATCGGACCTCTTTTTGTTATGTCCATAAAATGAGCCGAACAAACAAGATTGTTATTTTTTGGATCAAAATATTCTTCTCGCCGTGCTAGGGCAATAATATTTTTCCATTGTGCACAGTGTACTGGATCCCGAGGAAAACTGAAATAGATGTTGGTTCATATAACGAAAAAAAAATCATAAAGAGCCAAGGCGTCTCCACTATAATCTTTGTTCCAAATAGTTTTATCGCTATCGGTAATCCGAATAAATCTGAATGGTCATTTTGTTAGTACATTATTCAGTGAAAATGAAATGGTCTCTTTCTTTTTACTGAGCTTGGGATGAGTTCGAAAGAGACAGATAGGTACTTCGGTATTGGACTGGATTGCAATATTTACTTTTGTCTTTTAATTTATTATCGACGAAATACTGTATTTTAAGTGAAATAATAAATTGCAAATAATAAAACAAAAGCTTATTTACTGAAAATATGATACACCGTCTTCAATTTGCTTTTTTTTCGTAGTTTTTACACGTTTTTACAATACAGTACGGCATTGTGCAACGTGTTGTCGTTCAGTTGTCAAAATCAAGACTGGCGCGCGATTGTTTCTCTTTTAGCGTTTTGTTTCTCTTTTAGTTCGGACACTTTTGAGCGATGATCCGAAATCCATTGTATTTAAAATCATTGTATGTGTTGGTCAAAATGTTATTTAACTAAACAAAAATAGTCCTTTAAGGACACCCACACCAGCTGCGACGCCCGCGCCTGCGCCACCTCCAAGGGCATTGTACATACGTACAACGCGCTCATTGTCTAGTAGCAGCTACGTCAAGCCGTAGCGTTGGGACACGTTTGTTTTGATTTGAAATATCTTTTTAAATTTTTTGATGAAATTTTTTTTTCTTCTTTGGCGGTTACCACATATCGAAACGGGTTCTGGTCGACCAGCTGATGGGGCTATCTTCGGGTTGATATAACCCTTACGTAACACCCTATATAAGTAGATACCTAATATTTAGACGTATAATATACCTATGTACTATATAGGTACCTACCTATTTATGTGATGTAAATGCAAAAAAATAAAATTAAAAAAAAAAACTAAAATCCTTCCTCTTTTAACAAAACATGTAATAAACTAGATATTTGAGACGTTGATAAAATTTGCTGTGGAATTTATCTCGCATACATTTGCCTTAGAAGGAATCTGAATGGAATGTTAGATACTTTCACATTGTACATTTTGGCGGTTATTACATCAGTGACTTGAAGGCTTTCAGTGATATTTTCCTCGCCGGGATGGGTTGACACCGACCTCCCAAGAAGCAAGATAATGTACTCGACTTTCAGATTGAAGTAGGGACATACTTTTTATCTGGGAATAAGCTACCTATTTGGAGTTGTGACACGGAATAAAAATTCCGAGTTCACGTTTGTTGTATGGCTGCTCCATAAATATTTCTTATATTCTGTTTTTTAGTATTTGTTATTATACGTAGGTCACACTATAAGTTTTGCGTAACTAAAAAAAACAACATGTTAAAACCAAAATATTATGTTTATTGCTTTTCAAAATACTCTCCTTTACATTTTAAACATTTTTTCATGCGATCGAACCATTTTTTAAAACAGGAGGACCACAGATCTGAAGGCATGTTTTCTACATGCTGATTGAACGCTATCACTGCCTCTTCGGAGTTGGTAAAAGTGAAACCTCGCATCAAATCTTTGATTTTGGGGAAAATATAGAAATCACAGGGTGCTAGGTGGGGGCTATGCGTAGGATGGGTGACGAGTTGTACTTTTTCGGAAGCTAAAAATGACTTTGTTTTGTTGGCCGTGTGTGTAGGAGCGTTGTCATGATGTAGGAGAACGCGGCTTTTGGGTCGTCTTTCGCGAACTTTTTCTAACACACTGGGGAAACAAATGGTAGAATACCACTCGGCATTAACACTCTTTTGATCTTCAAGTGGAATTGTACAGATGGGACCCGTAGCTGAGAAAAAAAACGCGATCATTTTTTTACTAACGTTTCTCGCCTGCCTCACTTTTGTTGGCTTGTTCTCATTTTCAAACACCCATTCACAAGATTGCTGTTTTTGTTGGTGACAATGTCATAAACAGCATTAGAATGTCCGTGGTCGTACTTCAGTAGCATCTTGAGCACCATTCCACGCGAGCCCGCTTCTGCTCCGCTGTTAATTCATGAGGGATCCAACGACAACAAAGTTTCCGAACTTTGAATTCTTCGTGTAAAATTTTCTGGATTTAACTCATACCAATCCCCAATAGTCCTCGAATTGTCTCATAGGTAATCCGCGGGTTTTCTTCAATTAACCGCTTAACAGTAGCCACATTATTTTCGTTCACGAAATTCGTCATATAAAGAAACTCGACCTCTCTCAAATTCAACCATCGCCTCATGGTGCTCAAACAAGGTGCTTCTCTCAGAGAAGCATTTTGAAGACGAGCGGCACAGTCTTGCGCAGAGAGAGAACTTTAAAAATCATAAAAAATCATCGCTCTAAAATCTTTTCGACTTAATTCCATTTTCGTTGCATACGTAGAACTTTGATGTGTGATAAAAAACAATTGACATATGATTTCCCGCCAATTGTTTTTTTTTTATTACTAAGAAGGTTGCAACGTTTAAAAAAATATAACATTCGAAATTCAAATAGTTCCGATTAGCTAGAAGTGCAAAACTTTTAGTGTGCCCCATGTAGAGGCAACAGAAATACATTATCTGTAATAATTTCAAATTTCTAACTATCACGGTTCATGAGATACAGCACAAGACAGACAAGGATTTTCATCCCGACCAAACCTCCGTAGAGACCACACAGGTGGTCAAAGCCCGCGGGGTGCCACCGGAAATACCTTCTGCGTGTGTACCAGAGACGCCCGGCAACGGACGTAAGGGCGGCCGCGGCCTTAGACCGCGGAATTTAAAAAAAAGGGTATCCAACCTTGACATCCTTGGCATAGACGTTCGTAGAGAGCTCAATAATAAAAACTACATTGAAAGATGTATTGGGCTATAGCTTCGCGGAAACTAGGAATACTGAATAAGGTAAAGCGATTCTTTACACCGCACCAGAGGTGTCGGCTGTACAAGACGTAGATTAGACCCTGCGTCGAATACTGCTCTCACCTCTGGGACGGCTCCGTGAAGTATTTGCTGGACGCTCTCGACGCTATGCAGCGACGCGTTATCCGTATTATAGATTGTCCGGAGGTAACGGGAAGCCTTGAGCTAACTCAGCGCCGAACAATAGCTTCCTTGACCGCATTCTACCGTATTTACCACGGCGAGTGTTCTGAAGAGCTCTTCAATCTGATCCCACCCTCTTCCTTCCGATCCCGAACAACGCGTGCCGGGCAGAGATGCCACTCCCACACAGTGGATAGCATGTTCGCGAAAAAGTTTAAAACGCTCGTTTCTCTGCCGAACGATAGTGGCCTGGAACGCCCTGCCTGTGCACGTGTTTCCTCCCACATATAATCCTGGGTTCTTTAAGCGGAGCGTGAAGAGGCACATCAGTAGGTCGTCAAGTTGAGGGCCACTCTCTGTAGTTTTGTTTGCTGTGAGAGTGGCCGACAATCGCTAGACGTCGTCACGACTTACCACCAGCCAGGTGGCGTCAATTTGGCGAACCCAATATAAAAAAAAACAAACAAAATCCCATACAACTAACGTGATTTTTTGACGTTTTGGTACGTACCTTTGTAGTCCGACTCACACTTGGAGGTTTTTTTGATAATTTTACACTCCGATGACATCAGCTTTTGTGATTTATTTATCATTTCTTTCTTAATATTTTAAGAATAGTTTAAGCAAACTCATTGCTTTGAAATACAAAAATAAACTTTACACTGTTTCATTATAGTAGGTATACAAGAATATTTATTTCTCTAGATGCCTAGATGAAAAGTATAAAACATTATTACAACGAGTGCCATCCAATTTCAGTTAGAGCCGTAATGTAATCCGATAACCAAAAGTCAATTTATATCAGACACAGTCATATTAAAGAAAGTACCGTCTGTATTTTGTGAGAAAATTCCATCCAATTAGAATATACGGCTGTCAAGAGATATAATAAAAGTCGACCCATAGTTGAGAGACTTTTTTTCATTACAGCACATAATAAACTCATTCAGTGTTATGATAACTGAAAGATGAAATTTTGGTACGATAAGGTTGCCTTTTTTCGCCTCCTTCCCTCGCCGGAGACCATGGCTTAAAACATGGTCTCCAGCGAGACGGTATCCAGTCCAGACCCACGACGAGGTCCCGGTGCTAACTCGATCACGCTGAGCACTTCACCAACCAATAAGGTTGCCTGGAAAAGACCGCTGTTAGCAAACCTATTACGTGAAAACCAACTAAATTACCGGCGAAATGTGAGAGCGTAATGTAACACCCCTGTCTAACCCTTCGAGGATAACACCGTGATTTTCTGTGTATATGCTCCAACTACGTCCATAAAGTAGGTCACATTTTGAACTGTTTACTACTTGTAGTATAAAAGCGGTATTGCAAAGCACAACGAGACGTAAACGGTTTTAGATCGATGGTAATTGTTAAGCTAGCATCGTAACTATCACAGAGCCAGCTGCCGACCACTGGGGTTATAACCCCAGTGGTCGGCAGCTTATATATTCTACTCTGTTTATTACAAGTAAACTAGTGAATTGACTTGTTCGTAGCTAACCTATATTCTAAGAAAGTATCGACAAAAAAAGTCCAAGAAAATCTTTAAACTTCTAACTAATTTCACAATAACCATTTTAACTTATCTTATCGAAATAAAAAAAAACAGCCAAATACGTGTCTTGCCACGCATAGAATAAGGTTCCGTAGTCACGTGCCTATAACTTCTGAACTAACTGAGTTATCTAATCCGTTATAGTTTTCCTTCACTATAATAATACAGTAAGATTCTGATTAATGGTTTTCAGGACAAGAAGGTTGGTTATCTCAGGACTTATACCTAAGTAGAATTAGTTCGCCGTTCAACGTGGCAACGCAGCCAGCATTCTGAGAACTTTGCCAGTAGCAATCACCCGGAGGATTAATTTATACGAATCTGATTATTGTAAGTAGGTATAGGTATACTAAGGGCTCTTTTAGACGAGCATATTTTTCTACGGGCAACGGACCGGCGAGGTGAGGTCGCGATGCATTCGGCGCTATTTGTACGACGGACCTGCGTCCGTTGAGTGTAAAAGCATTCATTGATTGCCATACGTAGGTACGTGTCCGGCACTCCGGCAGTCCAGTCACTTTTAGACGTAGGTACGTAGAAAAATACGTACCTACGTCTAAAAGTGCGCTTAAAGAAAGTTGTGCTATATACTTAATATTTATATCTATATATATAGGTAGGTACCTACGTACAATATCGCCGAGTAACAACGTAAACATTGAATGAGCTGTGACCGGGTCACGCTTAATTGTTCTGTTTGATGTCACGCACCCATATCCAGTGTAAATGTACTCGATTACCGATGGCATATACCTATAGGTAGTAGGCATTTGTGGAAGGATTCATGGAAATGTTTGACCACTTCATAATCATATATTTGCGGTTTGTTTCAGCTTCAATATATTTTTTTTCTAGTAAGTAAAAGACAGTATGTTAGTCAGGTGTAGAATTGAATTGGAAGAATTTTTAAAGTTGATTCAGTAGCTTTAGAGTATTATCCCAATGGTATAGGTAGTTGGACAGTATTTTTATGATTGTGGCTATGATTCTGCCTTCTTTACCGAAAAACAGGTGGAATTTTATGAATTGTAACGAGACTACCACCGAAGATTAACAGATTGCGTCACTCGCCATTCTAGTTCGTACTACTGAGTTAGTACCGAAGACTAGACGGCGCTACCGGTAAATTTAGAAGTCGGTGTCAAGATTCTCGAAGGGTCAATGACCTCTCCTGCATAATATTATTGATATTGTTGTGAATTACTTGCTACGAGTAGGGACTAGGAGCGTGTGCTGGATACCTCAACCACTGCTTGAGTATCCATGTGGACCTCTTAGAACTGACTCGAGGACGATAGACGGCCACCCACCATTGCTGGATGCCTTATACCTACGCGAGTCCGCTCGTAGGAAAGCCGGATGTCAGAGGCTAGTTTTTTTTATTATATTATATTTACTTTAAACCACGTAGGGAGTACTTCTTTGTACCCCGCTCCACCACCCTGTTCTAAAGAATGTTTTTATGCCCTTTCATTATAGACTATAGAAAAATCAATAGATAAATGTCCTCTTTATGAAAATAGCAATAACATAAATAATACAACCATGGCTATATCCCTGAGGGGTTAGGCATAGGTGAATGACACACACACGTTTTGCTAATAATTTTGTATGTCCAACGTTATAAAAAGTACCCGCTAACGGCAATGGATAGAGTGGTTCTCAGGAAGGTTTTAATAGGAGGTTAAATGATTAATTTGTCAAGCGGGTGAAGCCGCGGGCATCCACTAATACCCAATAACTTAGCACATAAATCAATAGGTGTTTGAACGTAATATCTGGAGCGTGAAAGGTAACTAATTATGTGTTACCGACTAATACTTTGTGCTAAGTTTGGCAGTTTACTGTTGTGTCGGCTCTCTAAGTAATGAACTCGGCGAAAGTAAAACTAAGTCTTACAAACTCTGATAGATTAAGCAATGAGAACTTTACCTTTAACTTAGGTAGGTATATAATGTCGACA
>OY748299.1:21089840-21531660 GCA_963556515.1 Nudaria mundana
GTCCTAAGCCCGTGTAAAGTACGAAGGAGAAATTGGAGTGTGTATTTTATGTTCAAGTAGGTATGTTTCGTAGTGATACTGGCCATATTGGCTGCGAGGGGTCATTGCTCCCTAACACATGATTTGCGCGGTACTTAGAAGCGCTCGAAGGATGGATGTGTGTGTGCGAGACGTGCAGCCTTGAGCCCGTCCGCGTCAATTCATCAATGAAATATCGTACTGCTACTAATGTTAAACTTGATCTAGTGAGAAGAATCACAGAAATGACTAACTTTTTTATTATTATCAGTACAGTAATTTAGATATTAAAAAAGGAATCCAAATATTATTCCGAGAGCGAACCCTTTCGACTGCTGACGATGATAAAATCAGCGTGTATATGGCGCGTTTTCGACTGGAGGCACCGGTTGACCTGAAGTGATCCTGTGACCGCGCGCTCTCCGCTCTCTATCTCGAAAACGGTTCACCGTATAAAAAAAAATGTAGGGAATTTTGTATTCTACAATATTGAAAACAAATACAAATAGCAAAAACCCATAGGAAATGAGATATTTACAAAAAAAGCGCAAAAATCGATTTTTGTGACCTTTGACCTTGAAATTTAATAGTTGCGTACACCCTACCATATGTAGGTTTTGAGACAACTTTTAGGATGTCAATATGCAAGTATTTACAGACTTACAGCTGGGTATCTCGAATTCCGAGGTGAACTTACTATAATGACTGGACTAAGCATATATTTCTTCTAATACCTAGAAATGGTCTTTGATCAATCCGACATGGATAAATTAGGTTAGCTTAGAATGTTTAAACAAATAGCTATGCGTCACGAACTTAACCTGCTGCTAAAATTAATATATTATTTTGAGGTAATTATTTGCTGTGCAATCAGTGTTTTTGCTTAGGAAAGGTATTTTTTTAGTAAAAAGCTAAGTTTGTTGATTAGTAGCGTGGTGATTTACCACCGTTTTGATTAGTAGTGTGGTGATTTACCACCGTTTTGATTAGTAGTGTGGTGATTTACCACCGTTTTGATTAGTAGTGTGCTGAATTACCACCGTTTTGATTAGTAGTGTGGTGATTTACCACCGTTTTGATTAGAAGTGTGGTGATTTACCACCGTTTTGATTAGAAGTGTGGTGATTTACCACCGTTTTGATTAGTAGTGTGGTGATTTACCACCGTTTTGATTAGTAGTGTGCTGAATTACCACCGTTTTGATTAGTAGTGTGGTGATTTACCACCGTTTTGATTAGAAGTGTGGTGATTTACCACCGTTTTGATTAGTAGTGTAGTGATTTACCACCGTTTTGATTAGTAGTGTGCTGAATTACCACCGTTTTGATTAGTAGTGTGGTGATTTACCACCGTTTTGATTAGAAGTGTGGTGATTTACCACCGTTTTGATTAGTAGTGTAGTGATTTACCACCGTTTTGATTAGTAGTGTGCTGAATTACCACCGTTTTGATTAGTAGTGTGGTGATTTACCACCGTTTTGATTAGAAGTGTGGTGATTTACCAACGTTCTGATTAGTAGTGTGGTGATTTACCACCGTTTTGATTAGTAGTGTGCTGAATTACCACCGTTTTTATTAGCTTGTGGGGTGGGTGGAGGAGCATGACGTGCGAGTTGCGGCCTGCTAATGCGCAGTGCCTGTCCTGTCCTCTGTGGTGTTATTCTGCGGATCCTTGTCTGGCCCTGGTTAGTCGGTGCCGAGCATTGAGTTATCAATGCCGAGATACACTTGGTTGAAGTACCGTCTCCTATGGGTAATCCCAATTCACGGCGAGGTGCCTGTTTGGTGCGACTTATAATAGCTGTAATTTTTAAGATTTAGATTTGTTTTTTATTTGTTTATTTTTCAAATTATAATTTCACTGCAACTGTACGAGAGCATGATATAGTTTATGGATTGTTGGTTGTTGCTTACCATTGTTAGTGCATCGCTATATATAACAACTCAGCGCATCGTCGCATACAGTTGGCGGAATGGACACATCGCACACAATACAATTTACAGTACACTACACCCAATATAACACACACAATTTCACAATACCTATGAGAGTGGCCTTTACCATATTTGATTCAAATGTAATATTTTTAGTGGTCAGCCACATTGAATTCGTGCTTTCATCCACGACTTCTTCGGGTTTGTTTCAAAGAATCAAAGAATCAATTTCATTTATTCAGTTTAGGCACATAAAGAGCACATATGAATGTCAAAATTTTACAATTTTATGTCAAGCACTATTATAAAAATACTAAATTAATTACATAAATAACCATTTGAAAATGATTCTTTCGCTGGTTCGGTAAGTTGGTTCTCCTGAGAAGATACCAGCAAGAAACTCAGGTAGATTATCCATTTTCTTTTTTAATAATGTTTTGTTTACATTGTGTTACAACTTGTATTGTACGAGTGGCTAACAACAGCAGATTAGGGTGACCATGCATTTTTATCATTAAGATATTCGTCTACATTATAATAGCCTTTCTTCATCAAACGTTTTTTCACTACTATTTTAAACTTATTAAGAGGCATGTCAACCAGATCCTGCGGAATTTTATTAAATATTTTTATACATTTGCCTACAAACGAATTACCAACTTTATGAAGTCTAATTTTGTCATTGCCAGTTTATTTTTATTTCTTGTATTATAATTATGGTTGTCGGATCTTTTTTTGAAGAGTTCTATGTTCTTCCGTACATATACGATGTTGTCGTAAACATATTGAGAAGCAACGGTTAAAATATTAATTTCTTTAAATAGTTCTTTCAGCGAGTCACGGGGTCCGAGTCTATAGATTGCTCGTATAGCTCGTTTCTGTAATATGAATATTGTCTCAATATCGGCAGCTGAGCCCCACAGCAGCAGACCATATGACATAACGCTATGAAAGTAGCTAAAATCGTGCCGTTTTTTCGTCAGTCAGTGACCTTATCTTTCTAACCGCATAGGCAGCCGAACTAAGTCTTCCTGCCAAGGCTGTGATATGAGAACCCCATTGCAGTTTACTATCTAGAGTTATTCCAAGAAAAACTGTGGTATTGACTATTTGAACTTATTCATTATTCATAGTAATATGAGTATCCACCTGTCTAACATTGGGCATAGTAAATTTTACACATTTTGTTTTCTTCGCATTGAGAAGCAAGTTGTTACTTGTGAACCAATGCAGTATTTCCGAAAGGGTATTATTTACATCATCAAGTTCTACTTTTCGTCTATCAGTTTTAAAAATTAATGATGTGTCATCAGCAAATAATACTATTTCACAAAGATTTTTAGTGAAGTAAGGTAGATCATTTACGTATATTAAAAATAAAAAGGGTCCTAATATCGAGCACTGGGGTACTCCCATGACTAATGAGGCGCCAGACGAGTCGGGGCCATTAACGTTAACTTTTTGTACTCTATCAGTGAGGTAAGACTCCAGTAAGCCAAGTGAGCTGTGCGAAACACCATAATACCCTAATTTTAGTAACAAAGTCTCATGATCTACACAATCAAAAGCTTTTGATAGATCACAAAAGATACCAATGGCATCCTGCTTTTCCTCCCATGTTTCGATCTTCCTAGAGCGATAGGGCGTTTTGTCCATTACTACTGCATTCGGCTTGAGTTTGGGTAGAATGCCGGCGAACCACTCCTCGAAACACTCTGCGTTCATTTTATCATGGTAATCTTCTGTACCTTTCTTTGCTTTAAACGTAAGAAGTCCGTCGTCCAGGAAGCCTTCTTCTCCGCCTATGTGACTGATTATGAGTCGTTTGCCCTTTCCTGTGGGATTTTTTAATCCCGTAGTTATGTATCTTCCCTCCCTACGATATTGTTTAATTAAGCGCAGGTAGCGCCATGGTATGATATCTTATAATAAGTACGCTCTTGCGTGATCGAGTAGCGAATTGAAATTAAGATGCTTTATAATTTTTCTCAATGTTTTTTTTGAGAAGTTCGGCAATTCTGAGTCATCATTTACAACTTGCAGCACCTAAAAATTATTAAAGTTATTACCTAATTGGTTAAAATTCTACATGGGGTGGGAGAAAACATATTATACCTAACGCATAATAAATAGATTAGTGATGACAGGTAAACTAACCTTTGCGAAGGTGGGTACTTCATTTCTATGAAAGAACTGATGTACAATTCGTCTAATAGCGGTGAATGTCAAATCATCAAGTTTTTCTTTAAATGTAAGTTTTGGGCCAGGTTTTTCGGGAGGTTTTGGTGATTAGCAGTCGTTCTCCCTGTGCTCCTTTAAAACGGAATAAACATTGCGGACGGATATTCCCAAGACTTCAGCCACCTTGTTGACGCATTCACTTGTTTTTGGACTTCAATGTTTGATTCTGTAGATTTCACTTCAAACACACATTTGAAAACGTTTCTGACCCAAAGTTTCTCGGTTGCACTTAGAGCTACACGTGACCTTTTTGCTTAGGAGATAAAAATGTACCTCCATCTTGTGATGTGCTCAACTGAGCATTCATGTCCTCGATGTAAAAAACAAAAAGAAAGCTGACACGATTAACAAAAATAAGTAGGTAACGAAAAACAAACAACGTAACAAAAAATTAACAATAATGATAACTAAAACAACTCGCTGTGGGCAAAGCAAAGTTATTTGTGCACTCAAAACAGAAGTTAGAAGCTGAATAAGCGAATGACAAATGAAATAAATGGCGGACAAGCGTCATCGTAACACCGTAACTAAAAACCAGTACCAACTTGAGATTTTATACAGCCTTTTATTTATATGAATAAAAAATAAAATAATTAAGTATGATCATTATGAGTTAGTTATGGAACGATTAGATTTTCTGTGAACCTAATCACATCCCTATTGAAATTAGGCGGTCAACATTATTTTACGGAATGACATTTTGAAACGTCATTTTACTGTAGCTAATAAAATGTTTTACTTTAGTCACTACATCATATAGAAGAGAAGACTAAGAGGTCGACCCACAATTATATTATCAGTAAGGGATAAGCCGGTGTGAATGAAAAGAATAAATTACTCAATAAACATTGATCTATTCATCTATTTTTGAAGTATTTGTATAGCATGATGTTATATAACATGAGTCAGTAGACTTATGCTAGATTAGGCGGGGGTATGTTATATAACATGAGTCAGTAGACTTATGCTAGATTAGGCGGGGGTATGTTATATAACATGAGTCAGTAGACTTATGCTAGATTAGGCGGGGGTATGTTATATAACATGAGTCAGTAGACTTATGCTAGATTAGGCGGGGGTATGTTATATAACATGAGTCAGTAGACTTATGCTAGATTAGGCGGGGGTATGTTATATAACATGAGTCAGTAGACTTATGCTAGATTAGGCGGGGGTATGTTATATAACATGAGTCAGTAGACTTATGCTAGATTAGGCGGGGGTATGTTATATAACATGAGTCAGTAGACTTATGCTAGATTAGGCGGGGGTATGTTATATAACATGAGTCAGTAGACTTATGCTAGATTAGGCGGGGGTATGTTATATAACATGAGTCAGTAGACTTATGCTAGATTAGGCGGGGGTATGTTATATAACATGAGTCAGTAGACTTATGCTAGATTAGGCGGGGGTATTTTTTATTTTATTTTTTTATTTTTTATTTTAATTACACATAACAGATTACAACCGAAAAAATACAGAAAATACAAATCAGAAAGATCAGAATCCAGGTTGCATTCCAAAAGAATGTGTATACAAAAGAAGTAACAATAAGGAGTTGATATAAACATATAAAGTATACAATTTTAACAAACAGGATGGAGTTTCAAACCACGATACCCTGATTTAAAAGCTGTTTCACAATTCTTACAAATAAAAACAGTTTAGGTAGAAAGACATCGAAGGCTGGGTTATCCCGGGCGATTTCGTTGCACTGACGAGCCATCCTAACCAGAGGGTTGTAGAACGAAGTATTATTTTTATGCACTTGTAAGGCAAATAGTCCTATTTGGTTTGATCTACGAGCGCTATATCTAATATTAAAGGTCAATTGAACAAGCAAACTAGGTACGTCAAATATTGAATGAACAATTTTATAAAGATGAGTAAGGTCAAAGTACCGTCTGCGTACCTCCAGCCTCTGTACATTAAATCTAATAAGTCGCGCATCGTAATCGATAATATTACGGCCCAAGTGTTGTCGGTAACATAATATTCGTAGGCACTTTCTCTGCACCCTTTCTATATTGTCAATGTGAACATTGTAGTGTGGAGACCATATTGGGCAGACGTATTCTAAAATGCTTCTTACGAGTGTGTAGTACAAGTAGAGAAAAGAGTTAGTACATTTAAAGTCCTTAGTAGTCCTTACAATAAACCCTAACAGCTGATTGGATCTCGTCACTATGTGTTGGTAATGTTCACGAAATGTAAGTTTATTATCAAAAATGATCCCAAGATCTTTAATAACATTGGATCTTCTAAGGACTTGGTCGTCAATCGTGTAATCAGTAACGATCCCATGACGCCTGTTAGTAAAAGTAATAGCGAAGCATTCGGCAATATTGATGGACATCAAATTACTCCTGCACCAACTAGAGATAGCATTTAGATCACTCTGTAAGAGGTTGCAGTCATTAGGAGAGACTATCGCTTTGAATATTTTTAAATCATCGGCATATAAGAGACATTCGCAGGAAATGTTCTTTATAAGATCGTTAATGAATACTATGAAAAACAACGGGCCCAAATGTGACCCCTGAGGAACCCCGGATGGAACATTAATAGGAGACGAGGTGTACCCTCCCAAGGCCACCAACTGACTTCTATTAGTCAGATACGAGGACAACCAGCGAAAAAGACTACCGTGGACACCGTACGCGGCGAGTTTGCTGCAAAGTAATCCATGATTCACTCTGTCAAAAGCCTTTGAGAAGTCCGTGTAGACAGAGTCAACCTGGCCTCCCACCGCAAAACTTTTACACAGGTAGTCTTTGTACACTAAAAGGTTAGTTGTTGTCGATCGTCCCTTCACGAAGCCATGCTGGTTTTCAGATATCATAGGCCTGAAATGGCTGTACAACTGAGTATATGCTAGAGATTCGAAGAGCTTCGCAAAACATGACAAAATACTGATGGGTCTATAATTTTCGCACCTAGACTTGTCACCGCTCTTAAAGATGGGGACAACATAAGCTGTTTTCCATCGAGAGGGAAAGGTTCCATTTATAAGGGATTTATTAAATATAATTTCCAACGGCGTGCACAGCTCTCTGCCACAATGCTTGACAAAAGAAGGGGGTATTTGGTCAGGACCTGCCCCTTTACCGGCATCAAGATGTTTGATCTTCGCTAGAATGTCACTGTTGGTTATATGGATATGAGAAATAGAGTCCATATTATAGTTCTCAACCAACTTAAGATTGTCGTTAGATATGACAGGGGTTGTATGATTGGAATCAAACACTGAGGCAAAACATTTTGAGAAAAGCTCACATACACCCAGTCCAGTTGTAGAGGAACAGGTGCCAAACTGCATTATATTTGGAATTGAGACACGTCCCTTCCTGTTATTAACAAATTTCCAAAAGCCTTTTATACTATTTACCAATGACCCTTCAATTGACGCGACATAGTCTCCATAACACTGACCCATCATTTTTTTAGCCCTAGCACGTAATAGGGAGAAGACATCGTAATCACGTGGGTTATTGAATAACTTATGGTATTTGTTCTTCTCCTCAATACACTTTATGAGGGGTTTGCTGTACCAAACGGGATATTTGTTAGATTTTGTAGTTGTCAAAGGGGTATATTTATTAATAACTTCAAAAAGTTTTCCATGAAAAAGGTCAACACACACATTCACGTCAGAGCTCACGAAAAGCGCATGCCAATCTACTAAATCTAAGTCACGTCGCAAACCCTCATAATTACACCTATCAAAATTCAGCCGCTTGTTACGTTTTGGTTTTAAATTTGACGTATTACGCGTCGAAGGAATTTCAAATTCTAGAGCAGGGTGATACTTATCTTTCAAGCTCAGAACATCGGCCTCGGAAACCTGCAACAAATTGTCAGACGAGAGTACCAAATCAAGATACCGGCCTTTCTCATTGGGGACGTTGTTACTCTGATGCATGCAGAGCGAAAAGAGTTCATGTAAGAGGAGTAGCCTCCTACATTCTGATGTTCGTGATGGCTCGTCAGAGTGAAGAGAGACAGGAGAATACTCGGGTGTGTTGAAGTCTCCCACGATTATGTTCCTATCGTCCTGACAGTGATTTAACAAAACCCTTTGAATATTGGAGTAGACATCCTCCCTCTTTGAGCAATTTAACTCAGGAGGCAGATAGCATACGCATATGTTGATTCTGGGAGCATTACAAAGGTCCGGTACGACAGTTATCCAGATATCCTCCAGGCTACTATCCCAGCATGACTGTCGAAGAACCTGGAAAGACTTTTTTACCGCCACTAGGACCCCACCACCATCGTCTTTTAAAGAATTAAAGCAATCGCGGTCTCTTCTAAAAATATTATAACGAGGATCAACAACTTCTCCATCAAAAATACCGTCATTCAAATTTGTCTCCGTCAGGCATATGACATCATAGTTACTGTTTAATACATTTTGATAAAATATTTTGATAATACATACTAATCATAATGTTTATGTAGTTTAAAGCAGTTTACAAAAAAAAAAAAATTAATTAGATAGAGAAAGCCACAATTTCACAACAGTCGACCGAGACAATCAATGGTCTTGATATGCTGAGCACGACTCTGTTCATCCTTACGAACGTATATTTGGCCAAAGCGGACCCACACATACTTAAAATTATTGTCTTTACGAAACTTCCGCGCTGCACTATACAACTCCTTGGTCTCTGGAGAAAGATGTTCGGCCACATAAATCCTGCGTGTTTCCCCCGGAAAGCCAATATGAGTCGAAGCGAGTTTATCTCTCGGATGCGCCTTATTAAAACGGGTTACCGATGACAGGAACAAATCACGCAGTTTCTGTGAAGAAAGAGTGACAAATATATTGCGAGGCCGCCCAGACGAAGGATTCATTTTCGAGATCCTACGGCAGGTTCTTACATCACTGGCTGGTATATCGACCTGTAAACACTCGCACAGCTTATTGAATATACCAGACAGGTTCTCGCTATTATTCTCTGGCACCTCGTGTATCTCAAGGTTCATGTCGCGCGAAATCTTCTCCACACTCTGTACTCGTGACTGAAGCTTAAGAAGAGAACCTTGACAGTTTATGAGTTGGGATTCCAATTCTCGGACCAAATTATCCTTTACCTCAAGCTTCGAATTCAAATCAGCCTGTTCAGCAGCCAGGTAGTCGGTGGTAGCCGAAAAATCGGTCTTTAACTCGTCGATTGCTCGCTTCACGTGCACCGCCACCATTTTTTCGATGTCCTCGTTAAGAGCTGATCTCAAGTTTCTCATGAATGTGCCGTCAGGTGCCAGCTTTGAGTCGAAAAGTTGACTAATACTCTCCATTGTAACTGGATCCTTCACCAGACTTGTACCCGAGGAGATACCAACACTTGCGCCAGTACTGTTGTCACGAGACAATTCGCCGCAAGATACCATATGACTCAATTGACTTCTCTGGCGGCAGGGCGTATCGTCATTGTTTGTACGCCGCGTCACATTTCGACAGCAGGGGCAAGTCAGGGACTTTATTTGTTCCTGGGTAGGTACTTGGCTAGTGTCATTATTAGGTAGGTTGAGACATTCGAAACAGTATACGGATTTGCATCCATTGCACTTCAAAAACTTATTATCTTTTAGCTCAGTCTGACATCCGTAACAAACCATTGTGATTCGCAGTTGAATATCAGCCTATCTTTATTATTTCTATTGTCTCATTCCTTTACTTCTCTTTAAACAATGTGTGAGACGACTATTTACGACGACAAACAACCTGCACCTACCAGGCGAAAAGAACACAATAGGAGTAGCTAAGGGGCAGGAACACTCACTCATTAGACGTCGCCAAAAGTGTACTAGGTAGGCCCCGCCTCTATGTTTGATGCGCAGGAGTGGTGGGCGGGTGCAGTCCGTGCACAGCGTAAGTCGCTCACTGGCTAGTCGTGGGCACCGCCCCCTCTTTGTGTGCCTGGGCAGGCAGATTGTTCGTGTGACGCAGTCGTAGTAGTGAGTGATAGCCGATATTATGTTTGAGTGTGACTCACCCCGCAGCCCTCCGCCTGGCACACTCGCAGAACTCCTCACTATTTATGGTATCCTATTTTTTCAAAATTATTTTTGTGTGTAAATTTTGAATTAAATTGTTAATTAAAAACGAAATAAGGTATTTCTTAGACACGTCTGAACTCCTCAGATATCCGCGGGAGGAAAAAAAGTTATATGTATGTTATATAACATGAGTCAGTAGACTTATGCTAGATTAGGCGGGGGTATGTTATATAACATGAGTCAGTAGACTTATGCTAGATTAGGCGGGGGTATGTTATATAACATGAGTCAGTAGACTTATGCTAGATTAGGCGGGGGTATGTTATATAACATGAGTCAGTAGACTTATGCTAGATTAGGCGGGGGTATGTTATAAAACAGAATCCGTAAGAATCACGTATGTTAAATTATGTTTGCGTAAAGGAAAGAATCATGTAATGCTGAAAATAGTGAATCTGTTCCCGCCCCTCGGCGTTGCCTCGGGTATCGATAACTTCCTGCAACTATACGTAATATAATACTCCAATGCACAGGACAACATTATTGTATGAGCCTTATTGATTGGCTCGTACATTCACTGAGTGAGAATGAGCTATTTTTCGATTTGATTAAGACTAGAACATGGAAAAAGTAACAAGAATATATATTGAAATCGGTGTTGAAGTTTTACGCAGCTTTGAAACTTCGACACCGATTCCAATACTTTTTATTTTACTTTTTTACTTCACTAAAATTCTTCTTACTTGAAGTTGGTTAAAAAGAAAAAAGACCGCGGAGAGATGAGAGAGTGGGACCAAATATCTAAGACCGCGGAGAGATGAGAAAGTGGGACCAAATATCTAAGAAAAAAATATGCTCGAAAGGACAATGCCATAGACCAAAAACCAGATTCGATTAAAATAATTAATGTACAGTGAGAATCAGATAGGCTAAATATTGTATGTTACAAATATAGGTTTTTCTAGCAATGTCCTTTCCTGCGATTTGATTGTTAACCGACAAACTGACACGCTGTCCGCACTCCGCAGCGTCCATCCGCGCCGAGTCGGCGGGCGTGTTCCGCATCGAGCGCGCGTTGTCTGAGGGCGCGTCCTCCGCGTCGGCGGCCCGCCGCGCGCCCGCCGCCGAGCCGCGCGTGCACGCCTGGCTGCTGCTGGCGCAGCTGTGCGCGCGCCTGGGCCGCGGGGAGTCGGCCGGGGGCTGCGTGGCGGAGGCGGCCGCGCTCACGCCCTACAGCCACCTCGTGCTCTACACGGTCAGTGGCGGCGCTTATGGTGTCTGTAATTATAGTTATGCACGATAATAATTTAACATTTAAAATTACAATATACAAAATATACATAATTATAGACTAAAAATATTTACATTACAAAATATCGTTTAAAAAATCCTCCGCGTCATTGCCGACTGGGAAGGTTCTCAGAATGCTGGCTGTGTTGCCACGTTGGATGGCGATACTTATTCTTTGGACCAGAAAATAGCCAGCCTTCTGGTCCTGAGAAGCATCGATTAGGCGTTTAGCAATGTCTCTACGCGGCGGCGAGCACTCGGAATGTTAATTTAAAATTGTTTAATAAATAATGTGCGCGTGTCGCAGCGCGGCGTGGTGCACGCGGCGGCCGCGCAGTGGGAGGAGGCGCGCCAGTGCTTCCAGAACGCGCTCGCCATACACCCCACGCACCTCGACAGCATGGTGCAGCTCGGTGAGTCGTGCTCGAGCGGTAGTCGTGTAGAGTCGTGTACACGCACATCATTTGGTTCCCCATATCCCTTCCTCGATCAAAAAAAATACTTAAGATTCATATATTAAGATTAAAGAACACGATGTGTTAAGTTTCATAGAAATCGAATATAATAGTACATTGTTGCAGAAACCGGAAAATATGCAATTGCAGGTCGAGTGTGAGTTTGACTACTACGTAATACGAGACAGGCAAATGGCATTTCCGCCGAGGTATATACAGGGGGAAATTGAATTCATGGGCAATTCTTTAAATTTAGATAATATCATTAATAATAAGTTAACCGCCGAAAAATATTGAAAAAAAACATCTCAAATTTAAAAATCAAAGCTGTTCGTAAATTCGATACTTCCCGTGTTGTTTTTTTTAAATATTGACAACATTTCCATGCAGCTTTGAGAAATATGTGTTTAGTAGATTGCGAACACACATATAGACATATAGACAAATGGACAGACGTAAGCGACACTGCCCAGACTCGACATGTAGGCGGTTTGTCCCACTAACGCCGCCGTGCCTCGGTGTGCAGGTGCGGCGTACTACGCGCTGGGCTGGCTGGGGCTGGCGGAGCGCTGGCTGCGCGCGGCGGCGGCGCTGGAGCCCGCTCGCGCCGACACGTGGCGCCGCCTGGCGCTGGTGCTGCACGCCGCCAGCGACCCCGCCGCCGCCGCCGACGCCGCCGCCGCCGCGCTACTGCTGCAGCCCAGCCAGCCCACGCAGCCCACCACCTGGTAGCCCTGCCCGCCGCCACATAGACACGTGTGCGAGCTGTACGAGCCTGTATGAGACTTGTCACCCTGTGGATGTTCTATCTGTAGTGACGTCACGAACGAGTAATGTGGAATCATCAGTAACGAAAAACACTTCATAATATATCTTAAACGTAATTTAAACCAAATTTCATAAAACATTAACAGATGATTTTCATTGGACTATTATCAAGTCTTCGAGCCTTATATGTCATAATGATAAACTACCGTGGACTTGAATAACTAATGGCTCGGTGTCACTCTCCTTTCCCCTCAATCCCTCAATCTCTAATCCCGGGTTTATCAAACACAAATAAAGGTCCCTATCTCGATTCAGCCCACTTTAGTATCACCTTTTAGTAAAGGATAGATGCCACAGTGCCTCACTGACACAAGTCACTCTCTAGAATGTTCCCCCGGACCCAAACTTCACGCCTGTTCATGAAGAGTGAACGTCAAAGTATAGGTTCAGTGCCCGGCCATAAATATTATACAAGGCTTATATCAACCTGAAGACACCACCATCAGCTGATCGCCCAGAACGCCTTTTGATATGTTTCGACCGCGAAACAAGAAAAAAAAGTTCATCATGCGTTATTTCAAATCAAAAAAAAACGTTTCCCAACACTAGTTGTCGACGTGCTTACTAAAAGACAATAGTGGGCGGGGCGGGAGGCGGCGTCGCTCACCGACCGACACGCGACCGTGAAGCGAAACAGAGACAAAATGTTCTAATCAGGAGAGAGAGAGAAGATTTTTCACAGGCGCGCTTTATTTGTACTACCTATATTTGATGTTAATGACCGAATCAGCTGATTTTAGCTAGTGTTGTTCAAACAAGAGTATTTTATTTGTTAATAATGTTTTTTTTTGGATGATTCTTTTTTTCTTGTTTGGCGGTCGACACACGTCGAAACGGGTTGTGGTCGACCAGCTGATGTGGGTGTCTATGGGTTGATATAACCCTTACGTAACATCCCTGTATAAATGTTAATAATACATGTATTTGTGTATGTTCCTATCAACCCTGTATATTTGATGTACTCGATCTGCCTCGTAGGTGTATCTTGTGTATATCACAGTATTGACCCTATCGTCGTGTGAAACTGCCAATATAGTACTTATAATGTTTATAATCATTGTTATATTAATATGATATCTACGCTTAAAATAAGTAAAGATTATAGTAAATATCACATTCTGACCCGGGTATCGAATAGGGTTGTATATGATTATAAAGCCTTTGTGTTCATATCGGTACTTTTCCTTAAAATAATGATAAGTTTGTAGACCAAAATGTCACATTTACACATAAACAAAACACTACTAAGTTCAGAAATATTAATGTATACACAAAACAATGACTTATACAGTTTCATGTGTATTTTAAAAGACATATGACAGGTTTCTAAATTTAGAATTTCAAGTTGAGTGTTCGTTGAGTACTTGAAATGTCAAAATTTGTTCCTAAATTTTGACGTTTAGCGTACTCAGTGGATACTCAACTTGAAATTCTCATATCAGAAATCGGTTATTAGTACATATTACTATACTATTTCCATTTCTTTAAGCTCTCGATGACAGTTCTAATTTGACAGTTGTAGTGTTGTGACCAAATAAGTAATGATATCGATCGCATATATTTATTATATTTTAAACAAATACAACTACAACATAAACAAAAACATTCAAATATATTTTTGTAATTATTTCATTTCATTGACGAGTACCTACTTATTTACAACAGCTTCGAAAATTTAAAGAAGCTTTTACAGAAGTTGGCATAATCAATCAAGAATTAATACGTGTAACATCTTGTAATGAAATATAATATCTATACTTATAATAAATCTGTAGAAGTGAAAATTCTGTACATTGAAGATATCAAAAAAGTAAATGGCAGGGGGTGTTACTAGACCGACACCGAACCCAAAAATGTGATTAAAAAATTTTTTGTCTGTCTATCTGTTCAGGCATCACGCAAAAACTACTGGTTCGATTACGATGAAACTTGGTATATTTATTCCTTAATATCCTGGGCACCACACTGGGTACTTTTTATCTCGGAAAAGTATATACAATAAAAAACAAACTTAATTTTGCGGTTCGATCCCTAGACCCGAGTACTGTACCAACCGCAAATAATAAGTTTGTCGTAGGTTTTTTATTTTTTATATTTGGTTCGCCAAATTGACGCCGCCCGCCTGGTGGTAAGTCGTGACGACGTCTAGCGATTGTGGGCCACTCTCACAGCACACAATACTATAGAGAGTGGCCCTCAACTTGACGACCTACTGATGTGCCTCTTCACGCTCCGCTTAAAGAACCCAGGATTATATGTGGGAGGAAACACGTGCACAGGCAGGGCGTTCTTAAACGTTCGGTTCTCGCGAACATGCTATCCACTGTGTGGGAGTGGCATCTCTGCCCGGCACGCGTTGTTCGGGATCGGAAGGAAGAGGGTGGGATCAGATTGAAGAGCTCTTCAGAACAGGTTACGTCACCTGCAGTGGAGTTCACTATTAATGGTTTTTAGAACTTTTGTCTGTTTGTCTGAATGTTTGTTTTATGATTTGAACTTGCGGTTTGGTTTTCAATCGCTTCATAAATAAAAAAGTTATGTAGATCTAAAGTAACACGCAGGCGGAGCTGCGGGCGACAGCTAGTTAGTTAATAAATTTGTACAAAAGTATCCGGCGGTAGGTTAGTTTCTTACATTTTGTAAATAAATATCGGGTCTGTTATCGTGTTACGTGGATCGATAGCTGCTGATAGATCCCCATCAGTTTCTTCGACTCTGGTATAACCTTGTACGTGCGTAAGCGTCATATTCTTATAAAATAATGCATACATAATGTAAAAAAGACGCTCGTTCAAGGTTTCACAGGACTTTTATCGAGAGCTTAAAGAAATGGAAATAGTATAGTTATACCAAATTTGATGCGACCAACTTTCAAAACGCTTTCCCTGATAATTCATAAGTCATGATTTTGTACATATAACTTTATTCGATGCGTCGGTCAACTCTATTAGTGACAGTAAACGTCATACTTGTTAATTAATGGTGTAAAATAAAAGATAATAAATATTTAAAAAATGTACACAATAATATTGTCTTCGTAAATAGTAAATGAGAAACTCGTTTCTTGTGTCGGTGTGTTCAGTGAGAGAGGAGGAGATAGTGTACGTTCACTTGTATGCCACTTCATACAATTAGTGGTACAATAGCGATACGTAAATAATAAGAACTCGTCTATAAACTTAATTATAATTCATATCATTGAAATAATCTGCATATTAAATGAGTGGAATAAACACAAATTAATGGACCTTCACACATTTGTTGAAGCGTTTCTTCCCGTCCAGTAATGCAAATGTCTTGAATGTTGTACAATGTGTCTTACTGTAGCCAGTCTTTTTTATACATTTAATTTTACTATATCAGATTGCCAACAGTCAGAGGGGCTCGTGGTCTAGTGGTAACCGACAATGTTAACACATTGCAAAGGTTAAGCAACATCGACTCAGGTCGGTCTTAGGATGGGTGATCATTTCTTAAGACACAGACCCCTCCGTGTCTCGCAAAGCACGTTGTCGCGTCGGTCCCGGTTGTCATACGAACATCTATGGCTGTCGTTAGGGGTAGTTGGAGCCCTAAATCAAAAATCCTCGCGGTCTAACTACAGAACTTCGATATCGCCCATGGGTTGTGAAGGTCAGATGGCAGTCGCTTTACGGAAAATATTGAAGTTTAGCCGAATCGTAGTTAGACTGGAAAGCCGACCCCAACTGAGTTGGGAAAAGGCTCGGTGACTGATGAGATTGACAACAGTCAGACGACTACTCAAATACATATAGATATGTATCTGATTTCTGCTTTTCATATCCTATCAAATTTTTCCAACCATAAATTCTAATTTCGTTTTATCTGGCATTAGAAGTTATTCGATTCTTATTTTAGTATACGAGTATTTCCGTCTAGCTCTAGTCTTGATCGAGAAAAAAATCCATAGGTATTTCTTTTCGCCACATTAATAAGAACTACTTAAGAATAATGTTTCGGAACCGATGGGTAACTTGCAGAGTAATAAATTGAATATGATTAAGTAACTTAGGTATTTATATGTGATGGGATGGTGTTTGTGGGCTAGGTTAGGGATATCTCCGGAGACCTGTTGTGTGGTGCGGGGTCTATCTCCCTCGGAGAAGGCGAGTGAGCTAGGAGCGCTAGGTACTCGCGGCAGGTGTTCGATGACTACACAATGTTAGGACACTCTCGCATTTTCTTACTTAATCTTTTCTTTTTCAGTATTAAATCACACAATTCTAGAAGTATTTCTGATTTCTTGTTGTACCTTGTGCCGTGTCGTGTGCTGTAAAAGGAAATATAATTAGATAATTTCATTTATAACGACCATAATAATAAAAGTAATAGCGCTCTTGTCGCGATAATGTTTAACTATTGTATAGTTTGAGGATAATGCAACGGACATTACCTACAAACACTAATATAACAAGTACTTGTTGAATGAATACATTACCGCGTTTCCTTATATTGTTCTTATATTGTTCTTATATTTTCCTTATTTACATCACCCACTGGGATTTACCTACATAGGTAGTTATCGCTATGTGCGAGAACTTGATAAACCTCTCACCAAACTTGTTAGCCTCTCGCTACATTATTGTGAAGCCTATATTATGTACATAACCTTATAACATATTTATATAATATATATCAATATTATTCAATTTAAATCGTTATTGTAAATTCGTGGAGGCATATGGAGCTATATAGGTAGTGAAATGGTGTATTTGACAGTCACGAAGGACACCTGGAAACCCGAATAAGAAAATGTCAGTCCATAGTGCCGCCGAGCTATCGAGCCGATTGACAGTGTCAAAAGTGCCGCCGAGCTATCGAGCCGATTGACAGAGTCAAAAGTGCCGCCGAGCTATCGAGCCGATTGACAGTGTCAAAAGTGCCGCCGAGCTATCGAGCCGATTGACAGTGTCAAAAGTGCCGCCGAGCTATCGAGCCGATTGACAGAGTCAAAAGTGCCGCCGAGCTATCGAGCCGATTGACAGAGTCAAAAGTGCCGCCGAGCTATCGAGCCGATTGACAGAATCAAAAGCACGTCAACCGCCATTTTTATTGTTTCGCTTTATTTAACTACCTAAAGAGACGGTTTCGTCGCTGTTCGGCATCAATACTAAATGATTTTAACTTCATATTATCAATTAGTTGAGCTATAAGGTACAGATCATAGAACACCTGTACTACTGCACTAGTTCCGTTTAGTTAAGGGACGTGTAGTTATGTGTAAATTTAACTTATGATTATAAAGATATAAATTTATGATCACATCACACAACTTATGATGTGATCATAAATTGGCAATAATTTGTGTAGAAACGTAGAGATTGGTGTAACATTATTGTGTGTTGTAACTTGTAACTTGTAACGTTACGTGTAAGTGTTGCTGTAACGTTCTGGGTGTTGTGTCGTTTACTAGCGGGTAGCCTGACATTGGCCTATCTTGAAATACTTGATTTTTGGTAAATCAATAGAATCTTCTTCTTAGTCGTACACTCTTGACAGAGTGGTCGTGACTGCCGATGGACTAGGATGCCCGGTCACTCCCATCAGCAAAGGCAGCTGCTCGTCGAGCGATGCGCCTCCACTTCTGCCTTTGCCTTGCACTGCGAGCACATTCCACCGCGGTTGATTGCGTAGTGGATCTGATGAGGTCAATCCAACGGTTTGGGGACCGACCCCGTGGTCTTGTGCCCTCCACGCACCCTTGCACGACCAACCTCTCCATAGAGCTCTCCTTTCTAGAAATGTGCCCAAAGAACTTTAATATTCGTAGCTGCACAGTCGACGATAATCTATTTTTTATATGAAGTTCATTGAGGATGGACTTATTGGTGCGGAACGCAGTCCAGGGTATTCGTAGCATGCGTCTCCAGCACCACATCTCTAATGCATCTATTTTGAGACGATCCTGTTTTCTAAGTGACCAGGTTTCGGCCCCGTATAAAAATATCGGAAATACTAGACACTTCATCAGGCGAACTTTTGTGTTTCTGGTTATTCGGTTGTCCTTCCAAACTTTCTGCAATCGCTCCACCGCACATCTGGTCATAGCGGATCGGCGTTTAATCTCGTCCTCGCATCCTCCGGTGTTCAAGATGTTGGAGCCGAGGTAGGTATAGCGTTGCACTACTTCACAGTTGGCTATGTCTAGTACCCCTGTGGTGCTGTGTTCAGCTCGGTCCACTATCATGACCTTCGTCTGATCTCTATTCAAGGCGAGACCAAAGCGAAGACTGGTTTCTTATAGATGAGTCAAGAGCTCCTCCAAGTCCTCCCTAGAACCAGATAGAAGTGTGGTGTCATCGGCGTATCGCAGGTTATTTATCACACGTCCTCCGATCGAGACACCTCTGTCCCAGCCGTCCAAGACAATCCTCATGATGTGCTCAGTGTATACATTGAAAAGCAGAGGCGACAGAATACACCCTTGCCGAACGTCAGACTCAGTTCTGAAGGTATCAGAAACCACGCCATCCACTCGCACTGCCGCTGTACTGTCTGTATAAAGTCGCCTTAGTAGGTAAATCAGATGATTCGGTACTCCCATCTCTACAAGGACTTCCCAAAGACACTCCCATATTACAGTGTCGAAAGCTTTCCGGAAATCAACAAAGCATATGTAAAGTTGTAACGGAGATATCCTCGTACCTTGAATACGTGGAGGGTTTCACTGTCTGAGTTGGATTAGAAACACTAGGATGTTTTTATAAATATAATTTCCGAGATTCCGAGTTGGAATGGAAACACTAGGATGTTTTTATATATATAATTTCCGTGATAGTTCGTTACATAAAAACTGCCACGGCTTTAGGAGTCGTGGGTGATCAGAAGCGATACAATATTTAGTTCTATATCGATACAGGTTACAGGTCTCAGAATCGATGGACGTGTGCTCAGTAGGAAACCTGAGTACATCACCTGGGGAAATCGTATGCCGCACAAGAGGACGGGACCTTGCGTCCCACGCTTATATGTTGTCGTTGAGACGCCGCACGGCCCGATCGTCCGTCTTGCTCGCACCATACTGCGTGACGTCACACGCCGACGTCACAAAGTGGTTTATTGAATTCTCAGGCTTTCTCGATCAGTTGGCGCAGTATTAATATCTGTTCACGTGTGCCTCTTCCTCTCACAAATCCTGCCTGTTCCGGTGCAATTTGGCTCGAGAGGTATGCCTGTAGTCGGGTATTTATGATGTGAAGCAACACTTTACTGGCGTGTGATATGAGTGAGATAAGCCTAAAATTGTTGCATTTCTTAGTGGAACCTTTTTTGTGCAGAGGCACAAACATAGAACAAGACCAGTCTTCTGGTCACATTCCAGACTCCCAAGTCCTGCTGCAGATGGTATAGAAAAAGTCCACTCCGGTTTCACTCATTGCCTTAAATACTTCAATTGGGATCTCATCTACACCAACCGCCTTATTAGTCTTCAAATGCTTTATAGCCGCTCGCACTTCATCACGCAGGATATTAGGTTCTCGGTCACCAAGAAAGGTTAGGGTACTCAAGCTGTTTGATGGAGAATTATTTGCGAAGAGACATCTACAGTATTCCTTCCAGACGTTGACTATATCCTAGATTTCAGTAACTGGCACCCTAGATGCATCCTCTATTGCTGATGTCTTTGGTTTAAACTGACGAGTTAATAGTCGTACCTTATTGTGGAGATCTTTTGTCTGTAAGTTATCCGAATGTTGCTCGAGCTCCTCACATACTTTGGCAATGGCGTTGTTGCGATCTCTTCTGGAGTCAGCTTGTATGGCAGCGCTTTTGGCCTTCAGTTCGACACCTGTCACTCCCCTAGCTTTTAGTTTTCTGTGATCTTCTATCAGCGCCCAGGTTTCTGTTGAGATCCAATGCTGCCGTTTGACCAATGCCGTACCAGGTTGCGACTCTTGAACTGCATCCACAACTAATTTCTTCGCAGATATCCATAAGGAGTTCGAATCCTTGTTCCTAATATTATCTCTCCAAGCAGAGTGTCTACCCTCGATCGATGTATGTAGAGAGTCTTTGTCCAAAATGTATACGTCTAGGCTTTGTTGTGGTTCTTGCTTTTTGCAATTTAAGCCTTAGATTTCCCACAAGAAGTTGATGGTCCGATTCACAGTCTGCCCCAGGCAATGTGTGCGAGTTCGTTATAGAGCTCCTCGTTCGTAATAGAATCTTCACCACAAATTAATTCCAGCTCAAAATTATTAATAATTATAAATGAATTATTATGTAATTAATTATTAATTATATAATAATTGTTTCAACTTCTTAAAAATATATAACATTCCAATTTCAAATATAAGCGAGTGGCCACTGTCCACTCTCCACTGTCCACTGTCCACTCTCCACTGTCCACTGTCCACTCTCCACTGTCCACTGTCCACTGTCCAATAGCGCGACACTTGTAGCACTTGTACACTACAAGTGCTACGTCGTCTGTGGGTTGTCTATGGAACTGAGGGGTGTCTAGCTCTAGCTCTAGCTCTAGCTCTAGCTCTGTCTCTAGCTCTAGCTCTAACGCTAGCTCTAATATTATTCGGGTGTGAGTATTTTTAACTGACTTCAAAAAAAGGTTGAGGTTCCTAATTCGATAGTTTATTTATTATGTTAGTTACCTCATCATAACTTTCGACTGCATGAACCGATTTTTTCAAATTATTTTTTAATTGAAAGCTAGTGCTTCCCATGTGGTCCCACGTCAATGTGGTCCCATGTCAATGTTGTCCCATGTCAATGTGCTCCCATGTCAATGTGGTCCCATGTTGACAATTATTTGGTCCCATTTTGGTAATTTGAAGTCGATTTTTTTTTGCTAAAATCATGTTAGGTGTCAGTTTTGTTATTACCTACTTAGATTTAGGGGCTGGGTCGTATCTATAATAATGATAAGGTATTGTGACTAAGTTTCTAAGGACGACGTTTACAATTTTAAAAAGTAATAAGTATCTTTGTCTATTTGAAGACTGACTCCCTCTTGGTAAATCAGTGAAAAACCATCTTATATCTGTATTGTTATAAAATATTTACCAAGTTAACTCTGTGTCCTGATGTTAGCATCAAGAGATTCAGATCAATGTTAGTTAAGCAACAGTTGTATCGAACAAAGTTCCACGTCGCGCCTCCAACGTGCTCCAACGAGCTCAGTACATTTAGCTACAAAAGTGATTTCATATTATTTTAACAAAATACAATTCTCCAAATTAAAAAAAGGTGAAGTACAATTTTGTAGACATATTTTTGTATTTCAAAGCAATGAGTTTGCTTCAACTTGTCTTCAAATATGAAGATGGAAATTATAAACAATATTGGTCATCGTAGCTCTGCGGTTAGAGCATTTCCCCTGTTAGGGAAAGGCCGTGGGTTCGAGTCCTGCCGATGACATCAGTTTTTGTGGTTTGTTTATAATTTCTATCTTAATAATTGAGTAGATAATAGTATTGCGTCTTGCTGGACATACGAGTTTGGTCTGGTGCTGTTTATACCTGTTATAGTCTTGGTTTCAGTTAATTCCAAACTAGTAACTAATAGCACTATGCTATTTCATTGATACAAGTACCTAGTACAATGTATCTAAGTACTCAGATTTTTGTATAAAACATATATATTTTTGTCTCAGCTTAAAATTCTGAATAATCGTATTCAACACTTATTCCGTACGTGTACCGTGAATGTTCCCATCTGTTGTACGAGCATGTTGCTACAGGTATGTTCTAGTGTTCGCTGATGTACAGTAACGTGGTCAGTGTCAGCGGAGTTCTGTTTATTACCATGTAACTCTCTACTGACTCACTTTGTATTGTGAAATTATTATAAATAATTGTAAATTATAATCTTTTAATGTAAAGACCAATAGACTTTATATCGTCTGTCGTAGTTCAATTACTTATACAGATATTTATTAATGATTATGTAACATTTCTACTGTGTTTAAATGTATATCTTGTTAAATATTCAAGGGCGTTTATCTACTGTACCCGATGTCACACTATTTAATTAACTTAAAAAAACCGGATATAACCGAGATATAACCGAGATATAATCGGATTTTGTTATTAGTGTTCTGAGAATAAATCAAGAATATTACAGGGGACAGTAATAATATGTCGACCAGAGCCACACACGTGTGTAGTAGGTGGACGTCCAAGTAACATATATTATAGAATACAAGCACATAGATGATGTGTATTGCAGATGTATATAAATATGTAATATAAAAAATGAGTTTATAAAACTGTTGTGCTCCCTTGTACCTATCTATCTAACATGTTGTACCGACTGTACCTATCTATCTAACATGTTGTACCGACTGTACCTATCTATCTAACATGTTGTACCGACTGTACCTATCTATCTAACATGTTGTACCGACTGTACCTATCTATCTAACATGTTGTACCGACTGTACCTATCTATCTAACATGTTGTACCGACTGTACCTATCTATCTAACATGTTGTACCGACTGTACCTATCTATCTAACATGTTGTACCGACTGTACCTATCTATCTAACATGTTGTACCGACTGTACCTATCTATCTAACATGTTGTACCGACTGTACCTATCTATCTAACATGTTGTACCGACTGTACCTATCTATCTAACATGTTGTACCGACTGTACCTATCTATCTAACATGTTGTACCGACTGTACCTATCTATCTAACATGTTGTACCGACTGTACCTATCTATCTAACATGTTGTACCGACTGTACCTATCTATCTAACATGTTGTACCGACTGTACCTATCTATCTAACATGTTGTACCGACTGTACCTATCTATCTAACATGTTGTACCGACTGTACCTATCTATCTAACATGTTGTACCGACTGTACCTATCTATCTAACATGTTGTACCGACTGTACCTATCTATCTAACATGTTGTACCGACTGTACCTATCTATCTAACATGTTGTACCGACTGTACCTATCTATCTAACATGTTGTACCGACTGTACCTATCTATCTAACATGTTGTACCGACTGTACCTAGTTGTTCTCGCATTCGATGTTGGTGTATATAAAACTTTTAAGGATATTAAAAATACTATTGTTACAGAAATATTAGTTTTTGTTGAATCCCAACTCCAAGGTATTAACTACAGACCGGCTACCTATAACGTAGGTAATATGTATAAAGCTGTGGAAGGAATATACTAATAGGTAGGTACTGTAACGTTGATAAAGTTAACTATATAAGTACCAGGGATCTCATCTACTGGAATTAAAAGCGGTTTCCCCGATTTCTGTTTGTATTTAACAATTAATTAATTACATATATTACAATTTTATAATTCTTCTATCGGAGCTGAGGTGCCGGCCACGGCCCACGCTCGAATGATCTTCATTTGTTTTCCGTTAATTTTTTTTTTATATTTAATTTGTCTGATCCAATCTCATGTCCAGCCAATACAAATTTACAATAAACTCAATGAGGTCGTATGCGAATGTGCAGGCACCTTCACATGCCGGCTCCCCATGGATTTTTTTTTTAATCATTATACACAGCAATACCTTATTCTATTTCTATCTGTGGCTTTACCTATGCAAGCATGATAAAATATTTTTACCCCCCCCCTTTATAAGTCAGTCCCTATGCAAAGGACCTCGTGTGACTGACAACTTATACTCTATGAGAGAAAAAAATCGAACATGAATTACTCTCCATGTCAGTCGTGCGATGACAACTGCCAAAAAAAAAAGCAAATTGCTATTTAAAAAAAAGCAAATTGTAACTTATGCTAAATTAAATTAACTCAATAATTCATAATGGACCCTCTTAAGATAACAAACGGACTGAGAGCAAATTGTCCTGATGTGCCTGAGAAAGACAATCTATAATCAATGTTTGAATTTAATTTTGATCTCAACATCGCTCAATAGAGAATTCGGTGGCCACCTGACCACATCTAGTGACTATTTTAAAATAGTCATAATCGAACTCCCCTCTATCAATACGACGTCGAAACCACGATCGCTTAATAAAATGGCAACATAAATCAATTTAATTCAACGTTGTTAAACAGTAACCAAACCTAACCCGAAAAAAAAAGTTTTTCATTCTTGCTCTCCATATGAAACAAACAAAAATTACTGGCATAACAATCATATCACTGGACAATATTTCTTATTACCGAAGTAACTGCATCGCACTACCACCTAAAAACTGATCTATACAAAAAAATAGTGCAGGCCCAGTCAAACACGCTGCGACAGATATCTTCTTTTCTTCACCATTCGTTATTTTGATCAATCCACAAATAACTTTGAATTGGTCAATAATCTTCAACCGACTCATATAGCCCTGAGAGAAAGCACTCATTGTGTCTACTACAATAATTCAGTATACCACTTAACTTTAGAACTTCCGCGTAGAACAAGCGGACTCCATATTATACTCCATATATATATTTTCGTTGATCCCAACTCGTAGATCACGGCGCCTCCACCATGTAACATTGATAACGTTAAGTATATAAGCACCAGGGTAACCAGGGATCTCATCTACTGGAATTAAACTAAATTTACAATAAACTCAATGAGGTCGTACCTATGCGAATGTGCAGGCACCTTCCCAGTACCTACCTAAGTATTGGTATATAGGTACGTATAATTATAGCAGCTTCGATGGCGTGCTCGGTATGTAGACTATGCAGTGACCGGACTCTCGACGTCGTTTCCCAGGTCGAATCAAATGTTTGTGTTAATTTATGTACCTATGCTGGCTTCAAAAATAATTAAGCAAATAATCATCTTATCATGCAGCAACTAAATTATGTACAGTCAGCATCAGTCACAAGGTTTCCACATTTTCAGACCATCCCAACGGTTATAGAACCGTCATGTTGCGCTTTTGATATTTCATGCTGACGCTACTCCCGTAAGTACATCCTACCCAATAGTACCTAACGCAAGGTTGGTCACGTTGCAATCTTCACGTGGAGGTAATTATTGATGTAAACCGCAAGTAGAATAAATGTGTGTCATTATCATACATCCGCTGCGCTGCCTGGTGGGCGGTGGCTAAGATGTTGCAACGGGTCTCCCTTGTTTGACCGAAAGGAATTTGACAAATGTTCACTTCCCAAAAAAATTTTCGCATAATTTCATTTGCCAAACTATTACTTAGCAAAAAATCAATTCACAAAAAATTGTAACGCAAACCTAATGTTTGGGAAATTAACGTTTAAACTATAACTTGTTTACCAACTAGTACTTTTAACATTTTTTATTTTGTCTAATATTTCAGTTGGAATAACAGTTTTTACGCAAAATCATCGTTTCTGGCACTCGCCGGCCGCTGCCGCGGCACCGCTCGCTTCGCTCGCTCGACTCGTGCGTAGGAGGTCACAGTTTTAACCTAACCTAACCTACCCATTTTGTTTAAAGAAAAAAATAACCTAATCTAAATAGTTGAGTTCCGGGTAACCTACTAAAAACAAATTACAATTTATATTTTTTGTCTTAACAAATCATTTCACCAAACGTTTATTGTCTGAAGATTGTTTGCTGTAATAAATCATTTGATTAAAGACCAAATGCCATAATTACATTATACTTGGTAATATTTTGCCAAGTAAAAATTTAACCAAATAAAAATATGCGTACTAAAATCATTAGAAATATTGCAATGGTATAAAAAAAGGTTGCTAAAATTTGTTTGGGTAATGAAATTTTATCAAAATCTTTTCGGCAAAACGGCAGGCACCCTGTTGCAACATATCAACATTTTTCCCGTTCACTTTTTGTCTGATTCATTTTGGTGGCGAATATTACTTATACAAATACAAATATAAATAGGTAACTGAGTTCATAAATCCCCACCAGGGCTATCTACTTTGTATTTGGAGAGGTCATAATCCTGCATTACTTAGGCAGTTTGGCACCCTTCAAAAGTTTACAACACAATCTTGTCACTCATAACTAGACATCGGACTATAATGCACTATCAAAATGCCAAAGTATGGACGAAAAAAGCGCGAAATGTGAGTGCATAAAATAGGCAGGTTGGTGTGCACGATCAAAAACCATTTTATTATTAGAATTTACGTTTATTTTCTAACTACCGGACGCCTGCGGCTTCACCCGCTTGACAAATTATATAGGTACACAAAAACCACTCTTATTTCACTTTTATTTCTTTCTTTCTTTCTAAAAAGTGCCAAAATATGCAATATTGCTGTAAAAATAGGATTACCTATATGCAAATGCATCATAAACCGATTCTAGTCATGATATAAGTGCATAATATCCTTTTATCCTTTTAGTCATGACATAAGTGCATCATTCGCCCACGTTTTGCCAGCTAAGGTGCCCCACGTCCGCAGGGCCTTTCCTAGTATACCTACCTACCTACATGAGAAGCGTGCAATAATAACCTTGGAGTTGTTGGTAGGACCCCTTCCGCATTAGACTTCCTTGTGCATGCAATCATTTATCCTCTAAGTGGTGTATCATTCTACGAGGAAAGGAACTCACTAACCAAAGTCGCTATTATTACGCGCAGAGAATATCAAATAATCAGAGAGCTTAACAATATAATTTTCCACCAGTCCCGGCCCGCGGTCTGTCTCTCCATTCATTGTCCAATAACAGCTGTTGCGGCGCGGGCGGAGGCACATACTTACCAAGTCGCTACGCGCCACTCGCTCGGCAGACGTGGTGTGACCGTGGTACAACCGACACGTCAGTAATGTGACGATGGGTGTCGTAGACCTCGACGCGATACTCGTCGAGCTCGGCCAGTTCGGCAACTACCAGCTGAGGAATTACGCCCTTATACTGGTGGCAATAGTGTTTAGTGGGATCTATAACTGTCAGTACATATTCGCCGCTGGTGCTGTGGACTATAGGTGAGTGTTTACCGTTAGTTTGACTCCACTGCATTACTTACAAACTGGTTGAATGTGCACAAATACCCAGGTCGTGTTATTTTATGTTGATTTTAAATGTACTTTTAATAAAAGTTATCTACCTAGAATTAACGCAAAAAATATTGATGTCGTTAATTGACAGAAAGTTTGACAGAAATACGAGTAGTGCAACTTTCTGACCTTACCTACCTGAACTACTGACCTTACCTATACTTGTTGTTAGGTCAGTAGTTTAGAGATTTGTACACACACACACATACACACCGGAGAAAGGGGAATGCACTCAATAAATGTTACTTAAAGTACAGTCAACATTATGTTATTGTAACAGATAAATAAACATTTGAGCATCACTGCTGACTCGTAAATCTCGTAATATAGGTACCTAATCGTAGGTTCTGTATTGTTTACTTTCGTGTTTTGCTTATACATAATTTTGTTTGGCGTTGAAATTGAAAGTCATAACTTAACACGTCCCTAAGTACCTACCTAAGTATAGGTAACTCTACATTGACGATTTTGTTATTTAATTTATGCAGTCCCTTCTGTAGGTATAATGTTCATAGACTGATACCGTTTTACGATTTATGTGGTAGTACCTTAATACGTATGAATGACAATGCGTACCTTTAGGCTTTTAGCTTTAGGTAAGTACCTACTAAGGAGACGACAATTTGGAAGACTTCCACAACCACATTATGTGCATTGATGGACGTATCGTCAGTCCTCAGTGTGCATCTTATATTGAACAGGATCATATTCTAGTGGTTGCTTGTGGGCTGCTATAAAAAGGTGTATGAAGCAAATTTGACGGTAGAAAATCGATCGTAAGTGCGGTGTTAGTTAACTGTTCTTTGTATTTGTAGGTAGGTAGTGTGTCGACCTTTTATTGATTGAACTAATCATTTGTGCGTGTGTCGGTCAAACTAATTGTGTGTGAAGGAAGCGGAGGTACCTACAATATTTGGTGATGAGATTTTCTAAGGTGTTGTTAAGTTTGCTTTTATTACCTTCTAAATTACTACTTAACTGACGAAGTGTGTGTTAATAAACACTTCTCTGTCTACTCCTTATAGTACCTACACCAAAGAAATTATGTTGTGTGTTTTTAAATCAATTTTAAAACACACAATGTCAAGAGACATGTGTTGTGTAAGCAATAAACTCCTCACAGATAATTGAAAAGTTGTTTAATCCTACACCTACGAGTAGGCACATACGCAGATACATAAGTATACACGTTAACATACATACGTATTACTTATTGTTGTAGTAAACTGTTATTAATAGGTACTTTGTTATTGTACGGCTGTTGTTATACGGTAAGAGTGGTAGTCAATGTAAGTAGTATGTCTGCCATGCAATGCGCTTTATTAGGATAGGTACTCACTGATACCAGAGACGCCCGGCAATGGACGTAGGAGCAGCTGCGGTCTTGGGCCGCGGAATTAAAAAAAAAAGGTTCTCACTGAGTGAGGATTTACACACACAGACTTAGATTAGATGGAGGAGGAACCTAGCTTGATAATTGTTTATTTTGTTATTGAATTAATAATTATTGGTACTTAACCTCTTTGTGTATATTAGTTGGTTAATATACCTAGTATATAGATAATATATAGATATATTATATATCTAATAGATGTAGATATATATATATATATATATATATATATATATATATATATATATAATAGATGTGTAATAAATAAATAAACTAGGTATGCAATACATTCTGCTGTTGCAATAATTGAACCGAGTTTGTCGATCCGGGTCGAACTCCTAAACGACTGGACCGATCTTTATGAATTCAGATATATGCACTCACGGTGATGGTCACTATGACGAGTCGTTTAGGAGGAGTTCGATAACGAACGAAATACACGAGTCGTCTAAGAAAGAGCTTCGTAAACTCCGCTCAACTAGGTATGCAATGCATGCTACCAATTGCAAATGTTGAGCGGAGCATTTTTTATACTCTATTTTCATGATTTCAGAGATATGCACTCCCGGGTATGATGTCGACCAGCATGCCACATTTGGTCAAAATCGGTCAAGCCGTTTCGGAGGAGTTGGTATACAATGGATTTACACTTGTCGTCTAAGAGAGAGCTTCGCTTCGCTCCGCTCAATAAATAAAAATATCAAATTTATAAATATTCCGTTTGGTTTGAAGTAGGTAGATATTATGTTCTTTTTAATTATTTGTCCATGTGCAGCGTCTCGCGTCTCGCGTCTCGCGTCTCGCGTCTCGTCGCGGTCGCTGCGCGCTGATTGCAAACACACAAAAAACAGAAACGTAATAAAACAAGGCTTTAAATAGACCGTATAAAGGTATATATCATTGTGTAAGGACGGAAGGAAGGAAGGCCATCTGCGTAGACAATGTTCAATCACGCATATCAATCCGTCCGTGAGCGGGAATTGGTCACAAAGTACAAAAACCGGGCAAGTGCGTGTCGCATGGAATAGGGTTCCGTAGTAACCCATAATAGCTGCCATAACTCCTGAACTAACAAGCTAATCTAACCCGTTATAGCTTTAATTTAAAGTTCAGTACATGGACTATCATCATGTTTTTTATTGATTTTTCGATCTAGCCGTTTATTTTTTAGAAGTGGACACACACATTCTGTTTTTACAAAAAAAATGGGCTTTAGAGTTCAATATCTCGCAGAAGGATTTAATTTGTAAGATGTTTTTAAAACACCTATCTAATAATACACTGAGTTAGACGCAAAAATTAAAAATCTTGCCCACATTACTTACGTGTAGGCACAGATTAATAAATAGTTACTACGTAACAGATACATCACTCCCATACAAAAGCGAAAATACCTACTCTATATTAACCTACAAAATTTTAATAATAATACCTGCTGCACACAACGACAAGAATTGTACCTTAGACACGCGTTCATAGAGTCGAGACTGTGTTGCCCGCCGTGCGAGTGACGCCATTGTAAGAATGCGATAGGGTCGTACGTATGATGATTATTGTAATAAAACGAATGTTACGAATCAACCATTTTTTTATTAGTAATGTTGTGTATGTGTGTTAGTTATTAGTAATACTTATTCTTAATGATTTATATTTTTTATTGTACAATAAATAAAAACAGCAAAGAAATCACGTTTGTTGTATGGGTTGTACCCTAAAATATTTATTTTATTCTGGTTTTTAGTATTTGTTGTTATAGCGGCAACATAAATACATTATTTACTATATGTCACGGGTCAAGGTACACTAATTGTCACGGTTCATGAAATATAGCCTGGTGACAGACGGACGGACGGACAGACAGACAGACAGACAGACAGACGGACAGTGAAGTCTTAGTAATAGGGTTCTGTATTTCCCCTTTGGGTACGGAGCCCTAAAAAGAAAATAAATAATATTTATGGATAGGTCATCAATAAAGATGTTGAGGTTTGTAATATAATTTTTTTTCTAAACTTGATAGTTCCTCTAACTTCTAAAATAAGAGAATGATAAAACAATATCATCATCATCTACCTGCCCTTATCCCAATTATTTTATTTATTTATTTATTTATTTATTTACAACCTACTACTACCATTACAGGTGATACCTAATACGATAGTGCAGTTACCTATTACATCTATTTACACACTATAAAACAATATAATAATAATACATCGCTAACACACTAAAAAACAAGTAACACATTTAACAACCAAAATAAAATAAGCAATTAAAATAAGACAAACACACGCTACCCATTACCCAGACTGACACTAAACAACATTACAAATTATATTTATCTACTGCTACCAAGGAACTTAAGCAGCCAATACTAAATAAGCAGCCCTCGTGAACTCATTCAGGTTACAATCAAACAGATCTATATGTTCTGACACCATATTGAGCGCACGCAGTGCTCGCGTCAGAGGTGCCTGATACAAAAGGTTGGTGCGCGCGTGTGGGACATAAAGCAGTGGCGGCCGGCCATTTGGGGTCGGCGCAACAAGTCTTTCTCCTCCACACACCTCTGTCAGACGTCATCTCTTCATTCACTCCTCTCCTTGTCATATCCTCTTTCACAGATTCCATCCATCTTTTCTTTGGCCTACCTCTACTTCTTAAACCCTCTACAGTCATACTTTGCACCTTTCTAACGACATTGCTTTCCTCTCTTCTCATAACATGTCCATACCATGACAGCCGCTCGCTTCTCAATTTTTCATTCACTGGTGCAACTTTCAAACTTCCTCTAATATACTCGTTCCTTACCCTATCCATTCTTGGCACACCACACATCCACATACGGCCAAACATGAAAGTCCATACAGGACGGCAGGTCTAACGACAGTCTTGTAAATTTTCCCCTTAAGTTTCGGAGGAAATTGGGGGTCGCATATAGTGGCTTTGACCTGCCGCCATTTCATCCAACCTGCGTCAATTCTGTGCTTCACTGTACGATCGATTTCCCCATCATCCTGGATAAGAGAGCCGAGGTACCGGAAACTGGAGCAAACTGGTATTGGTGCGCCGTCTAACACCATGGGTGTAAGACTGGAGATACCGCCGAAATCAGAGAACATGTACTCAGTTATGGTTCTACTGATTTTCAAGCCTACACTCTCCAGTTTACATTGCCATTTTTCCAATCTACTCTGTACCTCAAGCCCGTCTTCACCGACGAGTATAATGTCATCGGCAAATAGCATACATCAGGGGGTCTCTTCCCGTATCTCCGATGTCAAAGCATCCATTATTAACAGGAAGAGATATGGGCTTAGCGCCGAGCCCTGATGCAAGCCTACTGCCACGCTGAACTCGTCGGTGTTGCCAGCAGCGGTTCGTACGTAGGTTTTCGATCGACAATACATCGCACAGATTAACTCTATCTACTTCCCAGGCACACCTTTCTCTTTCAAGGCCCACCACAAAACCGTTCTGGATACCCGATCGTATGCCTTCTCGAGATCTACAAACACCATGTGCAAGTTTTTATGTGCACGCCTATATTTTTCACACAGCTGGCGGAGTGCAAATATGGCGTCTGTAGTCCCGCGACCAGGCATAAACCCGAACTGGTTTTGGGTAATCTCGCTTTCCTCTCGCACTCGTTTCTCTATCACTTTCTCCCAAATTTTCATACTGTGTGACATGAGCTTAATTCCTCGATAGTTGCCGCAGTCTTGCACATCACCCTTATTTTTAAAAATGGGCACTAGAGAACTATTGCACCATTCATCGGGGATCGTCACTTCATACAACAACTTATTGAAGAATAAGGTCAGCCACGCATATCCATCTTCTTCCAATATCTTCCACGCTTCCACTGGAATAACGTCGGGCCCTACGGCTTTCCCATTCTTCATTTTTCGTACCGCTTTTCGTATTTCATCTCTATCAATCTCTTTCACTAAACCTACATTCACACGTCTCTCTTCTAAATTTCCACTCCATGCATTCTCTTCATTCATAAGTTTTTCGAAATACACCTTCCATCGATTTCTTACTTCATCTTCTGTTATTAAAATCTTACCCTTTTCATCTTTTATACATCTTATATGTCTTACGTCCTTCGTTCTATCGTCTCTGTCTTTCGCTAAGCGGTAGATTTCTTTTTGGCCCTTAGTTCCATCAAGAGCATTGTATAATTGCTCTTGGGCCTGACATTTAGCTATTGCTACCGCTTTTTTCGCCTTTTTGCTCCATTCCTTATACTTGTCCTTTTTTTCTTCTTTTTCACTTTCATTCCCTTTTTCTTTTTGCCATTCCTTAAAAGCATTCTTTTTTTCTTTAATTACCTTTTGCACTTCTCTGTTCCACCACCATGTATCCTTATCAAGTACACCTTTACCTTTCGTTTCTCAAAACACTTCTTTTGCTACTTTCCTGATGCAACTCGCCATTTCATTCCAACATTCATTCACTGATTTATCCACCTTATCTCTCATTTCTATCATTTTATTCACCACTCGTTCTTTAAACTTACTTCCATATTCTTTCTTCTCTATCAACCACCACATAATTCGAGGAGGGGGGCGTTTTTTACCTTTTTGTGAGACTACTTTGGTCTTTAAGTCCATTATTAATAGCTTATGTTGCTTCACCTTTTCCTGGCAGCACCTTGCAATCCTTGACATAGACCAACCTACTCACCCGGATTAGGAAATAGTCAATCTGTGTCAAATGAACACCACTTTTATAGGTGATTAGGTGTGAGTCCTGTTTACGAAACCACGTGTTCACTATGGCCAGGTTAAGGGAGGAAGCAACCTGTAGTAGTGTTTCACCGTCACTGTTACGGGTTCCGTATCCCCATCCTCCATGCACTATTTCATAATCCTCATTTACTCTTCCTACATGTCGATTAAAATCTCCTCCTATACACATTTCTTCACTTTCTGGTATACTAATCATGACTTTATCAAATTCCTCCCAAAAATTTTCTTTCTCTCTGTCATCATCACACCCGCTCTGTGGTACATACACGCTGATCACATTTAGCACCATACTCTCCCATACTACTTTCACAACTATTATCCTGTCATTTACTCTTTTCACATCCGTCACGCATTCTTTCAAGTTACCATCCAGTACTACACCAACTCAATTCCTTTTTCCATCACTCCCAATGTAATCTATATATATATAATACGCCAGTGAAGCCGCTTCTCCTCCTAAAATAAGAGTCGCACAGTCAAGTGTGGCACACCGTTGGAAAGGTCGTGGTCTCAAGTGGTGCGATAAGATTAGAAATTTGACAAAAAGTAAAAAAAAATTATTACTTGCGCAGTTTGCGCTAAGGGTTGCTAGTATAACTTATATCCTTCACCAATCTCTCTAGCACTTGCACCCTTCCACTTAGTCTCCTGCAAACATGCCACATTTATTCTTCTTCTCTTAAACACATCGGCCAACTCTCTTCCTTTCCCAGTCATAGAGCCAACATTCCAACTTGCATACCTCAGTCTTACTTCTCTTTCGCGACGGGCTTGCGTCTTACGTCGCATCCACCCCCTATGCGACAACCCTTGTCCATTTCCCACAGGTACCGGGTGCTGTCCCTGCGCGTCGCCTGTGGGGTACGCCCTAGCCCTATTTCGCTCTCTATAATTGCTCATCATGTTGCAAAAATGGTTTTGGCTATGGTATTTTTATTTGACTTTGATATTATATGGACTTAGAATTTTCATAAAATTCATATTTTATATAAATTTTGAGTCAATTTTGTTCGTAATCACAGAACTGACTATTTCATCTTCTAAGTGATGCTCGTGGGCAGGTAACATTTGAAAGTAGAACATAATGTTGTATCTCGTGTATGGAATTAGTAAGTAGTAGCGTAATCTCGCGTTTAATACACTATAAGAAACAAGCTGGCAAGTACATGTCTGTCTCTTATCTCACTGGGCGGAGGCGGTGGTAGGGTAGCGCGCGCGCTTCTGCCCAGTGTGATAAGAGACTAAGAGACAGACAAGTAATATGAATTTTATTAAAATTCTAAGTTTTCCTTAAATTGGCCGTATATCATTACTTCCCAGAATTTGATCCTTAACAGCAACACTATCGTATGGTGTAATAATAAAGGATGTAATTTTTTGTCTAAATCAATGGGTTCGATTCCCAGCTAGGATTATAGGTTTTTAAAAAATCTAATGATGAGGTTTGATGTTTCATCAAAATCGGGCTCGTGACTCCTTTGAGCATTTTTCGCTATTCCTTATAGTTCCCGATTTGGCCAAGCCCACTTGAAAAATTCACCCTGTATATATATGTTGTATATTACCATGCAAACTTCTACCGAAAATTGGTTTGAACGAGATCTAGTAAGTAGTTTTTTTAATACGCCATAAATCGTAAAAATTAAAATATTATGTTACTTGCTGCTACGGAACCCTTCATGGGCGAGTCCGACTCGCAATTGGCCGCTTTTTTTTGTTAGCCAAACATAACGTAATCCCGGTGCACGAAAAACAAAAAGAAATGTAAGTAAATGAAACCCAAGTTAAAAATGCATTTTGTTATTATTAAAATAGTATAATTTGCATACCTACTATAATCCGCACAATAATTACGTGGTTTCTGCATTTCGAAGCGTAAGCGCGGGAAACGTGCAGTGTGGTGCGATGCGAGCGCTCAGGCGGGCGTTCGGCAGCCCTCTGCCAGTTTGTACTCTCGAAAGTACGCCGAGCGGTAGGTATATAGCGCGCGGCCTTGAGCGAGTGACGGAGGCCTGCAGGTGGGCAGCCTGGTAGGAAAAAAAATATTTTTTATGTTTTTATGTTAGCACTTAGTTGGCAATAAACACAAATATCCATGCAAAGTTTCATCTTTCTAGCATGAACCGTTTGGACGGTAGACCAAGGACGGATAGACATAACGAAACTATAAAGGTGACGTCTGCAGAGATGTAGTTGCAACCTATACTTAGGTACCCAATACGAGTATGAGACCTTTGTAGTACTCGTATTATATACAGTAAGTGAACAATTACTTCCTCCGTATATTATGTGCTAAAGTGCTCTCGGTGGTGGTTGATAGTTGATAGGTCTGTCTCTTTTGTCGCTGTATGTAACTGGTAGTGACCTGTGTGTGTCTGTGTTGTGAACGAATCTTAGCCGTATCCTTAGCTGTTCACTCAACTGTTGGTTAATAATCTGAAGGTGCTGATGTCGAGTCTGAGGCACATTACGCATGCGCATGCGTGCTCCGCCAACATTTTAGGTGTCGGTTTAAAATTAAACTTAACCTTAATAACTTAAACAATGCGCATAAAGGTTAGAGTACCTACTACTAGGAATGTGATGTCTAGGTACCTACCTGTGTCTGACTATCTACCTGTCTGCTATAACAAGAGTACCTACTACTAGGAATGTGATGTCTAGGTACCTACCTGTGTCTGACTATCTACCTGTCTGCTATAACAAGAGTAGCTACTTAATAAAAAGATTAAAGACTAAATAGGTACTACATACTAAACTTATTAATTATTATTTGTGCCAAAGACTGAAGATTTAAAAAATAAAAAACACCAGACAAGTGCTTGTCGGGTCACGCATAAGATAGCATTCCGCAGTTACGGAACTAACCAAGTCATACCACACGTTATAGTTTTTCTTTTAAGTTCAGTACATGGACAACCATCTTGAATTTTTCCAGATTCTTCACGCCAGCCCTTAAAATTTTAGAGGGGAGACGCCTTGTTTTCGCAAAAATATGCTCTTCAAATCCGATTACCTCGCAAACGAATACTTCAATCAGAAAAACATCTTAGCAACCTCTCAATGGTTTTAAAAGACCTATCTAATAATATCCCACACGGTGGGGTAGACGCGAGAAAAAATATCCTCCCCCCTTTACGTGTAGGGGAGGTACCCAAAAAAATTACAATATTTTATTATAACACTTTGTCGGCGTATTAAATATAAATATTCATGCAAAGTTTCATGTTTCTAGCGTGGGAGAAAAGCTGAGAACGGACGGACAGACGGACGGACGGACATGATGAAGCTATAAGGATTTCGAGACTTTTGCCCCGGAACCCTGAAAACAGATACCTATTTTAATTATGTATCAAAAATATGATTATGTAGGTACACCTAGCAACATGTTGTACTTAGTACACTGCAAGTAGAACTGGTACAACTAAAGCATTTACGAACAGGTACACAAAAGTAAACCGGTTCGTGAGGAAGAGTAGCTTGAGTAGCTGTGTAGTGTGTAGTGTGTACCACCTTGTTGTCTTGTTCCTACATAATACATTTCTTTATAGTGTTGACCTTGTCACACAACACGAGGCGCGACGCAGAGTATCATTTAAATTTACCAAACACACAGGTAAAATATGTAAAACATAGGTAACTCAATTTTTTCATTAACTATAATTGTACTTACTTAATATAATATGTATAATAACATCCGACTGATCTAACGTTTTGTGCGAGTGTCACGACCTATAAATATAATATCTCTATGGTCACGACAGTCACGAAGCAGTGTCGAGTGTCGGTATCGCTGTGAGCTGCCGAATGCTGCAGCTGTGTATTGAACAAACCTCTTTGGAGTAGAAGATCTCAACGAGCTACGTGTGCAGTAATTATAACAATATGGCTATGCTTATTGTGTTCACTGACAATGGCATAACGTTGCTCCGATGCAGTCGATGTTACACTTTCATGTTATTTGATTGTAATGTAAATGAAAAAAAAAAACAATTAGTATTACTGTACCTAACAAATAAGTAGATAGCTAGCTAGGAAGTCAGCAACCCCTATACATAGTCAAGTGGTTCTCTTTACACGTAGGTTCAGTTAATTAAACTATAAGCGACTTCTCGGCGACAGCAATCAAATAAGCTCGGGCCCAGAATGTGAATGAAACTTTGTTTATGATCATACATCATGTTCTGTACTCAGACAGACCAATAAAAACCTATTTTTATTGGTCTGAAGCTCCGTAAAGCCGAAACTAACAATCATAGTTCTGATGATGTAGACTGTGCAGGCAACCACACCTGTGTGACGTCACACCACACCACACCCTCTGTCGGCGAGCCCTACCCGTGAAGTTGAGTGCTGATGCCCGCGGCTTTTCCCGCGAGAACCGAACGTTTTAAACGTTACGTTACGAATATACCGTTATGTTACGAATATACCGGTACTTAACTTCAAATTCTCAATTCAAAAAACGACCGCTAGTCTCTCAACAACTGTCGGAGTTCGATTGTTGCTGACCGCGTGCCTGGTGGCTTTTTAGGTTACCTCTGGCGCTCCGCAAAAATCTGGTTCCCAGACACTCACATACTGAACAACGTCTCTTGTCCTGCACCTGGAGCTAGTTAGGAATAGTTCTTCCGTGCGGGACTATCAACTAATCAAGCATTACCTTGACATTGGGGAAATCATCGATGAACATCGATGGAGCCACGTTTTTAAAAAAAGAAGAAGAACAACTGTTGCTGTTTGCGATCAATAGATGGCGCTCAAGATGTTTTGTAAAGCGCGCTCATAGAAACATACCGGTCGCGAGGCGTAAGCGCAGCTTTGCATTTGTATGAGTGCAGTGTACGTGAACATATAATATGTGACATCTTTTAAACACACATGTGCTACTTTTCGTGAAAGAATTCCCAGTGGCGCCCGTGGACCTTGACCACCTGTGTGGCCGCTGCGTGGTAATCGGGTGTTACGCCGCATCTTTGGGGTCGGATTTTATCCTGCGTCGGTGAGTGAAGGCGTGCGTGGGGTAAAGTCCCACACCCCGAAGCCCTTGTAGCCTGCTTCTGTAAGGACGGTGGGTTGCTAATCCATCGTCCTCAGGCCCCGATCATGGAGGTCGATGCTCCTGGGCGTAGTCACGTCTGCGGCGCCCTCGCCCCACACTTTGGAACTCAGCGGGGAGGGTACACTCCCTCACCCTACCGCCCGCCTCCTTCACGAGCATTACCTGCTCGCAGAAGGAAATGGCCGCGTTCCACTGGCTCCTGCTAAAGACCATGGCTCGTAGCATGGTCTCCAGCGAGAGGGTATCTACGCCCAGGCCCACAACGAGGTCCCGGCGCTGACTCACCCACGCTGAGCATTCCACCAACGCGTGGAATGCCGTGTCTTCTCCGGAAGCCTCACAGTGTTGACACGCGGGTGTGACCTCACGATGCATGCGAAACAGATACTCACCGAAGTTTCCGTGCCCGGTGATGATCTGTGTCGCACTATTGGTGCCACCGTGCTGCCTCTGCAGCCACTCCTCCATGATCGGTCTCACCGACGTGATGGTGGCGTTTCTCCGCTTAGGTTGCTCAAGTCGCACCTTCCATGAAAACTCAAGCGGAGCTGTCCTGCATTTCTAACCCAAAAGCAGTGTATCCGGGGTATAGTGGGGATCCGACCATATGAATCATGCAAACCGCATTTCAAAAGATTTAATACGTAGGTCACACTATAAGTTTTGCGTAACTTAAAAAAACAACTTGTTAAAACCAAAATATTGATTTTGGGGAAAATACAGAAATCACAGGGTGCTAGGTCGGGGCTGTGCGCAGGATGGGTGACGAGGTGTACTTTTTCGGAAGCTAAAAATGACTATGTTTTGTTGGCCGTGTGTGAAGAAGTGTTGTCATGATGTAGGAGAACGCCGCTTTTGGGTCGTCTTTCGCGAACTTTTTCTAACATCCTGGGTAAACAAATGGTAGAATACCACTCGGCATTAACACTCTTTTGATCTTCAAGTGGAATTGTACAGATGGGATCCGTACACAATATTGCTGTTTTTTTTGGGTTCAAAACAATAAATCCCCGTTTCGTTTCCTGTGACAATGTCATAAACAGCATTAGAATGTCCGTGGTCGTACTTCAGTAGCATCTGTGAGCACCATTCCACGCGAGCCCGCTTCTGCTCCGCTGTCAGTTCATGAGGGATCAACGTCAACAAAGTTTCGAGAGATTTGACTCATACCAATCCCCAATAGTCCTCGAATTGTCTCATAGGTAATCCGCGGGTTTTCTTCAATTAACCGCTTAACAGTAGCCACATTATTTCCGTTGACAGCAGTTGAAGGCCGCCCTTCACGAAATTCGACCTCTCTCAAATTCAGCAAACCATCGCCTCACGGTGCTCAAACAAGGTGCTTCTCTCCCAAAAGCATTTTGAAGACGAGCGGCACAGTCTTGCGGAGAGAGAGAACTTTTAAAATCATAAAAATCATCGCTCTAAAATCTTTTCGACTTAATTCCATTTTCGTGGCATACGTAGAACTTTGATGTATGATAAAAGACAGTTGACAAATGATATCCCGCCAATTGTTTTTTTTATTACTAAGAAGGTTGCAACGTTTAAAAAAATATAACATTCGAAATTCAAATAGTTCCGATTAGCTAGAAGTGCAAAACTTTTAGTGTGCCCCATGTATACTACCACTACCAGCTATGTACATCTTCGAAGTAAGTGTGTTTGTTAGAACCAACCCTGAATTATTCAAAACTGCCAGGGATACGTACCCACGCTGCACTCGTAACAGCGAAAGATTGGTTCTGGATATTGTGCCCCGAACTACTCTTTACCAACAAAACTGTAACGCGATTTGCATAATTTTTTTTAACATAATTCCCTCTATAATTATTGCCATTGAAAAAGTTTAAAAAACATCTGAAGTCATGGCTAAAGGAACGCATGATTTACTCTGGTAATGAATTCATAGTGGAGAAATTGTGATATGGTTATTTGTTTGTGACTTTAAATTTTTTTTTATGTGTAAATTAGATTGACTCTCCACGACAGTTTTTCAGAATAACTTTTACAATTTAATAGGTAGTTTTATAGACTTAATATTTGCATGTCATAGTTAATTGACGAAATATGTGAAAGATAAATATAATTGCCAACACCTCAGGTCCGTGAAAACACAGAGCCTCGGACTTATTCAGTGCCCGCAACACCCAGTCGTATCCGATGTTCCACTGGAGAGGTCTACGAGATATAATGGTGATTTAAATAACAAATATAATAATTTTTAAAAGGCCTCTCTGTATAATGTTCGTCGGCTCAATTCATTGAACTGCATTGAGACTTGAGGGACATTAAATTGGACGTTCTATAATGCGAACAGCGCGTCGCTGCATAGCGTCGAGTGCGTCCAGCAAATACTTCGCGGAGCCGTCCCAAAGGTGAGAGCAGTATTCGACGCAGGGTCTAATCTGCGTTTTGTACAGCAGACACCTCTGGTGCGGTGTAAAGAATCGCTTTACCTTGTAATGTTATGATACTGTCGAGGTTACGGTCGAGATCAGCCACGAGTCGTCGTCTCTCCTCCTCAATCTCAGATGGCCCCGCCGTCGGACGAACCGAGTAACTCCCGTGCAGTGTGCTGTCATCTGCATAGCAATGAATGTTCCCGAGGGATAGCATATCATTGATATGCAGAAGAAAGAGAGTTGGTGATAATACGGACCCCTGCGGTACCCCGGCATTCACTTGCAAGAAGCGAGAAGCCTGGCCATCGCAGAGGACCCGCACTCGGCGCTCGTTTAAAAAGCTGGCACTCCAGCTGCACAGTTGAGGAGGTATATATGCCGGAAGCTTGGAAAGGAGCGAAGCATGCCAGACCCTATCGAAAGCTTTGGCGATGTCCAGGCTAATAGCCAAGGACTCGCCGTACTTTTCCATAGCCCCACCCCTTACATGCGTGACGAATGCCAGGAGGTCACCCGTTGATCGTTTTGGCCTGAAGCCATATTGCCAATCATTGATTAGCGAGTGATCCTCCAGGTATCGTATGAGCTGCTTATTGATAAGGAGCTCAAGCAACTTGCAAATGACTGAGGTGACAGCTATGGGTCGATAGTTGCCTGGATCGGAGCGATCCCCTTTCTTGGGGATCGGTTGTACGTTCGCCTCTTTCCAGACCTCCGGCACGAGCCCTGTAGAGTATGACAGGCGGTACAGACGCGTTAGTACTGGAGACAACTCAGCGGCACATTTTCGTAACACCACCGCCGGAATGCCGTCAGGGCCACTGGCTTTCCGCGTGTCGAGCGACCGCAGCACTGCCCGTACATCACATTGCCTGATAACAATATCAGGTATAGTGTGGCCACAGTTGGCGATGGCGGGGGGCTGCAGGCCACGGTCATCGACGCGGGAATTAGCCGCAAAGAGGTCTGCAAGCATGTCCACCTTCTCTTGGGCTTTGTGAGCCAGTGATCCATCAGGAAAACGCAGTGGTGGCAGCGAGGGTTGGCAAAAATTTGACTGTACGGCTTTGGCCAGTTGCCAGTATCCACGGCTGCCCGTGGGGTGGGATGTGAGCTCCTGACCAAGCCGCGCGATTCGCTGGGCATCCGCTCTCTTGAAGGCCCTCTTGCTGAACCTAGTGGCCCTATTGTACGCTGCTTTGAGGCGGTTCACATTCGGGTCACGTGCCGCCCGAGCTCTGACCCAGGCGCGATACGCCGACTGTTTTTTCTGGACAGCCTCGGCACATTCACGCCCGAACCAGGGGCGAGCTTTGCGAATGCTGGCGACATCAGTGAAAGGGATATGATATTCTATCCCTAGACTGATCTCGCCAGCAACGGCAGCAGCGCTATCCGAAGGCGCCTTCCCTACAAAGCAGCGTTGGCTCCACGGGACGGACGCAAAGTAATCGCGGAGACCGTCCCATCTGCCGACGAGTAGTGCCATAGTCGTCGAGTCATTTGTTCAGCACGAGCAGGTGGTGGCACTTGGAAGCTGGCGTGCACCACACAGTGGTCGGAAGTGCCCAGTGGGCCGCGTACCGACACACTGTACTCGGCTGGGCGACTCGTCAGCAGTAGATCCAGCAAGGCGGGCGTGTGGTCTGACCTGTCAGGTATCCGGGTGATCCCCTGTACCATCTGGGTCAGCCCGTGGGAGAGAGCGAATGCATGGGCGGATCGTCCCGCATGATCGGTCCTAAGGGACCCCAGCCACTCAACGTGATGACCGTTAAAGTCCCCCAGGAAAACCAGGTCAGCGTTCGGGAACCGCACCTGCGCATCGTCAGCCATTTCGCTGAGGTATTCGAAAAGCCTTGTTGTCCCAGTGTCCCCTGTGTGGGAGCGGTAGACGCATACGTAGATCTGGCTCATAGAGCCATGATCCACGTGCAGCCAAAGGACGGAGTAGGCCCCTCCTACTCCGTCCTTTGGCTGCACGTTCTCTAGACAGCGCAACCGGCGGCAGCAGACATCCGCCCTAACGAACACGCACACTCCGCCTTTGTCGCGGAATTGTTCTTCAATGACATAACCCGGGTAACTGAGGTAAGACGTGTCGTCAGGGCGGCGTATCTGTGTCTCCGTAAGGAACATCACAGAAGGCCGTGCCGTCTCTAGGTGATGGTGGACGGTATCGAGGTTCGCATGGAGTCCGCGGATATTCGCGAACTCCACCTCAAAAGGAATCGACTTTGTGGGGTTTCTAGAGGCCGCTGTGTACCGTTTATAACTTTGTTGCACTGTCATGATGAGATATAAGGAAGCGTGAAGACAGGGCTTCATTTGGTGCGGCAGTAAGTGACAAAGTGCAGAGGCTAGCTTCGTCTAGAACCGTGTGGCTAGGTCGGAGCCGACCCGCCGGACGGAAGGGCTGATGCAAGCTCCTGATGCAAGGCCGCCGCTACCCCACACCGGTTACCACCCGGAGCGGCGACCCCACATCAGGATTATGCGCAACATGTGGGGCAGCCTCCTGGGGTGGTTGGTCCCAGGCGGGCCCCATGACTATGTTGCGGGCGGCCTGAGTTGCTAAGGGTCTCCCTGGCCGGCGAATCGACCCACACCACCCAAACTAGACTCCGCTTCGCCCCCACTGGACCCCTGCCTGCCGCACCATACATCGCCCTGGGCCCGGCAGTGCAGCTGCTGAACCCCTAACGCAACCCAGCCTGGTTACTTGGGGGGCTTTAGCACAGCTGCACGGTGGCACCCCGCCGGACCAACACTGTTGTACCACCTGGTATCCATGTAGGGGCCGAAGCCACCACATGGGTACCGTAATATACGAACCTCGTCCGTTAGTCAGCAGGTGCGCCGCTAGCAGGTGAGGTCGCTGGGGCCCGATAGATGTAAGAAGGGCCCCTTTGCACCCATTAATCAGCAAGTGCGCCACTAGCAGGTGAGGTCGCTGGGGCCCGATAGATGTAAGAAGGGCCCCTTTGCACCCAAAATTAGTTATCATAATAATTACGTGATTTGCATTAAGTAGGTATAAGGAAACAGTTAGTACCTAACTATACCTAATGTACCAAGTCATCACGTAGGTACACACCGCGCACTGTATCTACAATATTTTAGTATTCTTGCCGGGAATTTAGCTACTTAACATTAGTTAGATGTTTTTTCTTTTAGTTCCGCGGCCCAAGGCCGCGGCCGCTCTAACGTCCGTTGCCGAGCGTCTCTGGTTACAAGCAGAACGTATTTCCAGTGGCGGCCGGCGGACTTTGACCACCTCTGTGGTCTCTGCGGGAATTTGTTCGGGGTGAGAATCCCGCGTCGTTGGGGTAGGGTTTTATCCCGCGTCAGTGAGTGAATCTGGTTGCGTGCTATGGGGTAAAGGCCCCGCAGCACGCAACTCTTCTAGCCTGCTTCTGTAAGGACGACGGGTGGCGATCCCGCCGTCCTCAGGCCCCGATCATGGAGGTCGATGGTCTTGGGCGTAGATGAGTCTGCGGCGCCCTCGCCGCTGACTACGGAACTCGGCGGGGAGGGTACGCTCCCTCTCCCTCTCAGCCGCCTCCTTCGCGAGCATGACTTGCTCGCAGAAGGACACGGCCGCGTTCCACCTACTCCCGCTGGAGACCATGGCTTGGAGCATGGTCTCCAGCGAGAGGGTATCCACGCCCAGACCCACTACGAGGTCCCGACGCTGACTCGCCCACGCAGAGCTCTCCACCAACGTGTGGAGTGCGATGTCGTCGTCGGAAACCTCGCAGCGTTGACACCGGGGTGTGACCTCACGATGGATGCGAAACAGATAGCCACCATGCCCGGTAACGATCTGCGTCCCACGATAGGTAGGTACGTGAGGTCACATTAGTTAGATGTGAGATAAACTCATTCCTCTCCGCTACATACTATATACATTTATTTTATACTTTCTGTACCTACTAAGTATTAAGCCATTGTAAGTACTTACCTATACCTTATATAAGTCAAATACTTAGATGTCAGTTAAGTACCTACCTACCTAAGTTGTAATTAGGACTTAGTTGTCGTCAATTAGATAGTCACTAAAGTAAGTTCTGTCTAATTGTCGCGATCACTTTATGTAGATACCTATATTTCACCTCGTAGTTATATATAAAGCATTTATTTATATGTAACTAGCTGTTGCCCGCAGCTCCGCCTGCGTGTTACTTTAGATCTACATAACTTTTTTATTTATGAGCCGATTGAAAACCAAACCTTAAATGTTAAGTTGAATAAACCACAACGCATTACTGAAAACCGCAAATTCAAATCGGTTTAGCCGTTTCTGAGATTAGCGTGTTCAAACATTTAGACGAACAGACAAAAGTTCTAAAAACCATTGTTTTGGGTTTTATTGCGTTCATAAAGCCCCACTACAACAGTTTCTCAATCATATTGTCTATTATATTCTCTATTATACCATACAAATTCATCAAGATACGAAAATATGAAATATTATTTATTATTTTCGTCGTGTGTGATAGTCCATTGAATTGTATGGCGAGCGATATTGTATCTTAAGATAAAATATTATAGTATCTTAGCCGTGTGCAGCACCCCTTAGTGACCTCCACTGCGGGTGATGTAACCTGTTCTGAAGAGCTCTTCAATCTGATCCCACCCTCTTCCTTCCGATCCCGAACAACGCGTGCCGGGCAGAGACGCCACTCCCACACAGTGGGTAGCATGTGAGAACCGAACGTTTTAAACGTTCGTTTCTCTACCGAACGATAGTAGCCTGGAACGCCCTGCCTGTGCAAAAAAAAATTTTTAAACACATTTTTGGGTTCGGATTCCGTCTAGTAACACCCCCTTTTTTTTTTAAATTCCGCGGCCTAAGGCCGCTCCAGCGAGAGGGTATCCACGCCTAGACCCACTACGAGGTCCCGGCGCTGACTCGCCCACGCTGAGCACTCCACCAACGTGTGGAGTGCGGTGTCGTTGTCGGAAACCTCGCAGTGTTGACACCGGGGTGTGACCTCACGATGCATGCGAAACAAATAGCTACCGAAGCATCCATGCCCGGCAACGATCTGCGTCGCACGGTACGTGAGGTCACCATGCTGCCTCTGCAGCCAATCGTCCATGATCGGTCTCACCACCGCGATGGTGGTGGTACCCCACTTGGGTTGCTCAACTCGCACCCTCCATGACTCCATGAGATCCTGGCGGAGTTGGGACCGCTGGTCCTCGATTTCTCGAGACGCAGGCCTGTGGTCCCGCTCCAGCGCCTCCTTGCGCCATTGGAACAATGACGCAATGGCTCTCGCTTCCAGGTCCCATGGAGGGGTCCCGACTAGGAGACATGCAGCCTCTCCGGAGATCGTGCGGTACCCCCGTATGGTTCTGACGGCCAAGGTTCGAAGTGGTCTGTTTAACAGAGTCACGTTCCCCCTGACCGCCAACCTATCCGCCCACACGGGAGCCTCGTATAGGGCCATACTCCGCACGATCCCCAGGTACAGTCTCCTGCAGGAAGCGTTGGGTCCCTTTAGGTTGGGCATCAGTCGTGAAAGCGCGACCGATGCCTGTGTGACCGTCGGGACCAAACTTCGGAAATGTGGTCCGAAGTTCCATCGGCTATCAAGTACGATCCCTAGGTACTTCATCGAGGGCTTGATGCCGATGCTAACGCCTCCCACATTTATGCTGGAACCTTCAGGTGGACCGTTCCGAGGTCTATGAAAACACAGAACCTCGGACTTGTGCAAGGCCACCTCCAGTCCCAGCTGCCGTATCCGACCCACGACTCGAGCAACACCCGTCGTGACCTTGAGTGCTGCCTCCTGGTACGTTGCACCACGCGCCGTGACGAGGGTATCGTCGGCGTAGCACGTTACGCCGACGCCCCTAGGCAACGCACCCCGCAGCACCCAGTCGTAGCCGATGTTCCACAGAAGCGGCCCCAGGACCGACCCCTGCGGAACACCTCGAAGTGTGTGACCATAACGTTCACTCGTGCGCGTTCGCCCACACTTTATACCTACACCATAGACGGCATACTGCTGGAACGAGTGACAGAAGTGAGAGACTTAGGGGTTCAATTCTGCACTGGGCTGACGTTTCGTGATCATATTATAAAGGTATGTAGGAAGGCATTCCAATATTTAGGATTTTTGCTTCGTACAGTAAGAACGTTTCAAAATGTAACAGCAATAGTAACACTGTACAACACACTAGTACGAAGCCATCTAGAACACAACGCAGCGATCTGGAGCCCACATGAAATTAAATACAAACTTATGTTGGAGCGCGTACAGAATAAATTTGTTAGATACTTATACCTAAGGTACTACGGTGTATACCCTTTTTATCCATTAAGGTACCCAACACTCTTCATACTAGGTATGGTTGGTTACTATGAGTTGAGGGTGAGGAGGGATTTTGCGTTAGCCATGTATTTGTTCAAAGTTATTAGAGCTAGAATCCAAAATGCAGATATATTAGGGCATATTAACTTAAATGTACCGGACGGGTATGTGGGCAGACGTCGAAGGCCGCAGCTGCTGCGGCTGCCAACCGCACGCACTAACCTACTGCAGGAGGCGCCACTGACCCGCGCACTCCGGACACTCAACGATGTCGCTCATGGAATCGATTTGTTTAGTTGTACCTTGAGTGAATTCACAGTTTACACTTTGTTTGTTTTGTGTTTACAACAATAGAAACTTTTTTTTAGAGATAGATAAAATAAGATAGCCTACTCTGTTGCATTAGGGGTTACCCTGTAAAAATAGATGTAGATGTGAAATAAATAAATAATAATAATAACCGCACGACACATCTCGCCGAGCTGGCCCGAGCCAGCTGGGGAAAGCTATGGCCCTCTCCGAGAGATAGGCCCCGACAATACGACGGAGGTAGAGAGGCGTTTCGTGATACACGAGCGCCTCCCTAACGCAGCTCCATGGCAAGGTGTTGAACGCGGTGGCGATGTCAAGAGACACCGCCACCACCACCTTGCCCTGCGAGACTGCTTCCTCCGTCAGGCTCTTGACGCGCATGATCGCGCTCAAGGTGGAGCGTCCCCGACGGAAACCAAACTGGTTATCCGCCAAGTCCGGCCCCACACTCGTGAGATGCTCGACGAGGCGTTCCGCGATAATTCGCTCAAAGAGCTTACACACCTCGTCGTAGCACCCCCTGCCATTTTTATTTTTTTTATATTTTCAATGTACAGTGTTTTCACTTCTACAGATTTATTATCCTACTAATATTATAAACGCGAAAGTTTGTGAGTATGTATGTATGTATGTATGTATGGATGGATGGATGTTTGTTACTCTTTCACGTAAAAACTACTGAATGGATTTTAATGAAACTTTACAATAATATAGCTTATACATCAGAATAACACGCAGGCTACAATTTATAAAGATTTTGTGTGAATTGTTCAAAATATGACGCAGCGCCACGGGAACGGGAAAAAACCAAATTACCACGCGGAGGAAGTCGCGGGCGACCACTAGTAAGTACGCGTATATAGATTGTTTAAAATCGCTTTGTGTTCACTGCCGTCATTGGCCACCACCCGCCCGCCCGCGTCGCCGTCGTCGCCGCACTGTTATTTTTTTATTCACGAGATATCTCTTAAGTCATTCTTCCAAATTATAGGTTTAAATGGCAATTTTGGTCTAAATTAAATGCACAACGTATGTAAAGTATTCAATTAGATAAGGAATAATACTGCATTGTTAAAAATAGCTTGGCAAATGACACATTATTTTTTTGTCATTTATAAAAGATAAAAATGGTTACTGTGAGTTATCCTTAAGAGATAGACATATGCTATCCCGGATTTTTTTTAGACCTTTCTACGGTGTACAATACTGTAGTACATTATTTTGATCTGTCTCGTAGGGTTTCGTCAGCGTTTGCAGTGGAAGCGCAAAAAAATGTGTTTATTTACGACATTACATTAGAAACCTCTAAAATAATCGGTATTACTCTAGTATATTATACATGTATTATACATATAAACCTTCCTGTTGAACCACTCTATCTATTAAAAAAACCGCATCAAAATCCGTTGCGTAGTTTTAAAGATCTAAGCATACATAGGGACAGACAGACAGGAAAAGCGACTTTGTTTTGTACTATGTAAAGATGAGCGAGTTTTTCTTAAGTTCCAAGTAAACGTGTTAGTTAGTAGCCAGTAACATATATTATATGGCAACATTCTATAAGTTTCTCATTCACCTAATTTTTAGCTAATCTCTAAATATTGAGTAACTGTTTAGTTATTGTGTAAGTAGTAAGTAATTAACCTGATTTTTTATAGGTACATATATCACATATATGGCACTTCACTTCTAGCACTTGTAGATAACAAATAGGTAGATACTTTGCTAAAATAATGATCAATGCCACTTGTAATCTTACACTGGCTCAATGAATAAGTTGTTATAGGTATGTACCTATTAGTAAGTGCCACACACCGCCGCCGCCGCCGCGATGCTCAAAGATAAACGATTATTGGATTAATTATATTAGAGGAGTGCGACCTCCCTTTAGGTACCTACTGTGTAACTTACCTACTGGTCCGTGTCTGTTCCCAACACAACACAAGATCGCCCTTTATTTTGCCAGTCAGCTACATTTCGCCAGTATTTCGCTGGTGCCACAGACATAATGAGCGAATCGCCAGTTACAACTTTGGAAATAATTAACCAGAGCCTAGTTACTCTGACAGCTGCCAGGTGAGGATCACGTGCGCGCTCCTGCGCGATGTCCATAGAGCCCCGCCCCTTACCAACTTGATCCCCAAATGCTAGGCACAAATATTACGAATTAGATTAGCTCGTAGAAATATCCTGGGTTTAACAACAATTGCAAAAGGTGGCTAAAGGAACTACTTTTTATTGCTGATCGAGCACCGAGCACTTATTGATACGGCCCCTGCTAGGAATTACAATTAAAACGACATAAAACAATTAACGTGACCTTATTAGCAGGGAACCTAGGGTTTATACAATACTAGTAGCTAATAGTGTGTCGGTCGAATAGGATCACATATGCTGTTTACAGAAGTGCCTGGTGCACTTAACTTTGGGTCTACAGGCGACGGCGGTCGGCCGGCAGGGTCCGCTGGTGTCCTCCAAGTAATTGTGTTCTTAACAGGCCGAGCTGCTCAGGGTCGAAGCACACAGCAGGAAGGTTGAATAACTACCACCATAAGGTTTTAATCAAAATTAAATTACAACTTTCAAAAACCATCTTATACATTTAGTAAAATAAATAAAGCGCCTGATAAATATGAATAGCAATACTGATTAGGAACATTCGTAAAGAGTGCCTGTACCTTACCACCTTTGTCGTACTCCAGGTGTCAAGTGCCACAATGCGAGTCGGAACCTCCCAAGTTCGAGACGAGCGGCTGGGCGGCGTGGGCGCTCCCCGACTACCGCGACAAGTGCCACCGGCTGGAGTCGGTGGGCGAGGAGTGCGTCCAGGAGAGCTTCCTGCTCAACGAGACCGCGCCCTGCTCCGCCTGGGTGTACGAGAGTAACCAAACTATTGTCGCTACTGTAAGTTCTTACTATTCAACACGAAGCAACGCCGCCCCATTTAGATGAAGCTGTGAAGCAATGAGATTTAATTTCAGAAAAACTAAACCCTTTGTCAGATTCGAAGGACATTTTCAATAGCGTGGTCGAACTCTAAGTCAACGTCTACGATATCTACATGTTTCAGGAGACAACTAACTTTTCTTTAAAGATATGATGATGTTTGATGATTGTATAGCACTGTTACTACTGAAATAATGACATTAGTGTGTCCATCATCATCAGCGTTTTATAGCTACTTACCATCAACATTTTATAGTATGTATACTTAATTATGGACATTTGTAGTTTAATTTATTTTGTAATTTTGACATTTTTCTAATTTATTCTAATTTGTATATGACATTATTGTATCGTCCTATAAATATTGCATGCTCGGTGAGGTAGAGCACAGCGGAAGTAGATTCCTATATCTTCTAGGATAACCCTGTAATAATTTGCCTGTGTTCAGCAATAAATAAATGATTGATTGATTGAGCGTACTGCAGTCCACTGCTGAACATAGACCTCTCTCCACTGGTCACTTCATCCCATCCTGGGCTACTTGCATCCAACTGCCTGCTATCCCGTGTACCTATATCATCACTATCCACCGAATCCACTCCAACCACTAATTCTTTAGAGAAATTCCAAGCGTAGTGTGGTTATAATATCCCCTAAATTGACTAGTAACAGTGCTACGAAATAGTAGATTATACAACAAGTGAAAAAAAAAGAAAATTTAATTCGAGTTACGAAGTTGGATCCCGAGAGTAGAGAAGGATTCTAAAGTAGAATCCTGAGCGGAGCGAGGGATACAAGGAACGAGATAAATAATATTTTGGCATAGATGACATTGAAAAGAGTTCAGACTGTTAATATGTACAATAGGTGATTACCGACTACACTCTTTGGTAGTGTGTACATATAGAACACATTACATGTAAATATAGAAGCAATGACATTTTAGACTTCTTACTATACTGACAAGTATACTATGTAAAAGAAGTCTTATAGTCCGGTCCTGTCAGTCTGTCCGCACTTTTCAACTCGAGAACTACAATAGAATTTTGGTACCGAATAAACACCATAGCCGAAATAATTTCGATCGGGGGTCAAGTGGTTCCTGAGAACCATGGACCTAAAGTTTCTGAAATTCCCATAGAAAACGTATGGGTAAAAAATTCTATAAAATATTCTAATGTCGCAAAATTTTAGGCGAGTGAGAATATTTCAGTAAATTTCATAAAATAAATAAACAAAAATATTAAAATATTTTTCAACATTACGACATTTAAAAAAAGTTCCAGTGTAATTCCATTGTAAAATTTTCAACTTTGATATTGATTTTAAGTATTTTAAAAAATTACGTAGATTAAGGTGAAAATGGTAGCCTGCAGACATGACTGTGATATCACATAATAGTAAGAAGTCGTCTTAAGCCTTCACTGCGATAGTGAAGGCCGCCTTGCTTGTTTTATTTTAGGTACTTACTGACGTTTGTAAGAGCCATTTAGTGACCTATACAAATAAATAAATCATTTCATTTCATTTCATAGTGGAAGCTAGTGTGTCATTATTACATAATAATTGGGAGTACGTATATTTTTCTTATTTAGTCGCGACTAAAAAAATCGGCCAAGTGCGTGTCGGGCCACGCATAAAATAGGGTTCCGTAGTCACCCATATTGGCATCTATAACTCCTGAACAAACAAAGTTATCTAACCGCTACAGTTTTCTTTCAAAGTTCATTGCATTGATTTTCGAGCCAGCCGTTTAGATTTTAGAGAGGGGATCTGTTTTACCAAAATAATGAGCTAAGTTGAATATCTCGCAAAGAATTACTTAAATCAAAAAAACGTCTTAGCAACCTCGCAGTGTTTTTAAAAGACCTATCTAATGATACACACACACACTTCGGGGTAGAGGCAAGAAGAAAGAAAACAAATTCTGGTTACGAGTAGGTTACCAAAAAATAAATATTTCATAATTTTTTTTTAGCACTTTATCAATGTAGTAAATACACATATCTATGCAAAGATGTTTCTAGCACTCACCGTTTAGGAGGAAAGCCGAGGACAGACGGACGGACAGAAATGACGAAACTATAACTACGGAACCCTAAAAATCCAGTCTTGCTTATTCGAGCAGCATACCTATATGGTATCTACGGGCGCGGCGCCGAACAATAGGTAATTTATTATTGTCTTGTTTAGAAGTTTCGGAAGCCTCTGACGTTCTGTGAAGAACTCATCATAGTGACTAATGAAGTCAACACTGACGCATACTTAGTCAATGATTTCTCCATAATATGCTACCATGTAACATTGTATGATCAATATCACACGGTTCAGTAAAATAGTATTTATCACAGTTATTGTGACCGCTAGGAGTTAAGTAAGTCCTCACGCCTAGGTGCCTACCGGGCGATGGTGTGATGACGTCACCCGGGTCATGCTCCATAATGTCAATGTCTAAGATTTAAAAAATAATGTTTTTGATCACAACCCGAACGAATGTTGGTTTAACTTTCTGGGTGGCTTTATACACTACTGCATGGGTAGTACCTAAACGAGCACGTCGCCCAATTATTTAATTTAAGGGTCAACGTGATCTTGTAACACCCGAAGTATTATTTGCTTATTTTATTTGTCGGTATTTGTAGGTAAAAGAGGATACCCAGTACCCATACTGTGTGTATGTTATTATACCATCTCTCGAACAGCCTTCTTCAAACATTTAATTCAAAATCTCTTATAGCAGGATTGAACTAAAATTGGTAATGAATTACGAAAATAATAATACAGTAAGCATAGGTTTATTTGTTTTAGAGTGTATCACACATTCGTTTGTTGATTCCAGTTCGGACTAGCCTGTGAGGAGTGGAAGCGCACGCTAGTGGGGACGGTGCACAGCTGCGGGACCTTCGTCGCCATGATCTTCATAGGATACTTGTCCGATAAGTGAGTCCCTGTCACTTCTTCACACATCGATAGTAGGCACCTAATTTACTGATGGCCATGTAGGTCATATAGTAAGTTCTAACCTGTCTTTGATAATCTATCTTTTAATCTTGAGACGACTGGATAGTAAGTCCGTCAGTATTAACGTTATGAATAATAAAGAACAACAAGAAATTTTGGATCGCTCTCGATGGCTATTCTCTCGGCCTCGATGGCTCTAAACTTTTGGACCCCTGATTAAGGTCGAGTGGTCGAGACTAGTGCAAAAGTGATGATATCAAAAGGTATAATTATATTTCATGGAAGATCCAACATCTTCCATGAAATATAACGTTCTTTGTCCCCAATTTCAGCTATGGCCGACGCTTAAGTCTGGTGCTGACAGCAGTAGCTCCCGCCATCGTGGGGACGTTGAGAGCGTTCTCGAACAGTTATACGATGTACATCATCTTAGAACTCCTTGAAGCTGTGGTGGGTGGAGGAGTCTATACCACGAGCTTTGTGTTAGGTTAGTGAGTACCTGCTATTTCAATAATAAACACTTCAGGGTTCAATAATTACAATGCCATTCATGATTGTCGAAGTGAAGTAGGCGCTGAAGTAGTGGCAAGTTATCTAGTACTTAGTGTTTAGAGATTAACTTGATGTCATTGACTACGTAAGGGTTACACCAAGAGTTTCAGGGTCTAAGTCATTCACCCAAAGATATGGGGCTAGTAAAATAATAAGCAAAAAGTTATTAATAACCTATTAGTGTTAAGTGTAGATATACATCCTACGAATATTATAAAGGTAAAAGTTTGTATATAAATAAATATGTTAGGACGATTCACACAACGCCACCTATAATAAGCATTTGATATGAGTTCTAGATAAACTGATATAAATACTTATATACTTTTTTTTTGTAAATACATACATATTAGGTATACATGGGAAACATCCAGACTTCGGTACCAACGTATCTGCCTTCACACTAAGTTTTCCCGACCGGGAATCGAACCCGAGATTCCAGCATCAAAAGCGGATGCACTACCGACCACGCCACCGAATCAGTCAATTCCGTTTGGATGTTTGTGCCTCTTCTCCACGAAAATTACAGAACGGATTTTAATGAAACTCGACAATAATATAAAAATTTTACCTTCGAATAAAATTTCTATTATGCTTCCTATGACGTCCGTAGTCCCTTTATATGAGAGTACGTCACTTCCTTCGCCTCGCGATATCGTTAAATGTCACTTCCGTTTCCGCTACCTAGGCGCGCCGCCAGCGCCCCCTACCGCTCTCCCCACCTAAGCTACCTACCTCTAAAGCACAAGCCGCCATCTTCGTCATTGTTGAGCTCATAATGGTATAGCCCCAGGAAGGCCTTACAGGGACTTCGGACGTCATAGGAAGCATAATAGAAATTTTATTCGAAGGTAAAATTTTTATATTATGCGTTCCGTTTGACGTCCGAAGTCCCTTTATATGAGAGAGTGTTTGTTATCTTCTGGTGGCTTGTGATTTCCTAAATTAAAACGCAATAATGTGATTGAAAATGATAGTTATAATCAATGATTTTAAATACAATGGATTTCGGATCATCGCTCAAAAGTGTCCGAACTAAAAGAGAAACAAAACGCTAAAAGAGAAACAATCGCGCGCCAGTCTTGATTTTGACAACTGAACGACAACACGTTGCACAATGCCGTACTGTATTGTAAAAACGTGTAAAAACTACGAAAAAAAAGCAAATTGAAGACGGTGTATCATATTTTCAGTAAATAAGCTTTTGTTTTATTATTTGCAATTTATTATTTCACTTAAAATACAGTATTTCGTCGATAATAAATTAAAAGACAAAAGTAAATATTGCAATCCAGTCCAATACCGAAGTACCTATCTGTCTCTTTCGAACTCATCCCAAGCTCAGTAAAAAGAAAGAGACCATTTCATTTTCACTGAATAATGTACTAACAAAATGACCATTCAGATTTATTCGGATTACCGATAGCGATAAAACTATTTGGAACAAAGATTATAGTGGAGACGCCTTGGCTCTTTATGATTTTTTTTTCGTTATATGAACCAACATCTATTTCAGTTTTCCTCGGGATCCAGTACACTGTGCACAATGGAAAAATATTATTGCCCTAGCACGGCGAGAAGAATATTTTGATCCAAAAAATAACAATCTTGTTTGTTCGGCTCATTTTATGGACATAACAAAAAGAGGTCCGATCTTTATGAAACTTGTACAAGAATCCCTTGATTGAATGGAGGAGATAAGCCCAAAAATGTTTTTAATTTTCACAGGGTATCATTGTTTTGTCATAAATATAATTACACATGTCATTTTATTTCGTGTATGTACTGTTATTTTCTTTTTATTTGGATTCTCGGTAATGTATTCCCACGGGAATCGGGGCCGAGATAACTATATCAGCTAGTAGCCAATAATTTCGTATCCCAAAAATTAACCATAAGATAAAAATAAATTAATGATGCGCAGTTTTAGCAACTAATTCAGTCACTTGAAACACGGCTATCTTGTAGTAGACGTAGCGACATAGCGTTATGAAAATAGTAATGAAAGCGGAAGAACTTTGACACCCGCAAGAAGTTTGGCATTTATAATATTATAATTAGTTAAATTCATTAATTCCCTTTTTGTTATTCATACACTACAGTTACTTATTATGAAACTGACTCGAAAAAAAAAAATCTTTGTCAGTCGTTAATTAGTTTTTCAGCTTATTTCGTCTAACATAAACAAGTAATTACAATTTATAAGATTATGGAATTTATTGTAGTCTTACATTAATTATTACGCCTACGTAGGTACATATCATGGAATCCTTAAAAGACTTTAACAAAATAAACCTACTCCATTGTTTCTATGGTCACGTAGTTCAAGTATAAGCTGCATAAGGTGAATTAGTCAGGCGGACAGATAGAAGCTACGTAATGCGATAAATTAGTGCAAACAAAAGTGAACACTATTCCGTTGAATCAAGGTTTAAATTTTAATATGAAATTTGTTTATATCTATGTATGCCTATGTATAATGTATAGGTCGACTCGGGACATTATTTTCTTGCGATTTGTTCTAGATCCTATGTCCGTTGTATTATAAGGTCTTTGGTTATAATGTTAACTTATTTTCACAATAAATCAAAATGATAAGTATTATACATTAGGCTGAAAATACTGAGACAGTGATTTTTCTGACGTTAGATCTGTATTACATTCCTGAATATCTTTAAGATAAATCTTTCTAAAAGTTAATTCATGCTGCCAATTTGCTTTTGCTAAGATATCATTAATATGGTTATTTTCTACCCAATTTAACGATAAGACCGCTGATCTACAACTTCCGGCTGGTGCCTGAATATTAGCATCAGCTAAAAGCTTCTTTATTCAACCACCAATCATCGCTGCAGTAGCTGGTCTTGTGGGTTTTCTAGTTGCTAAGAATAAATTAGTTAAGGGCCCAGATCGTGAAAATCACCGAAAAGAGTGTTACGATTTTTCATATTTAACCTATTTACATATGATTAATAACAACGATAATTTGTATATATTAAAATGAAAGACCAAAAATGATGTTAGTGCTAATTTTAACTCTTAAAACCCTGTAGTTGTTATATAATAAACGTCAACAAACGCACAAAATTGAGAAAAAATTCGAAAACGTGCCTTCGTATTTTTCAGATTTAACCCAATAAATCAACACAAATTGATAAAAAGAAACACTTTTTGAACACTGAAAAAACCAATAAATATAACCATGTACTTTTTTTTGTACCTTTACAAACAAAGACTTTCCCTTTTAAAGCCCTAAAATCTAGATATGTTTTACGTAAATTCTCCATAGAAAAATGTATGCAAATTCAAGCGCGTCCCGATAGAACGATCGTCGCAACTAATCGCCAGTGCGCCATAGAATTTCAAAGTGACTCCACGCGTGTCGGATGCTACAGCAAAATTACGTGTTGTGAATTTGTGTTTTTTGTGAAAAACTGTAAGTACAATGTTTTTATAACTAATTTACTTTCAGTAAGTAGAAAGTACCGATATAATGAAAGTCTGAAAGAAAACCATGATGGAACTAGATATAAATCGTAAGAAATACAAAATTATTTACTTTGTTGCGTAGGTCATTTTATGAACCTTGTAAAGTAGGTATCAATTCAGGCTTGAAACAATCAAAGCCCTGCCCACCTTATTTTCTCGAGATATGAACTGGCGGGGTATATAGTTCTCTGCACGACATACATAGATTTTTCAACATGATAAAGGCAATAGGTATCATAAACGTAATTGGTAATCGAGGGTCTCTTTTCGCAGGATAATTTGCTGAGTGCCATGCCAGCGAAAAGAAAATTTAGTACGCATTATAAAAACGTGAAAGCCAAAAGATCTCGGAATAAAATGTAAGTTCCTCCCTACTTATTTATTTACCTGCCTACTTGACTACGTCTTGTCCTAAATACCTAGAAAAAATTTACTAGATTTGTGTTAGTGTCAAGTAAAAATCCTAGTTTTATTACTTTTATTTGTGTGTTTGCTTATCATGTCTTAGTAGTAATAATAATATAATCTATTTGCATTTTGAACAGGGTAGGTACATTACAAAGCAAATAGGTACAATGATTTAGATCGCCTGATTCAGACATATACCTACAACAGCATGTAAATATTGATTTGACATGTAATTAGATAGGTACACAATTAGGTTTGTCAGTCTAAGAAGAAAAATTACAATGTCCAGTAGGTAATAATTACGTAATTTCAATATCTATATAAGTAATAAAGTCAATTTCTATAGGAACAATTTTCATAATAATAAATTTTATTACATAATATAGTATTAGTTTTCATATATTTATGTATTTCAAAGCAATGAGTTTGCTTACACTATTATTAGTTACAGTATTATTAGTTTTCATGTTCATCATGTCTAAATATGTGGAAGTGGAAGTAGGTATGTTTCCTATCAGAAATTGCACGGGCGCGCGCGCGCCGTGCCTGGCGTAGGGTTGTACAAAAATTACAAAATAAATAAAAAGTGGATATTGATGAATAATATTTCCAGTACTGAAAATGAAGAAAACCTTCAGGCCGAGACTCCGAGCAACACTGCTACGCGCTGTATAGAGGTAAGTTGTTATACGTAATTCTTGTAGACTTGTTACATAAATAAACAAACTAGCTAGTGATGGGCGAAGACAAAATCTCAGTACCTACAGTTTTTTTTTGCAATATTTATTATTTTCATTGTGAGACAAACACATACTTCTCAATTACTTTCTCAAAAGAAAATTCACGTTCAAATCTCGTATTTTACCAAAATCAAGAATTTTTTTTGTAAAATATTATCTTTTACGCGACTGGTGTACGTATGTATGTATGTATACTAAGTAATATATCTTTGTGGCACGATAAGTTCAAAATTATTGAACCGATTTTAATGTTTTTAGTATCATTAGAATTGTCTTCTAAGCCCGAGTGACATAGAATAAGTGACGCCATAAAAAACCAATACGTATAGCGTAAAGGAAATTTATAATTTCTGTTCATCACGAACATAATATTGTATGAATTCTTTTGCACTTTTATATTTGTCTTCGTCAGTTATGAATATAAATAAATAAACAATAAAAATGTTAAAACCCGACAGATTAAAAAATGAAAATGTGTAATAAAAATAAATAACAACACCATTGTAATATAGCGTATTTAGCAGTCGGGGCCTATTTCTAAAGAAATATTTAGCTAGTCAGGAATATCTTCGAGCCTGTGAGGATTTCAATGGGTCTCAACTGTTGAATTCGATTTATTACAATAGTGTTCTTATTTATTTTTATGGAACATAATTCAAGACCGTAGACTTGTTTTCTTTTTACCTTTTGAGTTTTTATGCATATAGTCGGATTTATTAAATTTATGACGTGATAACGTCTTATAAATCGATGAACACCGGCAACACGCACAAAAAAGTGTCACATTATGTCACGCTAGGGTCAAGCGAGAGCGCAGTACAAGCGATGGAGAATAATATTATGACGTTATCCGATAAAATTATCGTCCTAAACCGACTTTACAAGCAACCAGTTTTTTATTATGTTTATTTATTCACTTTCATAATTGACGAAGACTGATAAAAACGTTTAAGATTTTGATCTAGTGTTCTGTGTTTCAAAGATGTATTCTAAGGGAGTTCTTAGCTATGTTTGAAGAATGGCCCATACCTTTTGAATTATTTTTTATAATAAAAATCAAGCCATTATCTTTCTTTACAGGAACTAGTTATTGACAACCGTCAAGAGGGAAAGGTGGATGAAGTGGAAGTTGGGCGTAGAGTAGTGGATATTTCTTTTTTTTTAAAGCTCTTCAGGCCATAGGGGACCACGGTCCAATGGATTGTAAGTTAAGTTACCTCAGTATAATAGGTGAAGTAAAAGTTGGTCTGGACTCAAAACTCATCATAAAATGTAGTATGTGTAATATGAAATTTACTGTGTGTTTGGTTGAAAAGAAAGAAGATAGCATGGAAGTGAATCATCAAATTGTGTCTGGTATCATATCATCTGGTGGGAGCTACTCTCAGTTAAAAACATTAAGTGCCGCAGTAGCCCTACCAATCATGTCACCTTCATTGTACAATGAAATTAATAATACGGTTTGCGATTGGTGGGAAAAGACAGCAGCACATTCCATGGCAGAAGCTGTCAAGGAAGAAGCGGAGTACGCAGTGTCTATAGGTAGTGTTGATAAAAATGGTACACCATTAATATCTGTTGCTGTTGACGGTTGTTGGAGCAAGAGATCTTATGGTAAGAATTTTTCCGCCTTATCCGGCGCAGCTGCGATAATTGGCATTAAAACTAATAAAGTATTGTTTTTTGGAGTTAAAAATAAATACTGCGTAGTCTGTGCACGAGCCGCAAAGAACAACAGTCAGCCCCCGGAACACCATTGTTTCAAGAATTATTCAGGATCATCTACCGGGATGGAATCGACCATAATAGTTGAGGGGTTTAAACGTTCCTTTGTTGATCACGGTGTAATTTATAATAAATTTGTAGCAGACGGCGATTCCAGTACTTATAAAAAAATATTAGATTCGCGTCCGTACGATAATTTAATAGTAGAGAAAATTGAATGCAAAAATCATCTTTTACGAAACTACTGCAATAGCTTGGAGAAATTGTCGAAAGACACTAAGTATCCTTGCGAGTTGCGGAAATTCCTAAAAGAAAGGTATTTGCGTTTAAGAACGGGTGTAAAATGCGCGATTAAATATTGGGGGGATCAAAATCAGTCACTCGAAGAAAAAATAAAAAATCTTAGTGAAGATATTCTAAATGGTCCACAACACGTATTTGGTAATCACCAACATTGCAAGGAGTATTTTTGTAGACCTGACACTCGTCGAATAGAACCTGTTGGGTTACTTCCAGCAATTGTTGGATGCGGATTAATGGACGCGGTAGAAATTTTAAGTAAAAGACTGTCATATCATTCTAGAAGTTTAATTCATAATTGCACAAGTAATATAGTTGAAAGTTTTAACGGAGTAATTGCCAAATTAGTTGGGGGTAAGCGTGTAAATTATTCTTCCCGTGGTTCTTATGCGGGCCGATGCGCAGCTGCTGTTGTGTCTTTTAATACGGGATCGATTCATAGTAAAACTCATGAAGTCATATTTAAATCTAGTCCTAATCCTTTGATCGCGAAAGTGGAAAATAGTAATCGTAGAAACCGTTTAATTGCTAAACCTAAATTAAGATTGAAAAAAAGCCACAGCGCTGTATCGAAAGACGCTCACTATGGACCAAACTGCGAAAAACCTGATCTGAGTCCAGAATTATATGAGAAAGCCAAGTCATCTTTTTTAGTTGATTTAAAGTTGTCTTGTGCTGAAAGAGAGGAGCTTGAAAGGTCGACCCATTTGCAAAGAAGTAGTGCTGAGTGGATGAGTACAAGGAGAAAATTACTAACCTCATCATCGTTCGGGGAAGTTTGTAAAAAACGAGAGAGCACAAGTTGTGCTGCTCTTGTTTGTAAAATCGTTTATGGTAGTAATATCTCCAGTTTGCCTGCTGTACGGTACGGTATCGAAAACGAAGAAACTGCAATTAGACAGTTAGAAATTCAAGAGAATATTAGTATACAAGGTTGCGGTTTGTTCGTCGACGATCAATATGAATTTCTTGGTACTACACCAGATGGCATTTATGCAAACGGTTTAATTGAAATTAAGTGCCCACATTCTTTAGCTGGCATGACTCTTGATGAAGCAATGGCCAAACATACCTTTTGGGTTAAGGACAAGGCTTCCAAGGGTTATGTAATAAATAAAAATCATTACTGGTATTTCCAAATTCAGGGACAGCTACATATAACTAAAAGAAACGTTTGCATGCTTGGCATCTGGTTTGGTGCTACTGTACCTATGAAAGTTTATATTATAGAAAAGGACGACAAATTTTGGAAGGAGAAAATGGAGATGAAATTAGTTAGATTTTATTACGATTGCCTCCTTCCAGAATTAGTTGATCCTCGGCAGTCACGAAGCATGCCTATTCGTGACCCGCCCAATGTCATAGAGGCTATGAAAGAGAGGAAAGAAAGAGCTTTACGTGTTTTGAAAGAGAAGAACGTCTAATGATTTTGAAAGAGACTGAGGTAACTTAACTACCCAGCCGGTCGATTCACGTAAACACGCCAGTTCAAAAGTCGTTTTAACTTAGAAACTTAGAAATCGCCTTTTGGTTTTCTGTTTTTAACGCACTTACTTATCTAGTCTTGGATTGTCATAAATCTTCCAATAGCTCAATTTCTATACAATTCCTATACGATTTTGAAGAGTTACCTGGTGTAAACCCAAGGTCCGATCCTAATGAAATTAAAATGTGACCACACGGGATCACCAGCTTTCAAATAAAAAAAAAATCATCAAAATCGGTTCAAAAAATACAGCGAATTGAGAATCTTCTTCTTTTTTTAAGTCGGTTAAAAAGTGTGCGAAGTGACATTTTTAAGTCACTACGCTACGGTTTTTATTACGTGAATCGGGCAGCTGGTAACATTTTCATTCTGATAGGTTTTGCAATAGCAATTGATTTTATCATCAAATTAGTAGAAATCAGAATTTGATCAGTAATCATTAAAATGAAAAAAACATTAGAAACTCTTAAACTCATATTTTGTTATTGTTTACTTTCGTTTAATTAAGTATATGAATCATTTATAAATTTCATGTTTGTTTATAACTAATTTTTGTACAACCCTAGCACGCTTTTTAGGTGGCGACTCATATTTTGTTTACTTTTAATTATATGAACCATTTTTATACTTGTGTTTCATTTATTGACAATTTTTTGTACAACCCTAGAAGATTTTTTAGATTGCGAGGTGATCGTAAGCAAAAAGTATTTGAGTTTACGCAATAGGCACATTTCCTTGCGTAGATATAAACACTAGCGAGGAAAGGCGTGATGTTATTTCGACCGTACTTCCTACTGAATTTGCAATTATTTTATTGAATGAAAATTTTACGAAATAAGAATAAACTTTGGTAGTAAAATTACAAATAAATACATAGGTACTCGTAGTTGGAATTTTAGGTAAGTAGAATACAAAAAGGTCAGTCCGGACCTGCTCTTGATTGTTTATTATAAATAGAAAATCATAAAAATTGTGTCTCAAACTACTCTTATTTATTTATCTAGTAATTAGGATCATTTTATAACGAAAACTACTCTTGGAATATTTTACAAATAGGCAGTCGTTTATTTCCAATAATTCAACATTTTTGTTATGCTGTAAATATTCAACTTCAATAACAATAACTCAACGTGGAACGTTTGTCGCAAAACATTTTCAAAATCGCGGTCTCTCTGGGTCATTCACCCGCCCGTCGGATGATTCGGGCAACAATAGCGCTGCTGTCGCTCAAAATCGACTTTATCCGTGCGCGGTCTGGGCCCTTAAAGTTCCTCGGCAATCTTTTGTTATATTAACTAGAGTGCGTACCCAATATATTGGGTCAATGATTTTATCTGGCGATGACAAAAATGTCCAACTAGATTGTTTATACGAAGAAGAATCAGTCTTTGACCCAAAAACGGGGTGCAAGGTAATGGTGTTCGTGTTATCTATAAAATGATGATTATCAATGTGCAAAAGAGTAAGATCGTGTACTCTACGACCTTTTTTTTTTTTTTTTTTAATTCCGCGGCCCAAGGCCGCGGCCGCTCTAACGTCCGTTGCCGGGCGTCTCTGGTTACTAGCAGAGGGTATGTCCAGTGGCGCCCGGCGGACTTTGACCACCTCTGTGGTCTCTTCGGGTGTTGGGTCGGGACGAGAATCCCGCGTCGTTGGGGAAGGGTTTTATCCCGCGTCAGTGAGTGAATCTGGTTGCGTGCTATGGGGCAAAGGCCCCGCTGCACGCAACCCTTCTAGCCTGCTTCTGTAAGGACGGCGGATGGCGATCCCGCCGTCCTCAGGCCCCGATCATGGAGGTCGATAGTCTTGGGCGTTACTCTACGACCTGAGGATAATAATAGAATAGCTGCAGTATGTCTGGATACTTGATACAAACTATCTAAATTTAAAATTTCTTAATGACCCTATTAAAATCCTTGCATCCCAAATCGGTAATTTAGGGGGCACGGGTTTTGCCAGAGAAATAGCTTTCAGTACATGTTTTACAATTGGATTTGCCGTAATCTTAATATCTGATATCGTTTCACAAACAGATGCAATAACCGATTTATGAACGAGAATTGTTCAGTAAGAAAGGTTATCAGTTAAGAATAGATAAGCGAGATACCTAGCTACATTTGACGGTTCCGGTACATGAAAATTAATGTTATTTTCTTGACAAAATTTTACCCATCGACTCCAAATGGGCGCATAGGTCTTTATAGTTGATTGTCTCCAACATGATGACAATAACCGCCGCTCCTGTGGCGTCCATGTATCTGTCAGTGTATCCCACCCAAAATGAGCCAGGCTTCCAGATGTAACTTGCTGACTTGTGCCGGTGGTAGCATTGTTGCTGTGTCTACCAGCGTCTTTTTCAGCTCTCTTAGTTTCATCGAACGTTTTAGGGCACGGTTCTTCAGATCTGGCCTCCAAAACGGTTTCTCCCACTTGGGTGCTACCAGGATGTATCGACCTGACGCTGAATTTAGATGCTCTAGAACTCTGGGTATCAGGCTGGGCGGTGGAAACAGCCATGCAAGTCGGTAATGCCAGGATCTGCTGAATGTGTCGTGAAAGTACACGTTCGAGTCTGACAAGTCTAGAGAAACATAGTTTGCTACGACGTGTGCTGTTTGTGACGCAAACAGGTCCCATCTGCTGAACAGTCTGGACGTTTCTTTTTCTGTAAGATGCCACTCGGCGACCGCGCGATTTCTTGAAAGGTGATCGGCTTCGGTGTTGTACAGTCCCGGTAGGTGGTGAGGGCGAAGCACAATGTTGTGAAGGTCCACCACGTTCAAAAGCTGTCGAGTCAGATCTAGCAGTCAACGTGATCGTGTTCCGCCTTCGTTCCTTATGTAAGCCACGATTGTTTTGTTGTCGCTCTGAAGAATCACTGTAGAGTTTCTTTGTATGATATTGCAGCTATCACTGCATACATTTCCTTCAGATTGCAATGCCATTTTTTCTGATGTTGTTCCGACTGCTGCCGACTGCGAGCCGTACCTGCAACATCTGGCGAATTCGTTGTACTTTCTCTGAGGGCAGGGACTTCGTGTTGGATCTGGTGTCCCACGCCATTCCCAGAAATTCGATTGACCTTGCGGGTGTCGTTACCGATTTTTTCATATTGATCCACCAACCCAGGTTGGTGAGAAATCGTATTGCAATTTCCACGTGATCTGTAAGTGTATTTCTATCCTGATGGACAATCAAATAATCGTCCAGATAAACAACTAACCGCAGCCCTTTCTTTCGAAGTACTTCTGCGGTCCAGTTCGTTACTGACGTAAAAATCCGCGGAGCTACTGCGAGGCCAAACACGTCATCTGTAGTACCTTGATAACTGATCCGGAGAAATCTCTTGTGCTGCTTCTTCACTGGCAAGTGATAATAGGCTTGACTTAAATCTAGCTTTACCATCCAATCAAACAGATGGAAATGCTTCGGTTCCATATACTGATTTAATGCCTTGAGATTGAAAATTGTTCGAGATTTTCTGTTGGGCTTGGGGATTATGAATAGAGGGGAGATAAAGGACGGTGTCAGAGGAGCTGGCTCCAAGACTTTTAACTGAATTAAATTTTGAATTTCGGTTGACATTAACTGTGATATTGGGGTTTGATACTTTGTTAAGACTTCTAAAGATGGGCGAATTAGTGGCGGTGTCTTGTTGAATGGTATTTTGAGACCGGTTACTAACTTGTGTATTGATTTCGGTGGATTGGAAAGAGCCCAAATTTTTTGAAAACGTCTCAGACAACCGCCTGAAAACCCTGTCGAGTCATTTAGTTTTATATCCCTGTCTCTTACGCTCAGTTTTATCTTTTCTCCCCTCTCTTTTCTTATTTGACGAGTTCCTCGGTTTGAATCCCTCATCTCTGTTTTCAACCTGTCTGGGTTTATTATTTTGTCGACCACGAAAGGGCTTTCCATTAGCAGAAGACGTCGAAGGCTCCGGGGATTTTGCACGAGTGCGGGTAGAATATGTTTGTTTTTGTAACTTATCTATCTCCCCCCGATTTTCTGTAAATATGTCGATAACTGACCGGGGTCGAACATATACTCGCAAGAGGGCGGTATTTTGCTAAGATCTTCCTTTAAAAAAATATCTTTTAATTTTTTAACTAAATCTCTACGACGCACTTCTATCACTTCGGCTGGTTTACCGCAAATAATCTGTAGTATGTCGTGAGAAACCGTTTTATAAACAGAATCATTTCCAAATAACTGATTTAATTTCTCATAGATAGAGGACGCATTAAGCTGAGTGCCCGCAGAGCTAGACCAATCAACTAGATTTTGTAAGGCAGAATTGACGGCTTCATTTTGTGCTAAGAAAGCATTGGATAACGCGGCAAAACTTCGTTCCATTTGAAACCTACGCATTGGAGTAAAAGGGTCCTCTATACGTCGCAGCTCCTCATTAACTTTTAGTTCGGTAAACTCTGGAAAGGCCACATACTTTTTCTGAACATCCGTATATCGAACCGCGTTCCAATCGGGGGAGTCAAATCTTTGCATAAGTTTAATTTTGTCAACACGTGTCTGTTTTGCTGACGCAAGAGCCGGTTCTTTGACTGAGACGCTTAAATTGACTATACTACCCGCATCCAAACTAGGTGGATAAATAAACTGTTCACTATGTATTGGTACAGGGTCGTTTGACAAATTCGAAGGATGAAGCATGTTGTTATTAGAGGCAGGTATTGGCACGTCTAGAGCTGCACTTGCACTTAAAATTTTGTTCAAATGACTCACCAAATGTTGCGATAGTAGGTCAAACCTTTCGTCCAGCTCCTGAAAACTGGTCCGTTTTTGGCGTTTTATTGGTGGCCCTTCTTGATCTGATAAGCCATTTGACGAACTATCTTCACTTGAAGTTGAACTCCTTTTTTCCCTAGGCGCGGTATCCACTTTATCACTCATTTTATTTAAGAGGGCAACGGAAAAATAAACAAACTAACTGTTTGATTTCACTTTCTACTTAAATCTCGAAAGTTTGCTAAATAATTATAAAACTTTTTAAAATTTGCGACATAAATTGAAACTAATAAATTACTAAGTATTAGAGTTTTTCGTGACGATGTGCTCGGCTCGAAAAACGACGCAACAATGACGAAGATGGCGGCTTGTGCTTAAGAGGTAGCTTAGGTGGGGAGAGCGGTAGGGGGCGCTGGCGACGCGCCTAGCTAGCGGAAAAGGAAGCGACATTTAACGATATCGCGAGGCGAAGGAGGTGACGTACTCTCATATAAAGGGACTTCGGACGTCAAACGGAACGCATAATATAGAGTTCATTTATCGGAATAACACACAGGCTATATTTTTGAAGATGTCGTATAATTTGGCAAAAGTATGATAATAAATATCTGAAGCATCAAATACACGTAACAGTATACTTGCGCAAACCTAGCACAAATTAGACTGCGCAAACCGATTTTGTACTGTGTTTGCGCAAGTATACCATTACGTGTATTTGATGCTTTAAGTCGGCAAAAATCTGCAGTTTTGGTTTTTGGAAATTAAATATGACAATTCGTTTTTTTACCTAGAGATGTAACAAAACTCCTTTAAGTACATAATTTAAAACCTTTTCTAAATATTTTACTTTAACCACAGATATAAGAAATACGACGTAAGTAGATATGCATAGTACTTAAATAAATGCATGTAATTTTATAACTTTCCACAGCTCTCGAGATGGTGGGTCCTAAGAAACGAGTCATAGCTGGAACCATGCTCTCGGCCACGTTCGCCATGGGCGAGGTGACCGCCGCCCTGGTGGCGTGGGCTGTACCTTACTGGCGCCATTTCACCGTCGCTATCTACGCACCTTCCATTATATTCATAGCCTACTACTGGCTTATAGAAGAGAGTGTCCGCTGGCTGCTGAGCAAAGATAGGAAAAGAGAAGCTGCTAAAATCATTTTTAGAGCTGCAGACGCGAACAAGAAGAAACTGTCCCCTGAGTTTATCGCGGTGTTAACTGAGGAGCCTCAAGATCAAGACAATAAAGTAGAACCAGAAAGTAGCACCAAAGACGCTTTTCTGAAGACCCAGGTGTTTAAGTCTAGAACAATCTTAGTCAGATTCTGTATCTGCAGTTTTTGGTGGATAACGTTGACGTTCGTCTACTACGGTCTGTCCATCAACTCCGTCTCGTTAGCGGGCAACAAATACGCGAACTATATGCTAACAGCATTGGTGGAGATCCCTGGCTACTACCTGAGCGCCATCACATTGAACCGCTTCGGACGGAAAACCTCCATCATCACAGCTTTCTTCATTTGTGGCGCATCTCTGTCGATGCTACCCTTTATACCTGCCTGTAAGTTAAACTAATTGTGTTTGTATTTGAATGAAATGAGTTTTCTTCTACTATTTTTAATAAAATGTATTTGTTAATGAATTCTTCCTAATTCTAATGTTTAGACAGAAACTATAATTCTCAAAAACGTTTTTGTGAATTCTAATTTCTACAATGTTTATTAATATATAATAGGTGAAGCAAAGTTTTATTTAAGATACGAACTTACGAACCAGTTAGTATAGTAGGTACCACCAAATGTCAATTTCTTCTTTGTGACATAACCAACATAATCTTCTACTAGTTCCGATCATTCCATGAAAGCAACAAGACTATTGAATTTTATCATTAATAATGGCCAGTAGTTGTTCAACTAGCATTATCAGCTAGTCGTTTGTTTTTCCTTCCCTATTACGTTGTCTTCCAATTGCGCAGCCATCAGCTGGATGCAGACAGTGCTGAACCTGTTGGCCAAGCTGTTCATCAGCATGGCGTTCAGCAGCACGTACATCTACACGGGCGAGCTGTTCCCGACGCGCGCGCGCCACACGATGCTCGGCGCCTGCTCCATGTTCGGGCGCGTCGGCTCCATCGTCGCGCCGCAGACGCCGCTGCTGGTCAGTACCTCTCCAACCTCACCGTCTCACTGTACCTCTCTCACACTAATACATTCGCTTTCACTTTCTTCGCCATAATGTTGAGAATCTTTCGAAAACACAATGTCACTTTTTTAGATAACCCATTACGGCTGCATAGATACATTTAGTGGAAATTATACCTTCCTTTATTGCATCAACTAGCCTTTTCTATATCGCCCGAGAACATAACCAACGTGCTGGGTGTCGTTGGCACCACAGTGAGTGCCGGGCCGACCAGATAATGATTGAAACAGTGTCGTTACATATCCTTCCAGCTCGAGTACATGGAGTCCCTGCCGTACTTGTTGTTCGGCGCGATGGCGATGTTGGCGGGCGCTCTCATGGCGCTAACGCCGGAGACGCTCGGCATCAAGCTGCCCGACACCGTGGAGGAGGCCGAGAACATCCAGGCCGTCAGGAGGAAACAGAACATCGCGTGACAGCACGGGAACGTTAGGTCGCACGATTTAAAAGGTCTCATTAACAGATCCTCGTCGAGTGAATCGCTTTCTGAATAATGTTGTAATTGTACAACAAAATAAAAGAACATGACTAGAATATAACAATCATAACTAGAATATAACTGTAAATCTGTGATAATTTAACGGTTCGAATACGATTCTTATAATTCACTTACGATGATTCACCTAAAGTGACCTTTTAAGTCGCAGACCGATATCATAGGGACAGTCCTTGCAATGGGCAATACACATAAAGTACACGTAGAAACTTAAGTGTATCTGTTAAGTAGAGAAGATGATATATTTTTATAATAATTTATGTAAAATAATATACATATGTGATGTTTATGTAACTAGGTAGTATTAAGGTACAGGGAGGTACCGCGCACGCGCATGTGAGTACATACTTACAAGTTGGAATAACTGTTACGAGTATGTGCAAAGATAAAGCTTCCATCTTCACATACAGATGGATATCTGACCAACACAATTTGGCTACTTCATAGTAATCTTGAAATATTTGTGGAAGTTCAGGGAAGGTTTAAATTGTGAAACATAATTAATAAGTAAAGGATGACCACAGCTAAGTACGAGTAAGGCGGCACAATGTTTGCTCGGTCAGTTAATAAGTAAATGAACATAATCCTTTTATATCTATGAATCCAGCGAATTAAGTACGAACAAGAGACTACTAAATTGGTGTCTTACTAATTAATGATGTTAATGATCTAAGGCGAAGGCGAAGGCGAAGGTTGTTAGTTAGGTTAGGTTATATAGCCGTGGACCAAAGTTGTAGTTTATTAACTTGACAAAGATAGATCAAAAAGTTCCACGTAGAAAATGTGCAATATTTTTGTTTTTTTAATGATCTCTGGTCCTCTACACCTCACCAATATAATAATATATTATTTATATTATTTATTTATATATATTATATATATATTATTATAATATATGATATAAATAATTGTATTTATCATAAAACCTAGGCAGTTAGGTATAGATTGTATGTATTTTTGCCAATTGAAGATGCATACCTATTGTCTACATTTACAATCGAATCGTAGGCAGCTAGAGTTTACTTGAAGCAACTCTTATTTATAATAGGCAGCTAGATTATACTCGTAAGTAAAATATGGTTTAATCAAAGTCAGCCAGCCGCAGCGTGGCTGTGTCGGACGCGGACGGTAGACACCTACTGCGATGCAGACGTCATCGCGTCACTTGGAAACTGAAGCGGACAACTTTTTCCCAAGGAGAGCACTTGAGTCGAAACTTATTGGCTTTTTAGTTATTAAATAAAGGACAATGCAGTTCAATTTTAAGCATAATAACTAAGTAGGTATTGTTAATTTGTTGTAAGTAAGTATTTATATTTCATAGTTACAGGTACGAGAGTCTAAGATAAGTCTAAGAGAAGGCTGTATTGTTGTATGTAGAGTGGGTCTCCGATTTGTCATGGTACAGATCCTACATCTGTACCATGACAAATCGGAGACCCTGCATATCCCTGCCTACCCCACGGGACAATAAGACGGTCAATTTCATGTGTTTGTATATTGTCTTCGATTTGATCTAGGTATAGCATAATGTACCTAATGTATAACTAAATAATACACAACAAGAAAACAATTTTATATGCACAATAATTTTCAAAACAATTTAATATTAAAAAAAAAGTTGATTTTCATTTTACCATCCTACCATCCTTAACCTATTTACTTATTAGCTCAGCAATATAATTAAAAATTAAATTAAAATTATTTTATTTCAGACAATGTCCATAGATGGTTAGTAACAAAATGGCATAATAAAGAAATGAACTTAGACTGAAGCATATTTTTCCCAACCTAGTTGAGGTTGGCTTTCGAGTCTAACTGCGATGTGTCTGAAGCTGAACTTCAATATTTTCCGTGGAGCGACTGCCATCTGACCTCCACAAGTTCCACAACCCGTGACCGATATCGAAGTTCTGTAGTGTTACCAGTCGAATTTTGTTTTAGGGCTCCAAATACCCGTAGCAACTGTAATATTTGATTCGACCCGGGAATGGAAGTGATACACATACCACTACGCCACGAGGCAGTCGCATGTAAAAATGATGAAACACTTTAAAAAAATTGAGGGTAGATGAAAAATCTCCATGACCTTGCTATCACAGTTGACTCGCGACCGCGTCCCACGTGTCTCACAGCTGGTTCCTTAACCGACCGAAATAGATAATTATGGTGAATTAATGATTTATAGTTAGAAGCTACCTGTTGTGTGGCTGAAGTACTCGTACCTATCAAAGGAGGGTTCATTCATACGAGTAATCACGTCCTTTTTATACGAAATAGATTGTCAAGGCTTCTGAAAAGGATTGTTTTAAATGGGTTTTCCTTATTAACATTATGTGGCTGATTTTATTGACTAAGGGAGCGAAGCGACCGAAGGCTCCGTTTCAACTTGCAGACGGGAGAATTTCTTTCGTCTGTACCCATCTACGGGTTCTGTCAGATCATGTTTGAGGCCATATTTATTAACCGATTTGCATGAAACTTTACACACACACTCCTTGCTTACAATGAATAACATTTGAATGATATTGTTTGTATTGGATGATGAATGAAAGAGTAATAAAGAAAATTGAAGAAGAAATTTTCTAAACAAAGCCGCTCCCGAAGTCTACGGTTCACAGAACCACTAGTAGGAGCAGTGATAACTGTTTTGTTCTTGTAGATCTAATACGAGTACTACTTCTAGTGATGCGAGATGAGTGACTAATAAAGTGGTTACAATAAAAGTGTTTCGTGCAATGTGTGTCTGTTCTAAGCAGTTGTGCTTCGACTGCAGAGATTCTATTTAGTGGTAGATATAATTATAACACATGTCCTAGCTGGTGAAAATTTGGTTAAAATTTCAGAGTGGTTATGAATTTTCTATAGTGCCGGTAACGGCAATATAGGCTTGCCCCTTATTTTGAGGACCTAAAATATTACTTGCGAAGAGTGGGTGTGTAATGTACCTCTGCCTACCACTTCGGGGACACAGGCGTGATGTATGTCTGTCTGTCTGCTCCGAAAACCTAACTTCAGAAGCGGGATAAGTAACTGAAGATAACCCACTAAGATATTCAGATTTCTGATTCCTTTGGCAAGTATCTATACTCGGTCCTAGCCAGATGTTATCAAACCTACTACAACTAACAAATGTAGAAGAGTAGGGTTACGTTATGATCGTTGCGTCAGCAAATACGAGTAAACTGACACAGTTCAATTCTATTACGAGTATAACACCATTTTGATTACCTAATAAACCTGCATTTGAGTTAATAAATAAAAGATTTAGTGTGCAACAGATACTTGTGAAATCTGTTTATATGAATCACTAAAACCATGGTGTACTAAATGAAAGTGATTTTGTGAAAGTTTCTATGGAGTTTTTTACTTGTAAATGCTTACTTGAATGTTAAGGTGTACTTACTTAACATTCAAGTAAGCATTTTAGTGTAGGCACAGCTACAACAAACCGAACAAACTTGAACTTGAATGACCTTGATGTATAGTTTAAATACCAACATTTCAGGTGTCGTATCCGCGAATGTGGCGAAGAGTGGACACCAGCACTAGTCTGGCGAGCTGCTTCCAGTCGCTGGGCAATGGCCTACTGTCCCGCGAGCCTGTTCACGACCAACACTACAGGTTGTAACGGGAGGTTTGTCTATTACAGAGATAACTCCGATGTTTACGATGTAAGTATAGCACAGGTACAGGCTATGCGACAGGTTACTTATATAAAGTGTTGATATGTCAGGAACAGTGCAGCTTTTTGGAGAAAAGGGGTAATTAGGTAGGTACATGCAAATAAAAATATACCTACATACAAGATACGAGTCAAAACATAATCCTTGGCAGTCGGGTAAAAATGGTTTGATAAAAACCAATGGTGTTTGTATTGTCAATGTATACCTATTGTATTGTATAGCCTACTATAATAATACGAGTATGTAAGTACGGATCCCAAACAATTCGTCATCATGTAATGTTATTATTCAACAATAATACTTTATTGTACCTTACCGTGTCTTATCGTGTCGAAATGTCAATAGTCGGTAAAAAATAACAACAAAAATGGTAGGTAATTAAGCGTTATCATGTGAATGTCATAATTAATATTAGGTAGACAGCAACATTCGTGAGCGGTATTCTACATAAAAGTACAGACATCTCGGTGTAATTTATTACTAACAATAAACACAAAAGACTTTCAGCAGAACTTTGAGTTATAACCTATAAAAGACACGGATTCAGTTTAAGAAGAGCTGAGTACACCGCGATACACAAACCAAATTAGCGGGTTAGCTTCCCGCTGTCTTTACAGAAGCAGACTAGACGGGTTGACGCAGATTCACTGACCGACGCGGGAGAAACCCCGTCCCCAAAGATGCAAGATAACACCATTACACCCGACCATAGATCAACGCGGTCGTCGTATACGCTGTCGCCGTATACGACCACCCGACCCAACCGCGTGACAGTCAAAGTCCGCGGGCGCCACAGGAAATACTTCAGAGTCCGAGAGCTAGGGTTCGTTGGGGAAAGGGAACGTTGGGGTGATATTCTGGTTAGTGTCGATCATGAGTTTAGACAAATTTTTGAATAGGTTGCGTGCACTCGGACCCTAAGGTCCCAGCGTCTCTACCCCAAACGGCTCAAATATGTAGTCGTCTGCTAAAAGGGAGTATTTGCGCCGTTTGAGGTTTTCCGATGATGCGGCGCCAGAGCGTCAACCCACGTTGCGTCCCACTCTAAAGGCCTTCCGATCTTCCATGACAGCAACAACATGCCATCAGGTATCTTTGCATCGCCGCGTGCCATTCATTTGGTTCCATTTCGTACCGCTGGAATACTGGCGTTGGAAAGAGCCCTGTGGATTATGTCGTTAAGGTGAGCGTTTTACTGTGTTACAAAATGACCCCTCACTGGACTATTAACAACATACACATTTTTTTGATTAAACGTTTTAGTTTAACCTTGGCTGTGAAAAATGGCTGAGGGCGCTCCCCGGGATGCTGGTCATGGTCGGAGCTCTGGTGTCGTTGCCCATCACTCGTTTGGTCGTCAATTTGCTGGGTAAAATCAGCGTTTCCATTGTGATGACGTCACTGTACCTGTTCACCACAGAGCTCTACCCCACAGAGTATCGCCTTCTCCTCTATGGTGGGACGTATCGGTGGTATCCAAAGCTGGGCATTAACTCGTTAATCCGTTAATCGTTAATTAACGAAGTTAACATTTCGGTTAACGGATTAACTTTTTAAGTTAACTTGAAAATACGTTAACAGACTCGTTAACTTCCGTTAAATTTCCCCAAGTCGGTTAATAGTTAATCCAGCTCCCGTGGTCGCGTTGTGTCCAGTCACACTGTGACCAAAAGTCGCAATATTCGCGTGTCCCGAAGACTACGTAACTATGAGTAAAAACCGCGAAAGTCTAAAAATAATAAGTTATACTAATTAGTGTTTCATATATTTTTGTATTTTAAAGCAATGAGTTTGCTTAAACTATTCTTAAAATATTAAGAAAGAAATTATAAATAGATCACAAAAACTGATGTCATCGGCGGGATTCGAACCCACGGCCTTTCCCTAACAGGGGGACTGCTCTGACCAACTGAGCTACGATGACCACTACCGACAACATCGAATTTTTTGCTTCATATTATATTCATAATTTCTATATCGCGCTATTAAGGTTAGCGTTGGATCCACCTACCGCCGTTCTAACGAACTAACGGTACTAATTTAAAATACACCAATTTAAAATACAAAAATAGATGGATTTAGGTAGGATTCATCTAAATTCAGTGTTTAAATATCGTTGTAACACGATACACTGGTACCGTTAGTTCGTTAGAACGGCGGTAGGTGGATCCAACGCTAACCTTAATAGCGCGATGTAGAAATTATGAATATAATATGAAGCAAAAATTCGATGTTGTCGGTAGTGGTCATCGTAGCTCAGTTGGTCAGAGCAGTCCCCCTGTTAGGGAAAGGCCGTGGGTTCGAATCCCGCTGATGACATCAGTTTTTGTGATCTATTTATAATTTCTTTCTTAATATTTTAATTAGTGTTTCGTCCAGAACGCAACTAGTCTATCTACCAAATGAATGAAAAAACATTGTTTGTCAACATGCCTATATTATGCACACTCTAATAACTATACCCGTATTTTTAGGGTTCCGTACCTACCATAGGGTAAAACGGGAACCCTTTTACTAACACCCCGCTGTCCGTCCGTTCGTCTATCACCAGGGCTTGTTCGTCTATCTTAAGAACCGTGATAGCTAGAAAGTAGAAATTTCACTGACGATGTATTTCTGTTGCCGCTATTACAACAAATTCTAAAAGCCGTTCAAGTGCGTGTCGGAGCCATGCATAGAATAGGGTTCCGTAGTCACCCATAATAGCCATGTTAATTACATGGATCATGATTTTCCGAGTCAGCCGTTTAGCTTCTAGAGGGTGCCGACACGCACCCTGTTTTAACAAAAAACAGCTGTAAAGTAGAATATCTCGAAAACGCATACAACGAATCAAAAACTCGACTTAGCAACGTCCCAATGTTTTTAACATACCTATCTATTGATACTCTACACTACAGGGTAGGTGCGAAATTTTTCGTAGTAAATACACATCGCCATGCAAAGTTTACTGTTTACCGTTTGGGAGGAGAGCCAAGGATGGACGGACAGACGGACAGACGGACGGACATGACGAAACTATAAGAAGTCGGACCCTTAAAACAGAATTAAGTACATATTTCAGAAGACTCATACTAGTTTTTAGGGTTCCGTAGTAAAAGTCTCGGAACCCTTATAGTTTTCTCATGTCCGTCCGTCCGTCTGTTCTCGGCTTTCATCCCCAACGGTTAGTGCTAGTAATATGAAATTTTGCACGAATTTGTATTTACTATTGTATATTCTGACAAAGTACTGGCAAAATTATGAAAATAAAAAATTTTCTCGCGTCATCCCCATCGTGTGGGGTATGATTAGATAGGTATTTTTAAAACATTTGGAGGTTCTAAGACAATTTTTTGATCTAGGTATTCGTTTGCAAGATATTCAACTTTAAAGGGCATTTTTTGTTAAAACAGAGCGTCCCCCCCCTCTTTAATCTAAACGGGTAGATCGAAGAATCTGAAAAAAAAAACTCATGATGGTAATCCTTTATATGATGAACTTTGAAGGAAAACTATAACGGACCAGATAAATTTGTTAGTTTAGGAGTTAGAGCTTATAAAAGGAATAGGTAACTACGGAACCCTATATTATGCGTGGCCCGGCACGCACTTAGCCGGGTTCTTTTTAACCTGTTAACTTCCAGAACCCTTCCTTTTTATACGAATATGCAATATTTATTACCTACGTGTTAACGGATTACCGATTTACGTTAACTTGCGTTAAAATTTCTAAAAAGTAACGCATTAACTTTTAACGAAGTTAACTTTTTCAGTAACGGATTAACGATTAACGGTGCCCAGCTATGGTGGTATCTACGCCCCCCTCACATTTGTACTTGTACGTATTATCCTACGAGTATAATACAATGACATGCTAACCAAAGACTTGTACACCGTTTCACTTTTATTTAATTTACAGGTACTTACTGACGTTTGTAAGAGCCATTTAGTGACCTATACAAATAAATAAATCATTTCATTTCATTTCACAGGATTTAACCTGACCGGTTTCACTTTATAGCATTACCAAAGGTTGTTGTCCACTTTCCATAATTATTAAACAAGTATTTTGTCCTGACACTGTCTAACATATCTTCAAGTCATAGCATGCTGTAAATTAAACAAAAGTGAAACAGTGTACAAGTGTTTGGTTAGCATGTATTACTATAAGTTTCACCAAGTGCCGATAATCGAAACTGTTAGGTTCTTCACCAATGTACTTACGACTAGATGTGAAGACCTATAGGTACCCAGTTCTATATGGACATTTGTTGCGGTGGTGGGTATACAAATTAAACCAGTCTTTCGCTAGCTGCGGTGTTTCATTGAAGTAACAGAAATCATCAACTAAATTATCCTATAATTGTGAAGTTGTGATTAAAATAACAATGTTCATATTACCTAGTGATTATCATTTAGAAAATGCACCAACTCATGACATGTCTTTGACTCTACTTACATTCGAATGTTACTAAAACATATGACAACAGTGTAAGAACAAACCTTTGGCAGGTTCTGTCACTGTTTTGTTGTTGTGGCTAGTGACCTGCAAATGTGGGTTCTGCGGGCCTTGCGGCCCTCCACTAAATATTACAAGACATTTTACTGGACACAGTACAGGAGCGGTATACCGTCGGTGATGTTCACGAGGATGGCGCTGGTACCTGGATTGCTGCCCGACACGCTCGCCGAGGCGGAGGAGATCGGTTCGTCACACTCCATACAAGAACAAAAACCATAGTCATGTCACGTTATATATACATAGTCTCACCGATACGCCTTTTTTACATTTAGACAATGTAATGAACAGAAAACATTATTAATTTTATACCTACCACAAGTAAGACCGACTGTTTCAGAAGTAATAAAATCTCGGTCGGAAAGGTTTGTGTTCGTACGATATTAACGTTTTGTTCGATTGTGGGTGCAAAGGGGCCCTTCTTACATCTATCGGGCCCCAGCGACCTCACCTGCTAGTGGCGCACCTGCTGATTAACGGACGAGGTTCGTATATTACGGTACCCATGTGGTGGCTTCGGCCCCTACGTGGATACCAGGTGGTATGTACAACAGTGTTGGTCCGGGGGGGTACCACCGTGCAGCTGTGCTAAAGCCCCCCAAGTAACCCAGTCCAGGCTGGGTTGCGTTAGGGGTTCAGCAGCTGCACTGCCGGGCCCGGGGCGGTGTATGGTGCGGCAGGCATGGGTCCAGTGGGGGCGAAGCGGAGTCTAGTGTGGGTGGTGTGGGTCGATTCGCCGGCCAGGGAGACCCTTAGCAACGGCGTTGCCGTGGCCGCCTGCAACATAGTCACGAGGCCCGCCTGGGACCAACCACCCCAGTAGGCTGCCCCACATGTTGCGCATAATCCTGTTGTGGGGTCGCCGCTCCGGGTGGTAACCGGTGTGGGGTAGCGGCGGCCTTGCATCAGGGGGGTTTGGGAGCCCTTCCGTCCGGTGGGTCGGCTCCGACCTAACCACAACTCCCGATATGAGGCACAAGTTGCGGTGCATCTACTGAAAGTGTAAACCGACTCTGGCAAACAGGGTCTGCAATTTTGTCTCCTGTTACGTGGGATTGGGATAACAATTGGACGTTGTTCTGACGAAAGCAGCCATGTGGCACTTTTCCGAAAAAAAAAACGTTTGAATAGCAGCCATACTAAATTCAACATGACACATTTTTTTTGCAAAGACAGCCAACTACATATCTTTTGTATAAGCTGCAATACGTAATCGGCGAAAACAGTCATCAGATGTATAATATGCATCCAAGTTTGACACAAACTGAGCCATGCATACTGCAGAAGTCAAAGCAGAAGATGGTCCCTTCTACAAAACTGGTTAATCTTATCCCTTTTCCGTTCATGCGGTCAGGATGTGGAACGCACTACCCACTGACATGCAAAGCTCTAAAACTCTTACTTTATTTAAAAATAAAGTTAAAGCACACTTCCTCTCCTATTTATCTCAGCTGTATTAGGTTAATATATTATAGACTCTTCTATATATGCAAGTTTATAATAGCACAGTATGTATTTATCATCATTCACCGAGCCTTTTTCCAACTAAAGTTGGGGTCGGCTTTCCAGTCTAATTGCGATTAGGCTGAACATCGATATTTTCCGTGAAGCGACTGCCATCTGACCTCCACAACCCATGGGCGACATCGAAGTTCAGGCTCCAACTACCCCTAACGACTGCCATAGATGTTTGTATGACAACCGGGACCGACGGCTTAACGTGCTCTCCGAGGCACGGAGGGGTCTCAGTGTCTTAAGAAATGGTCACCCATCCTAAGACCGGCCTGACTCGACTCGATGTTGCTTAACTTTTGCAATGTGTTAACACTGTCGGTTACCACTAGACCACGAGCCCCTACTAATACCCCACAGTATGTATTTATATATTTACATATTACATGGGGCACACTAAAAGTTTTGCACTTCTAGCTAATCGGAACTATTTGAATTTCGAATGTTATATTTTTTTAAACGTTGCAACCTTCTTAGTAATAAAAAAACAATTGGCGGGAAATCATTTGTCAATTGTTTTTTATCACACATCAAAGTTCTACGTATGCAACGAAAATGGAATAAGTCGAAAAGATTTTAGAGCGATGTTTTTTTATGATTTTAAAAGTTCTCTCTCTCCGCAAGACTGTGCCGCTCGTCTTCAAAATGCTTTTGGGAGAGAAGCACCTTGTTTGAGCACCGTGAGGCGATGGTTTGCTGAATTTGGGAGAGGTCAAATTTCGTGAAGTGCGGCCTTCAACTGCCGTCAACGGAAATAATGTGGCTACTGTTAAGCGGTTTATTGAAGAAAACCCGCGGATTACCTATGAGACAATTCGAAGACTATTTATTGATCATTGGTATGAGTCAAATCCAGAAAATTTTACACGAAGAATTGAAAGTTCGGAAACTTTGTTGTCGTTGGCAAAGCATTCCACAAACGAACCGCCCTGACCGTGAAAGATTTGTCTGCGCAAGTAGACGAGTGTGCTGGCATTTCCAGCATCAAATTTGCCGATGACCTCAAAGATCTTGAATGTGTGTCATGAAGGAACCTAAACCGTTCTTTAAGATATTGGGGAGTGCGAGGATTGAAGAGTATACTAAATAGCAGTGAAAGAATGTGTGTATTTCGGCGAAGGCGAATTGGGAGCCACTTGAGCGTTTTCCGAAACTCAGACACATGATCATACTTGCGTAGGCCAAATATAAATCTAATACAGACATTTTGAAGGCGCTCAAGCTTATCAAGGTGCTCCTCCGTAAGGTCAAGATAGCTGACGTCGGCATAATCGAGAAGTGGGAGCAATAGAGACTGTGCCAGCGTAACTTTAGTAGCTGTTGGAAGGAGATTTCGCAGCCTGCGCAGTGAGCCATTTGATGCAAAGATTTTGCGTCCAACCTGATGGCACTTGACGATCCCAAGACATCGTACTATCCAAGTAAATACCCAAGTTCTTTACACTGTTACTCACTTCGATTGTAGTTCCGTTGAAGATAACTTGGGGCAACTGTGACAAGTCGATACGTGACATCGTCCTAGGGCCACCTATTAGAATCACCTGGGTCTTTGCGGGGTTCACTTGAAGCCCATGTCGAATGCTCCAATCACATATTATCTCCAGATCCAGGTTGATCGTAGTAAATGCTTCGTGTAAATTCTCCAGTGGCGCTTGTGTGTAAATTTGGAGATCATCTGCATAAATGTGGTAGGATGAAACTAATTGTACAGAAATAGAATTTATAAAAATTGTGAAGAGAAGTGGAGATAGAACGCCACCCTGCGGCACACCGACAGTAACATCAGTCCAGGAAGAAAAGGTGTCTTCAATGCGTACACGTTGCCGGCGGCCATACAGGTAACTGCGAAACCAATCAATCACCGTTGGAGATAAAACCTCCGCTTGTAGTTTACCTCACATGGCTTCTTTCTGCAGAACTGCGTTCAATTAGACTGGTGACAAGTGGGCGTAGCATACAGCCACCCCGCCCCGTCTACCCCTACAGGTATAAACCCATGACTGTATGCGCGTGTGCGTGGACAGAATCTCGTCTTTATCTCTTTCGTCGAGCTAATATTACCGTTGCCGGCCACTTTGGGAACCTTGTCAGTCTGTCAACAGTTGCATCGCGTGTAGACGAAATGTTGGTTGGGCCCCTAAGCACCCCAGAGTATGTCTGTGTCGCCTAAACGGTCCTGAGTACCTGTGGTTGTTGTTCACTTGTTTTGTTTATAGTATCAATGTCAATGACTATAGTTCTAGGGAAGGAATTTCATTGTGCACAACAGTCCCAGTTATTAGTGATTATAATCGTGTGTCGTTTAGATGTATATTTTAATCTAGCTTAAACATTGTGAGTGACAAACACTAGAGTGGATATTTAACATTCTAACAAGCTTGTATCAAGAGCTGATTTTGTGTCAATCAACTTGATTATAAATATATATATATATATATATCTTTATACTATTTATAATTATTAAGTTTATAATCCCAATAGGGCCGGGTCACACGCACTAAGGAGCTGTTCACGTTGTTAGATAGATATCGATAGATAGAATAGAGCACCAATTTGTACTGTTGTGAGCTAAACAGAAGAAGGTTCATCACTCCTGTGTGGATTATATTAAACACGTTAAAATCATCTTGCTCTTATATATCTGCAAATTAAGTACTTGCACTCATATTTGTCGGCTTCTTTTCTTACACAACACTGACACCATTTATGTCCTTATTACCAGTTAATACATAAATTGTTTGCTTCCCGAGTGGCGGTGGCGAGTGGCGAGTGGCGAGTGGCGAGTGGCGAGTGGCGAGTGGCCGACTACTTATACAAGATGTATGTTAATTATCACATAAATGTGTAGATCCGAGATAACAGCGCTGGCCACTGGCGCTTTTAATTTAATTTATTTGGTGAACTAACTGGTCAACAAATGAGATGTTATGAAGTGAATATTATACAATAGGCATGTTATGTTAATGTGCACTAAATTAAGTATTAAAAAATCACATTTTAGCCTCTCCACTCCACTAGTGACCTTAGACTGATTTCATTAACAACATTTCAACAACAAGTAAAATGACAGGACTTGAAGGTACACAGTTGTAGTTTATTTGTTTGTTTGGTTAGTGTGCCATGATATTATACATACATATAAAGATAATAATAAGATTACTATTTATTTACAATAAGAATTACAATAAATATATTATTCTTTGAGCCAGAAAATAGCCAGCCTTCTGGTCCTAAGAAGTATCGATTAGGCGTTTAGCAATGTCTCTATAAAGGCGGTGAGCACTCGGTCCCCATGACCCCAGTGTCTCAACCCCAAACGGCTCAAATATGTAATCACCTGCTAAGTTAGCATATTTACGCCGTTTAAGGCCTTCAGCCGATGCAGCAGCAGCGCCGGCACATCCGGATGTGCTTGAAAGGTGTGCAGGTGCGAAGGTGTCAACGCATGTAGCGTCCCACACTAAAGGCCTTCCCATCTTCCACGGTAGCAACGACATACCGTCCGGTCTCTTTCCATCGCTTCGTGCTAAACCATTTGGTTCACGTACGGCCGGCTGACCTGCAGTGGAAAGAGCCCTACGAATTATGTCGTTTAGAATAGCGTGCCGAGGTATACGACCTGCGCTTCTGCTACAAGAAAGGCCATGGTGTCCCAGATTATCGACGGCTACTCCACAGGTGCAATGATGCGGGGATACACAAGGTGTACCCAGCCGAAGGCAAGTGGCAATGCGGAAGGTTGTGTCGTCCAACATTGTACCGATGTTGGGCGATGGGAGCGCCTGGATCCATATCCCTGACTCCCATTCTCCAACAGCTAGTAGGCGTGCACGCTCTGAAATATTGACAGAAGTGTCAATTAGTGTATTAATTCTCAATTTACAGAGCGGCGAATCCCACAGTCGCTGTGAGCCTAGGCGTGACGGCAGGTCAGTGTCGGGGCAAGACATTCTCCAAGCATTTATGGCATCGGTCTTGCATCGCACCTCGGAATCAATCAGTGTATTTGACAAAATTTTGAGGGGCTCGTGGTCTAGTGGTAACCGACAATGTTAACACATAGCAAAGGTTAAGCAACATCGACTCAGGCTGGTCTTAGGATGGGTGACCATTTCTTAAGATATTGAGACCCCTCCGTGCCTCGGAGAGCACGTTAAGCCGTCGATCCCGGTTGTCATACTGACATCTATGGCAGTCGTTAGGGGTAGTTGGAGCCCTAAATCAAAAATCCGACCGGTCTAACTACAGAACTTCGATATCGCCCATGGGTTGTGAAGGTCAAATGGCAGTCGCTTCACGGAAAATATCGAAGTTCAGCCGAATCGCAGTTTGACTGGAAATCCGACCCCAACTGAGTTGGGAAAAGGCTCGGTGAATGATGATTTGACAAAATCTTCCTGACTAATTCTTCGGTGCTATGGACCGACGACAGAAATGCTGGCAGACTGACTCTACGAATACCTAGCCCGCCCAAGCGAACTGGAAGAGACGCTTGGACCCAGGCCCGGTCGTTAATATTTACATTTAAAATTTTACACAAAGAATTTTGTAGTTGTCTAGTCTGCCCAAAATTTCTACATTTTTCCAAAATTGTCCTGAACGGAGGGCATGTGTAAATTTGGTTACGAAAAGACAAAAACGAATAATAGTGAAAGCTGAATGAATACTGATATTACATAGACTATCAATAACCTGATCAAAATTTTGAATATTTTCTTCGATAAAAGTGGAAAAGCCATCTTCTAAAATCGGGGACCTAGGAGGCGTAAACAAGTTTTGTAGTCCAAAACTTTTATGTTGGGGGCCAAACAGTTGAATTTGGAGATTGTTGTTAATTTATCTGTGTTTTCAGATATAAAAATCTCACATTTATTCGGGTTCAGTTCTAAGCCAATTGACTGAAACTCGTTCTTTATTACGGCTAAATCTTGTAAAACTTGAAATCGCAGGAGTATAATAAGATACATACCTACCTACTTATTGGCTAACAATCAGTATTGTCGTTGACGGTGAAGGTCCCGGTAATTGATTTCCGCCAATTAGGTAACTCGTCATTATCTGAAGACATCATAAATTCACTTAACAGCGATTTACTTATTGACCAGCATTTGCTTATAATGATCTTATAGATTATTAACACGTCCCGATCGACGACGATGACCTGCCAGTTGTAAGTGCACTCTCTTCTTGGACTATTATCATCATCTTTTATTGTTTATTTGTTTGCTATATTTCACTATCTACTTCGAGTTAACACTAAAAATCATTTTTTTTAAACTTTCGCGTTTTGTACACATTATAAACTTAAGACTAACGGGTCTTTTACGAGATTATTGTATTAATAATATATATATAATAATATTATATACTATTTTATGAGCTGAAGCCAGTCCACCCGTGACCACGGCTCTTGTAACAGGGCCGAAACGTCGGGTAATAAAGAGGTATGTATATATCTCAATAATCGCGTAAAAGACCCGTTAGTCTTAAGTTTATAACTAAATATCATGTTATGATAAATCGTGGATCCTTGTGGTTGACGGAATATCCGTCCTCCACATGTAAGGTAAAGGCACCTAATTCCGTGGGGTTCAGAAATTGGCACCTAATTCCGTGGTATTTAGAAAAACAGCTTTATAAACCAAATTACTAGTTATTTTTGACTGCAAGACCCATTAATCAAATAATAATGTATCTGTTCATATTTATATGAACACAAAAGTACCTTAGTGTGTTTATATTTTAAAATAATCGGTTAGTTTGCCACTGTCACCTGAGTCGAACGCACTCTCCATACATTTCGGACCTTATGCGCGTAAGTACTACCATTTGCTAAATAGTGTTTTAAAAGATATTTTTATACTACAAGAGATTTGGTTTTGGGTAAGATATTGAAAGGGTAATACGTTGTATCGAATAAACTTAACATTTGAGTATTCTATTAACAAATTGAGGAGAAAATAATTGTTAAAAATACCGCGGCATTAGGTGCCAAATATTTTAGTGGGATCCTAATTACCGCTTTATACCACGGAATTACAATTTTATAGAGCTTATCTTCTTGAAAATTTTAGTGGTAGATTTTTTATTACAAACTTCATTTTCGGTTCTGATAACTTAAATAACCAATAAATACAAAAAACTAATTCCGTGGCATACTTTGGAGTCGCATTTACTAATTATAGCCGGTCAAACATTGTATACTTAGGTACTTTCTTAATTTTTTGTATGGAAGAACTAAGTACAGAAAACGAGATTTTTGATGTGTTCTGATATTTTCCTGAGTATGTTTTATATATTATGTCAAAGATATCGCAATTAAAAGTTAACTTAGATGTATAATATTAAACAATCTTTAATTTTTTATACCTCGGAATTAGAAAACTTGATTTTGTATCATAAAACCTAATTCCGTGGTATTTACAACGGTAATTAGGTTACATGAGGCCCAATTCCGTGGTATTGACACCTGTTATATACAGTCTATTCATTATTTTACTCGACGTGTTAGTATTATTAGGAAATTGTAAAGATATTACTACCACCAGCGGCGGCTAGTGGGTATTTAAAACGGTAGCTTACCTAAGTATACGTAGGTCACACTATAAGTTCTGCGTAACTTAAAAAAAAACATGTTAAAACCAAAATATTATGATTATTGCTTTTAAAAATACTATCCTTTACATTTTAAACATTTTTTCATGTGATCGAACCATTTTTTAAAACAGGAGGACCACAGATCTGAAGGCATGTTTTCTACGTGCTGATTGAACGCTATCACTGCATCTTCGGAGATGGTAAAAGTGAAACCTCTCATCAAATCTTTGATTTTGGGGAAAATACAGAAATCATAGTGGTGCTAGGGTGGGGCTATGCGCAGGATGGGTGACGAGTTGTACTTTTTCGGAAGCTAAAAATGACTTTGTTTTGTTGGCCGTGTGTGAAGAAGTGTTGTCATGATGTAGGAGAACGCGGCTTTTGGGTCGTCTTTCGCGAACTTTTTCTAACACCCTGGTTAAACAAATGGCTCTTTTGATCTTCAAGTGGAATTGTACAGATGGGACGCGTAGCTTAGAAATAATACGCGATCATTGTTTTACCAACGTTTCTCGCCTGCCTCACTTTATTTGTCTTGTTCTCATTTTCAAACATCCATTCACAAAATTGCTGTTTTTTTTCGGGTTCAAAACAATAAATCCACGTTTCGTCTCCTGTGACAATATCATAAACAGCATTAGAATGTCCGTGGTCGTACTTCAGTAGCATCTGTGAGCACCATTCCACGCGAGCCCGCTTCTGCTCCGCTGTCAGTTCATGAGGGATCCAACGACAACAAAGTTTCTGAACTTTCAATTCTTCGTGTAATATTTTCTGGATTTGACTCATACCAATCCGCAATAGTCCTCGAATTGTCTCATAGGTAATCCGCGGGTTTTCTTTAATTAACCGCTTACCAGTAGCCACATTATATTCGTTGACTGCAGTTGAAGGCCGCCCTTCACGAAATCGTCATGTAAAGAAACTCGACCTCTCTCAAATTCAGCAAACCATTGCCACACGGTGCTCAAACAAGATGCTTCTATCTCAAAAGCATTTTGAAGACGAGCGGCACAGTCTTGCGGAGAGAGAGAACTTTTAAAATCATAAAAAATCATCGCTCTAAAATCTTTTCGACTTAATTCCATTTTCGTTGCATACGTAGAACTTTGATGTGTGATAAAAAACAATTGACAAATGATTTCCCGCCAATTGTTTTTTTTTATTACTAATAAGGTTACAACGTTTAAAAAAATATAACATTCGAAATTCAAACAGTTCCGATTAGCTAGAAGTGCAAAACTTTTAGTGTGCCCCATGTAGACTTGGATAAGTTACCGTTTCGGGTTTTTTTATGAACACCCATAATATATAGTCACAAGACGCCTCTGACGACCACCACCGCACAGAAATGCCACCAGTTCTTTCAACACTTTCCAAAAAAAAGATAATAATAATGTATGTACTAGGAATATGTTTCAACTAGTGTGTTTTTTATTGGTGTGTGTGCGTGCGGCGGCTGTTCGCCTCATTGTTTGTATGTAAGTACCTACTATTGAGAGTAGTTCTCTCTCTCTCTCTGTAGCTATAGCTTACATATCAGAATAATACATAGGCTACTTTCTATCCCGGGAATGTGTTACCGCGGGAATTGGGAAACGAAAAACATTTCCACGCGGGCGGAGCTGCGGGCGTCCGCTTGTTATAATATAAAACCAAAGAATACAAAAAATATATCAATATCGATTATTAAATTGTTAATTATATTTTATATCTGTTTTATAATAATATTATCCTACTAATATTATAAAGGCGAAAGTTTGTGAGTATGTATGTATGTATGTATGTATGTATGTATGGATGGATGGATGTTTGTTACTCTTTCACGTAAAAACCACTGAATGGAATTTAATGAAACTTTACAATAACATAGCTTATTCATCAGAATAACACATAGGCTACAATTTATAAAGATATTGTGTGAATTGTTCAAAATATGACGCAGCGCGACGGGAACGGGAAAAAATCCAAATTACCACGCGGATGAAGTCGCGGGCGACCACTAGTGTTCTATATATTGTTAAGTAATACAAATAAATATGCTTGCCAATTGTGATTTTATTTTGTTAGACATAAATGATAGAGACTGATTTGAAATACAAAGCTAAAATAAATACATTTCATTTCTTGAACACCATGTATTATTCTCTCCACGTCATTTCGTTTATAATGTTTACACACGGAATTAGAATCCAAATACCACGGAATTAGAATTTTTACCACGGAATTAGGAGCTTCTGACTTTTTGATTTTTTTATTAATTTAACAGTTTTAATGAACTTTTAGAGTCAAATTGATGGTATTTTTCAAAAATAAGATAGCTTACACTTCTAATAAAAATAGCCTTATGTAGAAAAAGGCACAATGAATACCTAATTTTTGAGGTTCTTTCGAGATTTGGTGAAAATACCACGGAATTAGGTGCCTTTACCTTAATTGTGTGGTCTCTACGAACTGAGATGTAACAGCACTTACCTAACAAGCATTTGGGAGCATGTGTCTACTCTACTCGTAGTACAGTTTGCGACGTTTTGTGCAATTTGTGGTACAGATTAAACTGACAGTGTTTTCTTTATCGATTCATCTATCGCAACTTATCATAAAACTATATCTTAGTATACATATATTGTACCCAATATTTTTGATAATGTATCGATAGAAGATCTACTGTCATATAATATAAGATGTTAACGACCCAAAGAAGACAGAATAATGGCTGAGACGGACGCTAATATACAGTCGATGGGGTCAGATGTAGACAGTAAAGTGCGGGGGGCAGGAGGAAGTGAGGGAGCAGGAGTCAACAGAGAGACTAATGAGTTTGTTAAGGAAGACATCACCATAGCAAAAAATGATCAAGTGTCGGAGAAGCAGTTAAAACTGGATGATGTGTTGACGAGCGAGCTCGGTCAGTTCGGCAGATACCAACTCATCAACATCCTCATGGTCGCCGTCCCTATCATGATGTCTGCCGTAATAAACGAATATATGTTCTCCGCTGCTGCGATTCCTCACAGGTACTTGCGCTCGCTAACATAATAAACACGTTTTCTCAACAAAAGAATTTATCACAATATTGTTGATTTTTCTTTTTCAAATCCATCCACAGATGTCGTATCAGCGAATGCGGTGAAATCAATAAAAGTAGCCCCTTCCAGACAGAATGGATAACGAACGCCATTCCTCCAGCGAATACCAGCACTGGCCTTTCGAGTTGTAGTCGCTTCCAGTCGCAGGGTAATGGAACCCTGGACTACTGTCCCGCGAGCCTGTTCGAGACTACTACCACCAGTTGTAATGGGGAGTTCGTATATGCCAGAGACAACTCCGTTGTTTATGAGGTTAGTGGTTGTTAACAATAACGCGACGCGGCGAGACGTACCTGAAATGTAAAGGTGGGCGTCGGATGTTTGCAGCACGCGACAGGTGCGACAAGGCGAGTCTACTCGTTGTATAACGAGTAGACTTATCTACTACTGCCACTGTCGCCTTGACGCACCTGTCATTGTACAACGAGTCTAGTCGTTCGAGTACGAAGTCTACTCATTGTACAACGAGTAGAGTCACTACTGCCATAGTCGCCGCTGCAAACATCCGACACCCACCTTAACATACTTATACATTAATATGGCAAGATTTGGGTTAAATTATTTTATGCCAGTTTTTAATAAACAGATAATAGGAAAAGAAAATGTAATGCACTTTTTTGTCTATTTACCTAAATATAATCTATTTAAACTTTAAAAAATACTCATGATAGACTAATAGATAAGTGTTCCTTTCTATTCTGTTTCAGTTTAATCTTGGATGTGACGAATGGCTCCGTGCTTTAGCTGGCATACTGAACAGTATCGGAACCCTTCTAGTGCTCCCTATCACTGGCTACATATCGGACAGATTCGGGCGAAGATTCGCCCTTGTAGTTAACGTCTTCAATCTGGGTCTTTTCGGGTTAATCAGAGCCTTTTCTGTCAACTACCCAATGTACTTAGCGCTGCAGATACTACAGACTACGCTTGGTGGTGGCGCATACAGTACTTCCTACATATTTGGTGAGTGACTTGTAACTATTGCTATGCTACGAGTATAAATGTTTGGAAAGTGGTACTTGAGTGGGTTTGCATTGATATACATATTATGAAGGTTGCATAACAATTATTGTATACAGTTACATCATAATTAGACCCAATATTTCTAATGCATCGGGAAGTGAATAGACAGTGACTTAATTATACTCACCAGGACGTTTCAAACCAGTTATAGCTTTATTTTTGACTTTCACATGCATTTACTCCTATTAGTTGACATATTTATTCATGTATCCAGCCACAGAACTGGTGGGTCCACGCTACCGGGTAGTAACCGGCGCCACTTGTGGGTCCTTGTTCGCAACCGGACAAGTGCTCGTCGGGGCAGTTGCGTGGCTTTTCCAGCCGTGGCGGCACATGCTCATGGCGCTGCACCTCCCCTGCTTCTTGGTCGTCTCCTACTACTGGTTGCTGGACGAAAGTGTTCGGTGGCAGCTCTCCAAGCAGAAGTTTGCAGATGCTAAGACCTCGCTGGAGAGAATAGTTAAAGTTAACAAGAGACAAATTTGTGAAAAATCTTGGAATGCGCTATTGTCTCCTCCATCAGTACCACAGAAAAATGTAAGTACCTATACTGCTTTTTAGTAATAGTCTTTTAAGATATTTAACACAACTTGGAGTGCAGGGTAACAAGCTTCCATAATACTTATTTCTGACTTATCTTTTGTTTTAGGAAACCAAAAGTGAAAAACCCGGTTTAATCAAAACTATATTCAGTTCGCGCATCCTCCTGCGGCGCGTGTGCACCACTCCTATCTGGTGGATCACCACCGTGTTCGTGTACTACGGACTGTCCGTCAACTCCACCGGTCTCTCCGACACCGTCTACTTGAACTATATATTGACATGCGCCATTGAAATACCTGGCTTTTTCACCGCAGCATTTATATTGGACAGAGTAGGCAGAAAACCTACTCTTACCAGTGGTTTCTTCTTCAGCGCTGCTTGTAACATTGGGTTTATATTTATACCTCAAAGTAAGTAGGTACTAAACAACGTACGAATGTAAGGATATGAAATTTTAATATTTTGCTAAGTGCCCTTACAATAAAAGTACTCGTGGAGGAGATGACGCAACCACTTTTTGATTTTTGGAACGTTACGAAATGACCAGTGATCATTAGTTTAAATGATAGGTGAATTGTTACAGGTTTGCGCACGTTCCGCCTGGTCGTCTACCTGCTGGGCAAGTTCGGCATTTCTATAGTGATGGCGTCACTGTACTTGTTCACGGCAGAGCTATACCCCACAGAGTACCGCCACACCCTGGTCGCCTTCTCCTCTATGGTGGGACGTATCGGTGCTGTCTGCGCTCCCCTCACGCCTGTGTTGGTAAGTGCCTTACCCATTGACTATCCTTTAACAATGCTCAAATACCTGATGCAGAGTATCGATATGCAATGGCATGGTCGGTATTCTGCGTCTGAACCAGTTTATGTAATCTATATATATAATACGCCAGTGAAGCCGCTTCTCCTCCTAAACTAAGAGTCGCACAGTCAAGTGTGGCACACCGTTGCAAGGTCGTGGTCTCAAGTGGTGCGATAAGATTAGAAATTTGACAAAAAGTAAAAAAAAAAAAATTATTACTTGCGCAGTTTGCGCTAAGGGTTGCTAGTTATAAATTATTGATTCGTGAGTAAAGTTATTCATTAAATTTCCCTACGTCTGTAATACTAAATAGGAAGCACCTTCAAGAGCAAGTAGTATAAATTGTAATTGTGTTATTACACGACGGAATGAGATTATGGTTAATGTATTTATTCAATTTCTGTCAATAGAAGCAACCATTGGGATATAAAAATTATAGTCAATAATTACTACCTAGCGCATGTTATGACCCTGAGTGTTTTAAATCTAAATATAAATCACAACACAAGTATGTAGGGTCGTAGACCTCATAATGGTCATGTTCCACTGTTCCACCCATGGTCCCACCCTTGCCTTATATTTGGAATGTCTGAAACATAATCACAGTGACATACGAGTCATTATGCAGAAGTAGAAAATATTTTGCGATCTCACGAAGTCTCGACGACTCTGAACGGCAGCAATTGTATGGGCAGAGTGGTAAGTGCCCATCTAACGGGATCATCTCGTCTGGTCTGTAACTAACGAAACTGGGTCAAGAAAAGCTGTCACACCGATGTTTAAAGAGACTGACTGATAAGGTCGTTAAATTGAGCATCACGAGATAAACGCGAGAATATCAAGGCTGTCTAGTACTGCTTCACAATGGCAATACAAAGAGACATGCTGGACTCACTGTTTGATTGCAGCATAGGTACGTCTCGGAATCTTGTAATGTTATTATCTACATCTTTGTCAGACGATGGAAGAACAAGAAGTCATACACCAGCCTCTCTTTCTACCATACCTCTGTCATCCACAGAGTCTATTTTTTTCTTCGGATTTTCCGTGAAGTGACTGCGACTCCACAGCCCATGGGCGATATCGAAGTTCTGTAGTTAGACCGGTCGGATTTTTGATTTAGGGCTCTAACATGGACAACCGGGACCGACGGCTTAACGTGCTCTCCAAGGCACGGAGGGGTCTCAATGTCTTAAGAAAAGGTCACCCATCCTAAGATCAGCCTAAAGTCGATGTTGCTTAACCTTTGCAATGACGGTTACCACTAGACCACGAGCCCCTCGCCACCACACCTCTGATACACTGGAAAAAGCGTTTAAAATGGGATTTCTATTCTAATGTCTTTCCTCTGTCTTCCTCTGACTTGTCTAGCTACATATTTGCCAATGACATCATTTTAAATTAGGATGTCCAGCACTTATACCAAATGCACTATTTTTTAAGTTGAACCAGTTGATCTACGTGAATCGCTTGCAAACATTGCTCAGTTACAAACATTGCTCAGTTACAAACATTGCTCAGTTACAAACATTGCTCAGTTACAAATTATTGTTTTAACAGATGGTATATTGGCATGGAGTTCCTTCAGCTCTGTTTGGAGGACTGGCAGTAGTGTCGGGACTGCTGGTGCTGACGCAGCCGGAGACGCTCGGCACCAAGCTGCCCGACACGCTCGCTGAGGCTGAAGCTATCGGCTCTCCCTACTCCATGAGGCAGAGCATCTAGGAATAGTCAAAGAAAAGGACATTTATTGTTAGTGAACACTTTTAGTGCTTTAGTATCAAGTGATGTTTCATAGTGTCAACTGGTGACGTGGAGTTCGAGCTCACCAGGGTCACCAGGTGCATAGTGACTGTTCGTATCTTAGTGTGTTTTTAATAATATGTACTGGAGAATAAGTTAAGGATGATATTATTAAATTTGCTTCTTTATTTTCAAACAACAACGAAAACGCTATTATTTATTAATGAACTACTGACATTATTACGGTTACCTATCTTAATCCCGAATTTTTATATTCCGAATATCATAATCCCGAAAACGTTCGGACATTTTTTCATAATCCCGTTTTTACAAATTCCGAAGTTTTGTTGCCATATAATCGCAACTCCGAATTTCATTTGCCCATTTATTCATTTGTACGACGTTTTAGAATCCAGACGAATGAGTTCCAGACACACGAAATCTAAGGCCAATTCTTAAAACACAAATTTTTGAAATACAGTTAATTGATATCCAGACAAACAATATCCAGATTTTTAAAATCAAGATTTTTAAATTAAAATAATCGATATCCAGAAAAACTAAATCCTATTATACTAAATAAATAAATAAATTATTAAATGTTTGCAATTTTGTTCGGTATTTTAGTCATCTGGCAACATAAATCAGTTTGTTTATTTAATATTTAATTTAATAACCTTAACCTATCTGTAATGGGCAAGTAAAACAATAGCGAGTCGGTTCTGGCACCCGCCGGCCGCTGCCGCGGCATGCTCGCTTCGCTCGCTCGGCTCGTGCGAGGGATTGCAGTTCTAACTTAACCTAACCTACTGAGTCGAATTTGACACTATGAGATCTGTAGGTAATAGGCAAATAATGCATGGGAAACAAAAAATAATATTATGTATTTCACTAGTTTAGCTGGAACACGATTGTATGGGAACCAAATAAAAAGAAAATGAAAATCTGGCAATAGTTTATCAGGAATATGATTGTAGGGGAACCAAATAAAAAGATTATGAAAATTTGGTAGTAGTTTATTTGGAAAATGGTACGATGGGAAACAAAAAAAAAGTATTCTGAGAATCTGTTATAATTATATCTGGATTATGAGAATATGGGAAACAAAAAAATATTTTTTGAAAATTTGGTTTTAGTGCACCTGGAAATTGATTCATCTGGGAAATTAAAAAGGGAATTTAAATAAGTTGTCATTCATTACATCTGTCTTTTAAAAGTTCTACCAACCGTTTTCGGGGTGTTAAGATTCGGGTAACAGAAATTCGAGATTTCAATAGGTTACCCATTATTACTCTTGTTTTCACTGGTTTTACTGTTAATCACTAACCGGGTTACATTAATTATAATCTCTGATGATGACGGAACGATAGATGGATGGATGAACCGGTCAGTGAATAACAATAAAATTGGTGGAAAAGTATATAGGTAATATATTATATGTGTATTTTTTTTCGGTTAAACGAGTTCCATTAATCGACAGTATTAATAGTGACCAAAATTTAATCACGGTAAGTTGACTTGATTTGACTAAAACCCTAATATCCGATGTGTTTGACACGTCTAGTATATCGTTGACAATAGATAATGTTATAGATAGATAGATACATATCTAACACAGATTTGATGAGAATTTTTGAAACATTCATACTTAGAACAATCTGTACGATAGTGTTTGATTTGATTTGTTATCTGTAGACAAATGATCATCACTTGTCTCCACGACATCCTAGCTGTGGGGAAGTTGTCAGCCGAAGAGATTAGACCTTAAAGCAGCTGGTTTCGAGTCTACGGCAGATCTTGTGGTACGAGGTAAAGTAGGTAATGCACGCCACAAAGAAGAGTGTAGATGGGCTAACGAGATAATCACCATGATGACACATGTCCATCAAACGTCAGCAAGTGTATTAACCTGTGTGATCAAGTTGGCTCCCAGAGATTTACCTGACTAACTAACGCATGTATAGTAAAAGCCAGTTAATACACATTACCAAAGTGCTGTCTAAAGTACACAACAATTAATTAGTAAATCAAGAAACGCCTTGACTGATTTTAACGAAATTTAATACGATATAAAACGTGGATGAGATGTGAAGTAAGCTCTGTCTATCACTATCAACATATTCGGGGTCCAAGTGAAATAAAGATATCAAACTACGTTATTTTCGTGCCTAATCCTTAATCCTTAGTTCGTCAAAAGTTAGCAATTGTGTTAGCATATCACAAAGTTAAGATAATGTCTCCACATCAGACGCTATCTCACCGAGTGAAACTCGAGCAGCAGTTCAACTGCCACTGACTTTAAAATAATATGTTCATTACTTAATAGAGGTTTTGTGCAATACAAGGCAATACCTGCAATACAAGCTTGCTTGTGAATATAGACTGTAACGGATAAAGGGCCTTTACTCACGAGAGAGATAAATCCCTCGCCTCGATTGTCGTCAACTGGTCCTCTTACATACCTAATGAGATTTGTGGTTTGTGCCTCTGCCCCAGTCTGTTAGTGCTGTGCAGGCACCAGGACCGCACCGACCCCTGGCAGCGCCTGTGTGCGAACCATATGAAGCGCCTTTTTTCTTATGAATCTTCATGTTCAAAACCTTTTTTTTCTTAATTATATAAAACTAATTCGCTTGCCAATTACTGTGATAAAGCCCCCCGAGTATCCCAGCCCAGGTTGGTATGTGTTGGTGGTTCAGATGCTGCACAGCCGGGCCCGGGCGATGTGTGTGGTGCATCAGGCATGGCACCAGTGGGTGCGCAGTGCAGTCAATTATGTGTGGGTGGTGTGATTCGACCGGTCGACCCGCCCTGGCCAGGAAGGCCCTTGGAAACTTTGGTGCCGCTGGCCGCCCGCTTAATACAGCGTCATTTTTTTTTAACTCCGTGTGACCGCGGCCGCTCCCTTGTCCATTGCTGCGGGCGTCTCTGGTGACACCAGAAGTATTTCCAGAGGCGCCCGGCGGACTTTGGCCACCCGTGTGGCCTCTTCGGGGGTTTGGTCGGAATGAAAATCCCGCGTCGTTGGGGTTGGGTTTTATCCCGCGTCGGTGAGTGAATTTGGTTACGTGCTGTGGAGCAAAGACCCCACAGCACGCAACCCTTCTAGCCTGCTTCTGTAAGGACGGCGGGTGGCTATCCCGCCGTCCTCTGGCCCCGATCATGAAGGTCGATGGCCCTGAGCGTAGATGAGTCTGCGGCGCCCTGGCCGCTGACTGCGGAACTCAGCGGGGAGGGTACGCTCCCTCTCCCTCTCGGCCGCCTCCTTCGCGAGCATGACTTGCTCGCAGAAGGAATACGGCCGCGTTCCACCTACTCGCGCTGGAGACCATGGCTTGGAGCATGGTTTCCAGGGAGTGATACAGCGCCTAACCTTAACAACCACCCCCAGGATGCTACCCCACCAGGTCGAGGATAATCCTGATGTGTGTTGCCGTGCCGCATGCCGGGTGGTGACCGGTGCGGGTTCCGGTGGCCACGCATCAGTGGAGTTTTGGAACCCTTCCGTCCAGCGGGTCGGCTCCCATCTAACCACACGGTTCTAGACGAAGCTAGCCCCTGCGTCTTGTCACGTACTACTGCAGCAGATGTCGGTATACGCGTTCACACGGATACCAGGCAGGTCAGATCACGCGCCCACTTTGCTGGATCTACTGGAGCTGGTGAGTCGCCCAGCCCAGTACAGTGTGTCGGTTGGCGCCCCACTGGGTAGCTCCGACCACTGTGTCGTCCACGCTGGCCGCCGCTGCCATCTCCTGCACTTGTTGTACAAATGATTCTTAGGAACTGGATGGTAGAGTACAGTCGTACCTACTTAATATATTATTGATTTATTATAATTGTATTTTTATCAGGTTTTCTTCTAATTTTGAAGACGTTAAAAATGTCCGACCTACCTAACCTAACACAATGTATTGTTTTTAGCGTGAACATACTAGAATATTAACTTTTAATTAAACTATCGCGTTACATAATCTATTATAATATTCTACGAGAATTAGCACGGATCATACCGATGCACAGAGGTACATACCTTTTGTGCCTGACGTTTTGACCAGGTAACCACGACCGGTGTAACCTAATCGAAACATCAGGTACAAAAGGTACCTATGTACTACCTGTGCACATCTATCGGTATGATGCATGTTAAATCCCTCAGAATATTATAAATAACATACTAGATTAGTATTTTAAATTATAATAAAAAATTATAATGTTTTTTTTTGTTTAATTATAACAGCTGGCATGGAAAACGTCTAATTGGAAGTAATATTATGTATTAAGCGAAATATTTCACAATAATATCATATGAAGTTACCAATTTTGTACACGACTGTGCTCCATACAAATGTAGGGCAAACGAAAACTTTTTTCTCAAATTTATAGTAGTTTAAACGACTATTTTACGACTATTTTTTGGCATAAACTTTAAACCGAAAATCGCAGGCGTTCCGGAGAAAGTAGAAGTTTTCAAATGTTCAAGCCATAATCCTCATCAGGTTACCTTTATATCTGTGGAACCCTTCAAGGACTATTTCTGAGATTTGGCATGTCGTTACGACTATTTCATGACTATTTTTTGGAACCTAAACTAATTCGAAAGATTTTACCGTTTGCTTGCACCAGAGATGAGGATTACAGCTTGACGTTCAAGCCATAATCCTCATTAACTTATAGCTATAACGCCTTTTTTTACAGGTACGACTATTTATGACTATTTAATGACTATTTTTTAGCGTTGTCAAAATTCGTTTTCATTGAGATTTCAAATATGAGGATTACAGCTTGAAGCACACGGGACGGGCGCGCCTTGATGAAAGTTCTTTAATTTTAGCTCGTAGATACCTAATTAATGTAAACTCAACAGCCCATCTGTAAACCGCAAACGTGAATATTATCTTGGAGGAGCCTTGTACAATGCATTAAGTATGTAGGTTACTTACTTATCGATAGGTACCTACCTACTCTACTAAAAATAATACGTCGTCCAAAATAATTTCGGTGGCTAAAACTAAAATAACTTATTGGTATTTATGAGAAGAGATTAAGTAATATTGCTTTTTTATCAGTTGAAGTTATAAAATAATAATGTTTGATATTTTGTACATAGATAACATAGTTACAAATACCAGTACCAGTGGAGGTTTAGTGAGACTCAGGACCTAAGAAAAAAACAGTGCGATGAGTGATGGTATTGTTAAACCAGATGCCTCGTTACCGGAGGTGGTGAAAAGCAGTGTGGTTGAGAAGCCGTTCCAGCTGGACGATGTGCTGGTGCGAGAGTTGGGGCAGTTCGGTCGCTACCAGCTGCGGAACCTGCTCCTGGTCTCCGTGCCCATCATTATGTCTGCGTTCATGTCCGAATTTGTTTTCTCAGCTGCCAGTATTCCTCACAGGTAAATGATAAAGTTTTAGTGCTCATTGTGAGTTTTTTAATCTGTATTAATAGTATAAATGAGTAGTAATGAGTAGAGTAGGTATAGGTACACTATACGTCAATATGTTTTAATCGTGAACAAGCAGAGCCGGCACACGTTGTTGCCTCTGAGACAGTTTAAATAGCAACACTACTAGTCTACTGTAATAATGTTAGACTTGTCATAGTTTTTATTTAGATGTTAATAAAAGTAAAACTGCACGTAAGTTGTAATTGTAAGACATCTTTATTTTTCTATATGCGTGTTGCCAGTCTCAGCTGGGATACCAACACTAAAAACCTTAAACCTATTACATCTCCCTTTCTTTCACAAAACAAATAAACATAAAAATATTAAGTTACATACTCATTCAAGTAAGATGGTGTTTTAACAGCTCTACCAAACCTAGTTCTAACACAATTGTCGTTTTGCACAAAACTATGATTAGGTTTACATTCAGACAGATCCACAGGTTCAGGCACCCTAATATCCATTTCTAAATTATTGCTAAGTTCCCTATTATTAGCAATTGTAGCATCATTATTTTTTGTCTCTGAACTGTCAATAACGTTATCATCATAAAAATTACTGTAATTTTCTCTCTCAGGTACAAAACACATTTTATTTTGATTCCTGCAGTCTACTAAATACCGTCTATTTCTGTCTATCTCTTGTCCAGTTTCTGTGATAATTTTGTAAGAATTTGGTCTATTATCTTTTGCCTTTACCTCAGCATAACAATTTGGTTTGTTATCATTTTTGTGTAATAATACTAGATGCGAATAATGTTAATAATATTTTAAATGATATTTCAAATTGGTTTTCTACAAACAACCTATTGTTGAATGCAGAAAAGACTAAATTGCGCAATGTCAGACAAGCAAACGTCCATGTCGTGCTGGGTAGCCAAAGGTTAGAATTTGTAAATAATACTACCTTTTTAGGAATAACAATAGATTCTAAATTACAATGGGGTGACCATATCACCATTTTAGCTAACAAGCTTAGCTCTGCTGCGTATGCTGTGAGACGGATTAGGCAGTTGACAGATGTAGCTACTGCTAGGCTAGTTTACTTTGGTTACTTCCATAGCTTGATGTCCTATGGAATACTACTTTGGGGAAATGCAGCAGATATAGAAACAATTTTTATATTACAAAAGAGGGCAGTCCGTGCCATTTATTGTTTAGGTAAAAGAGATTCTCTTAGGGAGCGATTTAAAGATATTAATATTTTAACTGTAGCTTCCCAATATATATTTGATAACATACTGTATGTTAGGAAAAATATACCTAGCTATACTAAAGTAAGTGACGTTACAGACAGAAATCTACGTAATAAAAATAAAATGGGTGCAAAGGGGCCCTTCTTACATCTATCGGGCCCCAGCGACCTCACCTGCTAGGGGCGCACCTGCTGATTAACGGACGAGGTTCGTATATTACGGTACCCATGTGGTGGCTTTGGCCCCTACGTGGATACCAGGTGGTACAACAGTGTTGGTCCGGGGGGGTACCACCGTGCAGCTGTGCTAAAGCCCCCCAAGTAACCCAGCCCAGGCTGGGTTGCGTTAGGGGTTCAGCAGCGGCACTGCCGGGCCCGGGGCGGTGTATGGTGCGGCAGGCAGGGGTCCAGTGGGGGCGAAGCGGAGTCTAGTGTGGGTGGTGTGGGTCGATTCGCCGGCCAGGGAGACCCTTAGCAACGGCGTTGCCGCGGCCGCCCGCAACATAGTCATGGGGCCCGCCTGGGACCAACCACCCCAGTAGGCTGCCCCACATGTTGCGCATAATCCTGTTGTGGGGTCGCCGCTCCGGGTGGTAACCGGTGTGGGGTAGCGGCGGCCTTGCATCAGGGGGGTTTGGGAGCCCTTCCGTCCGGCGGGTCAGCTCCGACCTAACCACACGGTTCTAGACGAAGCTAGCCTCTGCACTTTGTCACTTACTGCCGCACCAAATATCGCCCTGTCTTCACGCTTCCCCATATTTCACAATGACAGTGCAACAAGAGAATAGACGGTACACAGCGGCCCCTAGAAACCCCACAAAGTTGACTTCGTTTGAGGTGGAGTTCGCGAATATCCGCGGACTCCATGCAAACCTCGATACCGTCCACCATCACCTGGAGTCGGCACGGCCTTCTGTGATGTTCCTAACGGAGACACAGATACGCCGCCCTGACGACACGTCGTACCTCTGTTACCCGGGCTATATCATTGAGGAACAATTCCGCGATAAAGCCGGGGTGTGCGTGTTCGTTAGGGCGGATGTTTGCTGCCGCCGGTTGCGCTGTCTGGAGAACCCCTCCTACTCCGTCCTTTGGCTGCACGTGGATCATGGCTCCATGAGCCAGATCTACGTGTGCGTCTACCGCTCCCACACAGGGGACACTGGGACAACAAGGCTTTTCGAATACCTCAGCGAGATGGCTGACGATGCGCAGGTGCGGTTCCCGAACGCTGACCTGGTTTTCCTGGGGGACTTTAACGGTCATCACGTTGAGTGGCTGGGGTCCCTTAGGACCGATCATGCGGGACGAACCACCCATGCATTCGCTCTCTCCCACGGGCTGACCCAGATGGTACGGGGGATCACCCGGATACCTGACAGGTCAGACCACACGCCCGCCTTGCTGGATCTACTGCTGACGAGTCGCCCAGCCGAGTACAGTGTGTCGGTACGCGCCCCACTGGGCACATCCGACCACTGTGTGGTGCACGCCAGCTTCCAAGTGCCACCGCCTGCTCGTGCTGAACAAATGACTCGACGACTATGGCACTACTCGTCGGCAGACTGGGACGGTCTCCGCGATTACTTTGCGTCCGTCCCGTGGAACCAGCGCTGCTTTGTAGGGAAGGCGCCTTCGGATAGCGCTGCTGCCATTGCTGGCGAGATTAGTCTAGGGATAGAATATTATATCCCTTTCACTGATGTCGCCAGCATCCGCAAAGCTCGCCCCTGGTTCGGGCGTGAATGTGCCGAGGCTGTCCAGAAAAAACAGTCGGCATATCGCGCCTGGGTCAGGGCTCGGGCGGCACATGACCCGAACGTGAACCGCCTCAAAGCAGCGTACAATCGGGCCACTAGGTTCAGCAAGAGGGCCTTCAAGAGAGCGGATGCCCAGCGCGTCGCGCGGCTTGGTCAGGAGCTCACATCCCATCCCACGGGCAGCCGTGGATACTGGCAACTGGCCAAAGCCGTACAGTCAAATTTTTGTCAACCCTCGCTGCCACCACTGCGTTTTCCTGATGGATCACTGGCTCACAAAGCCCTAGAGAAGGCGGACATGCTCGCAGACCTCTTTGCGGCTAATTCCCGGGTCGATGACCGTGGCCTGCAGCCCCCCGCCATCGCCAACTGTGGCCACACTATGCCTGATATTGTTATCAGGCAATGTGATGTACGGGCAGTGCTGCGGTCACTCGACACGCGGAAAGCCAGTGGCCCTGACGGCATTCCGGCGGTGGTGCTACGAAAATGTGCTGCTGAGTTGTCTCCAGTATTAACGCGTCTGTACCGCCTGTCATACTCTACAGGCCTCGTGCCGGAGGCCTGGAAGGAGGCGAACGTACAACCGATCCCCAAGAAAGGGGATCGATCCGATCCAGGCAACTATCGACCCATAGCTGTCACCTCAGTCATTTGCAAGGTGCTCGAGCTTCTTATTAATAAGCAGCTCATGCGATACCTGGAGGATCACTCGCTAATCAATGATCGGCAATATGGCTTCAGGCCAAAACGATCAACGGGTGACCTCCTGGCATTCGTCACGCATGTATGGGGTGAGGCTATGGAAAAGTTCGGCGAGTCCTTGGCTGTTAGCCTGGACATCGCCAAAGCTTTCGATAGGGTCTGGCATGCTTCGCTCCTTTCCAAGCTTCCGGCATATGGTCTACCTCCTCAACTGTGCAGCTGGATTGCCAGTTTTTTAAACGAGCGCCGAGTGCGGGTCCTCTGCGATGGCCAGGCTTCTCGCTTTTTGCAAGTGAATGCCGGGGTACCGCAGGGGTCCGTACTGTCACCAACTCTCTTTCTTCTGCATATCAATGATATGCTTTCCCTCGGGAACATTCATTGCTATGCAGATGACAGTACATTGCACGGAGGTTACTCGGTTCGTCCGACGGCGGGGCGATCTGTGATAGAGGAGGAGAGACGACATCTCGTGGGTGATCTCGACCGAAACCTCGACAGTATCTCCCAATGGGGTGCCGAGAACTTGGTCGAGTTCAATGCCCACAAAACACAGGCGTGTGCATTTACAGCGAAAAAATCCCCTTTCCTTCCCCTACCCACTCTTCAGAATGCAATATTACCAATGAAGGACAATCTAGGCATCCTTGGCATAGACGTTCGTCGAGAGCTCAATAACACAAAATACATTGAGAGATGTATTGGGCTAGCTTCGCGGAAACTAGGAATACTGAACAAGGTAAAGCGATTCTTTACACCGCACCAGAGGTGTCTGCTGTACAAAACGCAGATTACACCCTGCGTTGAATACTGGTCTCACCTCTGGGACGGCTCCGCGAAGTATTTGCTGGACGCACTCGACACTATGCAGCGACGCGCTGTTCGCATTATAGACTGTCCGGAGGTAACGGGAAGCCTTGAGCCGCTAGCCCAGCGCCGAACAATTGCTTCCTTGGCCGCGTTCTACCGTATTTACCACGGTGAGTGTTCTGAAGAGCTCTTCAACCTGATCCCACCCTCTCCCTTCCGATTCCGAACAACGCGTGCCGGGCAGAGATGTCACCCTCATACCGTGGAAACCGTCTTCGCGAGAACCGAGCGTTTTAAACGATCGTTTCTCTGCCGAACGATGGTGGCTTGGAACGCCCTGCCTGCGCACGTGTTTCCTCCAACATATAACCCTGGGCTCTTTAAGCGAAGCGTGAAGAGGCACATTACAGGGTCGTCAAGTTGAGGGCCACTCTCTATAGTATTCCTGTGTACTGTGAGAGTCGCCCTCAATTGCCAGACGTCGCCTCAGCTTACCATCAGGCGAGTGGCGTCAATTTGTCGACCTAAATATAAAAAAAAAAACAAAAAAACTACTCCCTCCGTGTTATCGACTTGGCAAGGTTAGTCATTCTTTCAAGGGGGAAGGTATACGCTTTTATAATAAATTGCCTGAATCGGTCCTTTGTATGCCCGACAATAAATTTAAAAACTTTATAAAGACCACTTTATGTCAAAAAGCATATTATAAGACAGTTGATTACCTTAATGATAAAAGTGTCTGGCTTGAGCATGGTGCAGGCGCCTCCTAAAATGCCGTAATTGTAGCATATTGTACTTAGGCGACTATAATAATTTTTTTGTTGTATTATACACTCTTTTTGATTTTGACACGAGACCAATGTATATTCGTCCACATTTAGTCTTAAGAACATGTGTAAATGAAACAATTATTTGAAAAGAGTGACCGAGAGTTTTATTGCCAGGTTCTTTCTCTCGGTTCTACTTATTGCTTTGCGAATCTGGCAGTACATGTAAATATAGAAGCAATGACATTTTTTATTTTAAGTACTTACTGACGTTTGTAAGAGCCATTTATTGACCTATACAAATAAATAAATAATTTCATTTCATTTCACTACTTTCTGACCATCTTTTAAATTAGATAACTTCCTAGTATTCCTATCATAGTAGCTCTTTTGTTTGAATGCATTAAAATACAATGTGTTCTGTACCCTTTTATTTTCATGACTTGGTATGTCAATAATTGGTAACAACCCTTGAGTTTTTCTATTCATCAACAATTCAGAAGGACTTTTGTAATCAAATTCTTTAGAAATAGGTGTATTTCTATACTCTAACAAAACTAAATACTTATCTTTACCTTCATAATCAGTTTTTTTAAACAAATTTTTAACTGTTTGAACATATCTTTCTGCTAGTCCATTTGATTGAGCATATGTTGGACTACTAGTTTTATGAATAAAGTTCCAATTAGTAGCAAATATTTTGAATTTATAACTGGAAAAATTTGTTCCATTGTCAGTGTACAATATCTCAGGTATGCCAAATCTGCTAAAACATGACTTTAACAACTCGATAGTACTTTCAGGTCTTAAACTACTTAGTTTAAAAACTTCAAAATATTTGCTATAATAATCTACTACTAACAAATAATTTATGTCATTATAATGAAAAACATCACAACCTAAGTGACTCCACGGCTTCACTGGCATATTTCTAATAATCATAGGCTCCTTTATATTATTTTTTCTAAACTTATCACAAGTACTACAGTTTAAAACTTTATTTTCAATATCTTTTGACATATTAGGCCAAAACATACATGATCTAGCTCTAGACTTAGATTTATCTAGTCCCATGTGATTATAATGTATTCTATTTAACATATCTGATCTTAATGTTTTTGGTACCACAATGCAAAATTTTTTAAAAATTAACCCATCACAGAGATACAAATTTTCTTTATAAGTATAATATGACTTTAAATAATCAGGAATATTATTTAAGTTAGGCCATCTATTTAAAATATAATCTTTTAACATCAATAATTCTCTGTCATTATTTGTCTCGTTTTTAAAAATCTGTAATTTATTTTGACTTACTGGTAATGAAGTTATAACCATACCTACTTGAGCCTCTATTTCCTTTTCTAATATATTATCACTAACACTATGATAATTATTCCTAGACATATTATCAGCTAATTGAAAATCTTTCCCTGGCTTATATTTGACAATAATGTCATACTTTTGCAAATGTAACCGCATACGTTGTAACCGTAAAGGGATATCACATAGTGTTTTTTTAAATATTGACTCTAATGGTCTATGATCTGTTTCTACTTCAACACATTTACCATATACATACTGATGATACCTGCTACAGCCAAAGACAATAGCAAGCAGTTCTTTTTCTATTTGTGCATACATTTTCTGTGTGCTAGTCATGGCTTTGCTAGCGTAAGCAACCGGTAAGTTATTTTGTAACAGAACTGCACCGAGAGCATCTTTAGATGCATCTACAGACAACTTTGTAGATTTATTAACATCATAATACTGTAACACTGGGGCTGAAACTAGAATATTTTTTAATTCCTCAAATGATTTATCGTGTTCTTCTGACCATGACCACTGCATATTTTTTTTATTAGTTTACGTAGGGGATAGCAGACTTGAGACAAAGAGGGAATAAACTTTGCAATATATGTGATCATACCTAACAACCGTTGAACTTCTTTAACATTTTGTGGTTTAGACATACTTAATATTGCCTCAATTTTTCTATTATCTGGCTTAATTCCTTGACTTGTTAAAATATGACCTAAATACTGAATTTCTGATAGACCAAACTCACATTTTTCCAAGTTAAATTTGACCCCATTCTCCCTAGCCACTTTTAATACTTCAAATAATATTTTATAATGATCAATTTTATTATTTGCCCATATTGCAATATCGTCAACAAAAACTTCACATACTTGTATATTTTCAAAAATCTGTTTATATTGTCTATGAAATATTTCAGGAGAACTAGACAAACCATATGGTAATCTTTTAAAACAATACCTACCAAAGGGGGTGGTAAAAGTACACAGTTTAGCACTTTCATCACTTAACTTAACATGAAAAAATGCAAACTTACTAAAAACAGTAGCACCGGACATTCTACTTGAAACCTCTTCAAATGTGGGCAATTTAAAATGTTCTCTCATAATACATTTGTTTAAATTAGTAGGGTCTAAACATACTCTAATTTTACCATTAGGTTTTTTTACTATTACTATATTGCTGACAAACTTTGTAGGCTCTGTAATTTTTTGTATAACTTGCATAGTCTCTAATTTTTCTAACTCTTCTTTTAATAAGTTATGTAATGAGAGTGGTACACCCCTACACTGCTCAACTTTTCCGACTGCATCTTCTTTTAATTTAATTTTATATTCTACTCCTTTTAAAGTTCCTAACTTTTCATCAAATAAATCACTAAACTCTTTAATAATTTTGTCATAACCGCCATTTTCTATTTTTCTTAAATATTTTCGTTCTAGTAAGTTCAATGCTAGGATAGTTTCATGTCCTAAAACAGGAATACAATTACTACTATCAACTACATAGAAATTAAGATAAACTTTTTTATTATTAATTAATTTACATTGAATATTTAACATTCCAACGCAGTTTATTTTGGAACCATCATAGTTATATAAATTATTATGTCGTTGATTAATTTTACTTCCTAGTCTCAACTGCTTAATATATTTAAAAGGTAATACATCACAATCGGAACCTGTATCTAATTTAAAATCAATTATTTTATTATTAATTTGCAAACTCTCACAAAGTTGTTTATTTATACCATTTACCTGAATAGATCCTAGAACATAAGAATTTTCTTCATCTTCAGAATTACTGTTACGACGAACATAGTTTACTTTATTACGACACATTTTGCCATAGTGACCATATTTGCCACATTTTTTACATTCTTGATTGAAAGCAGGACACTTAAAGCCATGCTGATATCCACATCTATGACATACAGGTCTGTTTTTGTTATTATTATTTCTTGCTATGTTTCCTGCCTGCCATTTATTTTTCTCTCTATTCGAATTACTACTTGCCATCTGTGTAGAGCTAATGGATGACTGACTGAATTGGCTTTTTACTATATTGACATTACTGTTCAAGTTTTCTGTTTCAAAATTATTGATTTGCTTTTCCATAAGCTCGTAGGACTTAATAATTTTAATACATTTGTTTAGATCCAAATCTGGTTCTTTCAGCAATTTCTCCACTATGTTCTTTCTTTTAATACCTCTTATTATTTGATCTTTTATCAAACTATCTCGTAATTGCCCAAAATTACAATTAACTGACATCTTAGAACATTTAGGTATTCGTCAAAGGTTTCACCTTCCTGAATTTTTCGTCCAAAAAACATATTTCGATACTTTCATTGAGCACTGGAAGGAAGTACGTATCAAACTTTTCTACAACATTTGCATAAACTGTTTTTGGTTTTGCCTCTAAAAATTCAAAATTGTTGTATATTTCAATGGCATCATCTCCAATACTTAACATAAACATAGCATCACGCCTTTTTCCCCGAAGGGGTAGGCAGAGGTGTGCAAACACACCCACATCTCGCCAGCTATGTTAGGTCCCATGTAATAGGGGGCGAGCCTATTGCCATCTACCGGGCACAAGTTCCAGACTCTGGGATAATTATCTGGATAAAATTCTAAAGAGAATTATACATTATCCACCAGACCCGGGAATCGAACCCGAGACCTTCATCTCCAATACTGTGCAAAAATAATGCTATTTTTCCTGACTCTGTAAGTTTTTCTTTGGCCCCTGAGGCTTCAAAATATATTTCAAAGCGTTGCTTCCATTTTTTATAATTTTCTCCCGCGTCCCCTTGTAGCGTTAAATGTGATGGCGGCTTCAACATTTCCATTTTGTGTAATCCTTGTTGCAACACTTACAGCATGCAAAAACAACATTTAATTTTCACTATTTTAGCATATACGACTGCGCCATGTAATAATGTTAGACTTGTCATAGTCTTTATTTAGATGTTAATAAAAGTAAAACTGCACGTAAGTTGTAATTGTAAGACATCTACTATTGTATAGACTGTGCTACCTCCTCAACACTCATGTTTCCTTGGTAGTTTCTAGTCTCTCTTATCTGCCCTGAGTAAGTTAAAGCAGTTAACTTATCACCGCCTCAGATAATCTGGCAACACAACAACTCAACCTCCTAAGCACCATGTCCCTAGTAAGTACATTTAAAATGTCGCCTCAGACAATTGATATAGCAACACAAATATCCAAGTATTGCTATATTAGTGCTCATGCCTTTTTAGGGTTCTGTAGTAAAAAATCTCGGAACCCTTATAGTTTCATTATGTCTATATATTTTTGTATTTCAAAGCAATGAGTTTGCTTAAACTATTCTTAAAATATTAAGAAAGAAATTATAAATAGATCACAAAAACTGATCCCGCCGATGACATCAGTTTTTGTGATCTATTTATAATTTCTTTCTTAATATTCATTATGTCTGTCCGTCCGTCCGTTCTTAGCTTTCCTCCTAAACGGTTAAGCCCAGTTCGCACTGCTTTAGTAATTTAGTAGAGTAGCGTGTAATTTAGAGGCTAAACTACTCGCTACTACACAGAAATCGTTCGCATTACGGTTTAGTACAGTACACAAGTGAGTGGTGGGGGCCACTAATGAACTCGACTTATCAACAGGTTCGGACTTGTTTAGCCGGTGAACCAGTGAGCACGGATGCGTGGTGGGAGGCGCTACTCGCCCGAAAAAATAGAATAAAATGGATTGACTCGACTAAATCATTTACTAAATTACTCGACTAAATTTTTGTAGTTCGCACATATTTAGCTACTAAATTACTCGCTACTCTTCTAAATTACTTACCTAATGCGAACTAGGCTTTAGTGCTAGAAACATAAAAGTTTGCATGGATATGTATATTTATTATGCTGACAAAGTGCAAAAATGAAATGTTGAAAAATATTTTTGTTGGGGTACTTCCCCTACACGTAAAGAGGGGAGCATATTTTTTCTTTTTTTTTCTTGCGTCTACTTCATCGTGTGTGGTATCATTAGATAGTGTTAGAACATCACTAATGCATTGACCAACACTAGGAGAATACAGTTGTCTATGGATATACAATGGCGTTTTACTTGTTCAGTTACCTAAAACCATTATTACAATATTACACCTAGTTAGTTACTGTTAAATACACAACAGAAATTGGCGACGAGAATGGGATACATCAAAATAGTGTTGGAGCAATTAGCCATCGCGATACAAGGATTAACTGTTCAACAGCCAAATCCAGCGGCAGGATTGACGTTGCAAAATTTTGATGAAACAAATTGAACAACAACATGAAACAACATGAAAATTACATCTACAAACAAATATGAAGATGAACTTACAGATGACGATTCATTCTATTTGAGCCAAGTACAAATGTTACCAGTTACACTGAAAATGATACGTAAGACTTAGTCTACAAAGGATCCTGATTGTGTTCAACTTTACAATGAGTTACAATCTGGAAAGAGTAACAACCGAACCTTACATGAATACTCATTACAAGACGGATGCATTTTCAAGGGAAATCGAGTGATGATTCCTAAAGAACTACAACCTCAAATATTACAGGAGTTACATACTTCACATGTTGGAATCGTTAAAATGAAGGCTTTAGCAAGGAGCTATGTATGGTGGAAAAACATAGATAAAGATATAGAAGATATGGTGAAGAAATGTAAAAATTGCTGTATGATACAGAAAAACCCTACTAAAGTACCTACTCATTCATGGGAATACCCAAAAGAACCATGGACTAGAATACATGTAGACTATGCTGGACCATACCTTAATACCAATTTCCTAATAGTAGTAGATGCTTATACGAAATGGCTGGAAGTGATACCAACACAAAATACAAATTCAACAGCAACAATTAAGATACTGAGAAAATTATTTACAACATATGGATTACCTACAATAGTAGTATCAGATAATGGAAGACAATTTGTTTCAAGAGAAATGTTGGAATTTCTAAATGAAAATGGAGTACAATCCAAATTTACAGCACCGTATCACCCAGCAACCAACGGACAAGCAGAACGATATGTTCAAACATTTAAAAATAAGCTAAAAGCTATGTCTGATGAAAAAGGAACACTAGAGGAAAAACTGTGTAGATTCCTAATGCAATACAGGAAGACAGTAAATTCAACTACAGGACTCAGCCCTGCGGAAATGATGTTCAAGAGACTATACCGGACAAGAATAGATCTTGTAAAGAGAGACATATGCTCTGAAATGAATACAAAGGATACAACGGACAGACAGACTAATAAAGAATTTAGTAAAGGAGAGAAAGTTATATCAAGATGCTACAATGGACAAGATAAATGGAAATTAGGAGTGATCACTGCTAGAAAAGGTAAACTACACTATGAAGTTATGATAGATGGACAACTACAAATGAGACATATAGATCAACTGAGAAAGACAGGCAATTTTAACAACCAGAGAGAAGAAATACAAGTGGAGATGAGAGATGAAGAATCACTATATGAGGAGATAATACCTGAAACGACAATAGAAAATAAAGAAGATACAATGAATAGTAAACATACTTTAAGAAAATCTACAAGAATTCGAAAACCACCCAATCGTTTGGATATGTAAATCATTTTAATTCTGTATGTACTTACTTTAATAATGCTTACTTACCTAATTATTTTATTTAATGTTGCTTGTGCCATACCTACCTACTTTTGAATTATATAGCGTGGGAGAGTGTTAGAACATCACTAATGCATTGACCAACACTAGGAGAATACAGTTGTCTATGGATATACAATGGCGTTTTACTTGTTCAGTTACCTAAAACCATTATTACAATATTACACCTAGTTAGTTACTGTTAAATACACAACAGATAGATATTTTAAAACATTGAGAGACGATTAAGCCTTAGTCGATTTTTTAATTAATTATTCGTTTGGGAGATATTTACTTTTGAAGAGATTGTTTTTGCCAAAACAGGGCGTCCCCTAAAATCTAAACGTCTGGCGTGATGAATCTGAAAAAAATCGTGCTGGCAGTCCATGTTATGAACTTTGAAGGAAAACTACGACGGTGGATTGAAAAGTAATCGGCCTAACCAAGAGTATAAATATATAATAAATGAAATATATTTTTATTTTTCAACGTAATCACCATCAAGTTCAATGCACTTTTGCCATCTTCCCTTCCAAGCATTTAGCCCGTTGAAAAAAAATGATTCTTCCTTAGAGTCAAAATATGCGTCTACTGCTGCTTTGACCTCGTCATTTGTCAAAAATCTTTGACCTCCCAAGTGCTTTTTTAGGTTAGGGAATAGAAAAAAGTCCAACGGTGCCAGATCAGGTGAATAAGATGGATGCGGTAACAGTTCAAAACCACAGTTGTGAATTTCTGCCATTGATTGGACAGACGTGTGAACACGAGCGTTATCTTGATGAAACAGGACTTTTCTTCTGATCATTTCTGGACGGTTTTCGTTTATTTCCTCTCATAAACGACGTAGTAAGGTGCAGTAATAATCAGAGTTTATAGTCTGACCTCTTTCAAGATAATCAACCATAATCACACCCTTCAAGTCCCAGAATACTGAAGCCATCACCTTACTTGCCGACAAAATCGACTTAGCCTTTTTGGGGGGTGGTGAACCAGGTCTTTTCCACTGTTTTGATTGTTGTTTTGTTTCCGGTGTATAGTAATGAACCCATGTTTCGTCCATAGTAACAAAACAATTCAAAAAATCATATTCATCAGCTTCAAATAACTCCAAACAGTCGCGTGCAATAGTTAATCGCATACTTTTTTGCTCAACTGAAAGCAGTCGCGGAACCCACCTCGCAGACGGGTGCCTGCCGTTTTGCCGAAAAGATTTTGACAAAATTTCAGTACCCAAACAAATTTTAGCAACCTTATTTATACCATTACAATATTTCGAATGATTTTAGTACGCATATTTTTATTTGGTAAAATTTTTACTTGGCAAAATATCACCAAGTATAATGTCATTATGGCATTTGGTATTTAATCAAATGATTTATTACAGCAAACAATCTTCAGACAATAAACGTTTGGTGATTTGTTAAGACAAAAAATATTAATTGTAATTTGTTTTTAGTAGGTTACCCGGAACTCAACTATTTAGATTAGGTTAATTTCTTCTTTAAACAAAATGGGTAGGTTAGGTTAGGTTAAAACTGTGACCTCCTACGACCCCTGAAACGATGATTTTGCATAAAAACTGTTATTCCAACTGAAATATTTGACTAAATAAAAAATGTTAAAAGTACTAGTTGGTAAACAAGTTAAGCAATGGTAAGTAAGATGTTAAAAACTTTTTAAAAAAAATTATAATAGCATTATTTTTTCGCAGAGTTAAAATGTTATAGTTTGTAATATTGTTATAGTAAAACAAGTTATAGTTTAAACGTTCATTTCCCAAACATTAGGTTTGCGTTACAATTTTTTGTGAATAGAGTTTTTGCTAAGTAATAAATTGGCTAATGAAATTATGCGAAATTTTTTATGGGAAGTGAACATTTGTCAAATTCCTTAAGGCCAAACAAGGGAGACCCCTCGCAGACACCTTGTGGAAACCCAACATGTTGACTATTATGTTTTGTGTACGTTCATAAGAGATACCTATAATCTCGGCTATCTCTCTAATTTTCAATCTGCGGTCACCCATAATTAAGTCGAGTATTTCTTTAACATTTTCGTCAGTAGTGGACGTCGAAGGCCTTCCAGAGCGGGGTTCGTCTTTCACACTCTCTCTACCACGCTTGAATTCTACTATCCCATTTTTGACGGATGAATATGAAAGAGCGCAATCCCCTAACGTACTGACCATTCATCATGGATGGCTTTTGATGACAGCCCCTTCTTATGGAGGTACTTAATGACGGCACGCTGCTCGATTTGCTCCATTTGCGGAAATGATGTCAGATTGCTTTTTTAATAAATTTATAAAATTATAACTAATTATCGCTTCTTTAATATTTAAAGTTAAACGTGGACAGCGCGAACTTGACGCTGTAAACATTACCCTCTCTAGGATAGTCCACTGGTTTTGTGCTAATAATTTATTATTAAATGAAAATAAAACTAAATGTGTAAGATTCACCTTACCTAATGTAAGACTTGTTAAAACCAGTGTTAAGGTTAGGGATGATATAATAGAATTGGTCGATGATACTGTCTTTCTGGGTATAACGTTAGACTCCAAATTGCAATGGGGGCCTCATATCGGGAAAATTTCGGCCAGGCTTAGTTCTGCAGCCTATGCTGTCAAAAAGATCCGAAAACTTACAGACATTAAAACGGCGCGTCTTGTCTACTTCAGCTACTTCCACAGTATCATGACACATGGCATACTACTGTGGGGTAACGCTGCCGATATTGAATGCATCTTTGTGTTGCAGAAGAGGGCTGTCCGGACTATCTATGGAATGGGTTCTCGGGAGTCATTAAGAGATAAGTTTAAGCATATTAACATCCTTACAGTGTATTCACAGTATATTTATGAAATTTTATTGTATACCCACAAGAACAAAAGTAAATTTGTGAAAAATAGTGATAATCATAATCTAAACTTAAGAAATAAGGATAAACTGGCTGTTCCTAAATTTAGGCTTCATAAAGTGAGTAATTCTTTTGCGGGGAACTTTATTCGAATGTACAATACATTGCCAACCGAAATAGCAAATTTATCTGTCAACAAATTTAAAAAACTAATAAAAAGTAAATTGTTCCATAAAGCTTATTATAGTATTAATGATTTCTTAGATGACAAGGGTGCCTGGTTGTAACACGAACTGCTCCTTTCTAAATAACTCAGTATTAGATTTAAGATGAAATATTTTGAAAAAAGCCGAACTGAGTTTCTTGAGGGCTCTTCTCAGTCTCGTTGCATTTTGGAACCCTCGGTAGAGTCACACCAACTTTTGACGAATCTAAATAATTTTCTAAAAATTTCAAAGATAATAAACGTTATTTTATTTTATTTTATTTTCGCACACACATTCACACAATTAACAGGTCTGAACTGAACTAAATAATGTGGGAATTTGATTTTTAGAACTAAATGGATCAGTGTTAGGCCGACTACTTTTTAATCTACCCCCGTATAACGGATGTTATAACTCGGTTAGTTCAGGAGTTATGGAGGTTTTTATGGGCAACTAAGGAACCCTATCTTATGCGTGGCTCGCCTTGCACTTGGCTGGTTGTAGTCCGCGGTCCAAGGACGCGGCCCCAACGTCTATTGCAGAGTGTTGCTGGTCTGAGCGCCGGAGGTATTTCCAGTGGCATCTTCCTAGTACCTGTTCCCTGATCTTGTATCAAATTACCTAACGAACCTAACGAACATGAAATATAATAGTTTTACGACGGTTGAGCCTGACGATGTCAAACGACGCGACCTAGATGCTTAACATACTTGTGTACCTGCCAGCTTACTGTAAAGTTAAACTAACATGTACACTACAGTAAAATATTTTTAATTTTAAACTTCTTTTATATTTAATAGGACTTCTAGGACTTGTAGATTATAGTATTTAGTGTATTAAAATATACATATCGCTCGTATTAGATTTATCATTGTATTATTATTTATTTATACATATTTACTATATTTATAGAGTACTTTACTACACATATCCTGTAATACTATTCATGTACCCGTTTATTTAACTTATAGTACCTACATACTTATGACAACTAATATTTGTTTTACCTGAAATTGTCGGCTGGCTTGTGGGGTGGGTGGAGGAGCATGACGTGCGAGTTGCGGCCTGCTAATGCGCGGTGTCTGTCCTGTCCTCTGTGGTGTTATTCTGCGGATCCGTGGCTGGCCCTGGTTAGTCGGTGCCGAGCATTGAGTTATCAATGCCGAGATACACTTGGTTGAAGTACCGTGTCCTATGGGTAATCCCAATTCACGGCGAGGTGCCTGTTTGGTGCGACTTGCAAATAGCTGTAATTTTTTAGGATTTAGATTTGTTTTTTATTTTGTTTATTTTTCAAATTATAATTTCACTGCAACTGTACGAGAGCATGATATAGTTTATGGATTGTTGGTTGTTGCTTACCATTGTTAGTGCATCGCTATATATAACAACTCAGCGCATCGTCGCATACAGTTGGCGGAATGGACACATCGCACACAAAAGAGACGCACACAACACAATTTACAGTACACTACACCCAATATAACACACCAATCAATTCTGTTTAAACACTGGCATACAGGCACACTTTACTACACAACATTTTCAAATTTAGCCGATGTCACTAGCGAGTACCTACATGCCCGGCGCGTCAAAGTGCGTCACTTCGTCGTCACACACACACTTCACTTCAGTCAGTTTCAACTGTCTTGAATTTGCGCCGGGCCGTGCGGGTGCGGGCGGATGTGCATCCAGGCCAAATGTTGCCAGCCTGCATATTTTGTTTTGTTTTTTGTTTTTTTTTTATTTTAAAATTTATTCCTACTGTTCCTTTCCTTTTTTAATTGTTTAAATTTGTTTACGTTGTCTCTTTTTCTTTATTCTTTATTTGTTCCTGGTATTTCGATGTAATAGTATTTCTTTTCTCTGGTTTTTAGTTTTCTACCACAGGCCGTCTCTGAAAACCAGCGCTGTCTGCCTTGCACCACGCAGACAGCATAACGCTGAGAGACGGCCTTTTACTCCACATTTATTTATGGATTTTTATTATTTCATTTTATTTTATTCTTTGTTATTATGTATATACCAAACTGTTTCATATTGTTTTCGTTGTTTTTCGTTATTTTATATAAGTACCTAAGTGGAGTAATAAATGTTTTTCTTTCTTTCTTTCTTTCTATGTTGTACCTAGATTAGACAACCGTTTGAGATGGATCACTCAATAAATAGATAAAATCTTGTAAAAACTGACTAAACTTGTTAGAAAATTTACAATGGTCAATAATTACCAAGTTGAACGGTCAACGCCGATTGCTTTACATACTCGTATGAATACCCGATACCGTTAAAACAGGTTAATTTGATTTACATTGAATAACACGATTGTGCCGCCCAAACTGAGTAGTTTGACAAAGTTTTCACATATACATATTACAGATGTCGGATCAGTGAGTGTGGAGAGACCGGCAAGGACCACCTCTTTGCACCGGAATGGATCTCCGAGGCCATCCCCAGCGCCGACACCAACACTGGTTTCGCAAGTTGCAGTCGCTTTACCTCCCAAGGGAACGGAACCCTGGACTCCTGTCCCGCCAGCCTGTTCACAGCTGCTATTACTAACTGTAATGATGAATTCGTCTACAGCAGAAACAATTCCGTAGTTTATGATGTTAGTACTCGTATATTAACTTACTCCGCTCAACCATTTTGTATTTTAAACCTATGCCACTAATATTGTAGAGCTGAAGTTTATTTGGTTGAACAGGCTGATCTTCGAATTGAAAAAAAATGTGCAATTGTCCTTTAGGTACTTTTATCCAGGAGATAAGTTCCTGCGAGAATCTAGAACAAGAGAACTAAGGCGTTTGCTTGTCCCAAATGTTATGCTTTTAGCGATAATGAGATCGTGTGACGTGACTCGTAAATTAAAACATTTGGTATGTGCAGTTCAACCTAGGGTGTCAGGAGTGGTACCGCACCCTGGCCGGGACACTGAACAGCGTCGGCACTCTCCTGGTGCTGCCCATCACCGGCTACGTGTCCGACAAGTTCGGCAGGAGGATCGCACTCGTGGTCAGCGTCCTAAACTTGGGACTGTTCGGTTTGATCCGGGCATTCTCTGTCAACTATCCTATGTACCTGGCGCTACAAATTATTCAGACCACACTCGGTGCTGGCACTTACAGTACTTCATATATATTTGGTAAGATATTCTTTTTTCAAGCCAATAAATAGGTAATTTGTATTGGTACCTAACATAAGTAGTCTTTTATCTTACAGGTCAAGGCCTCAATGCTACCCTGGAAACTTTAGTTTAGTGGTTCGACATATATGAATAATAATAATACTAGTCTCCGCGGAAATATTTTTATTATAATATTTAGTCAGGTTTTTTTATAATTTCTGTTTTTTTCCAGCTACTGAATTTGTAGGCCCTCGCTATAGAGTGTTGACGAGCGCAACGTGTTCGTCGATGTTTTCAGTAGGGCAGGTCATCCTCGGTGGAGTGGCATGGCTGGTGCAGCCCTGGAGATACATGATCATAGCTATTTACATCCCTTGCTTCTTGATTCTATCCTACTACTGGATCTTGGACGAGAGTGTCCGGTGGCAACTGGCCAGAAGCAACTTTATTGGGGCAAAGAAAACCTTGGAAAATGTGGCGCGAGTTAACAGAAAACAGATTTCGGAGAAGTCACTTTACGCGCTGATGAATCCGCCTTTACCACCACTACTACAGAGACCTGTAAGTTTGAGTACTTACCTACCTTTCTAGGGTTCCGTACCCAAAGGGTAATACAGAAACCCTATTACTGAGACTTCGCTGTCCGTCCATCTGTCCGTCCGTCCGTCTTGGGCTGTATCTAAATTTCTCAGATTACATAATTTCTATTGCCTCTATAATAACAAATACCTACTAAAAAACAGAATATAATAAATATTTAATGGGACTCCCATACAACAAACGTGATTTTTGCTGTTTGGATACGGAACCCTTTGTGTGTGAGTCCGACTCGCACTCCGCACTACGTCCATTACCAAGCGCCTCTGGTTAGCACTAGGAAAAATTTCCAAATGTTAATATTACCGTCAATCTTAATGAATAGGAAGATGTATCTACCTCAATAAGTCAAGCACCCAATGAGCAACAGGTTGGATGCTAGACTGTTTCAAGCGGAGCCCAAAGATACAGCTAAGCTGTTAACCTTTAACAGTCAAACTCAAATTATGTAGTATGTTATCCGATTGCTACAAGATTATTATACGAGCATACTTCGATAGTGACTTGATGTTATCGCACGAGTACAAGTACAACCAATCAAGTGCTGCTTTATCAAATACTCGTAGTACGATACGAGTACTCGCTATTTGCTCTGTAAGCGAGGTCCTAACGGCCGGTTTCTGAATTGAGAATTTGAAGTTAAGTATTCGTTGAACAAGTCAAATTCCTGAATTTTGACATTAAATTTGGTGTACTCAGTGGATGCTCAACTTCAAATTTTCAATTCAGAAACCGGCCGTAAGTCTATGCTCAAACCTGAAAACAAAAGTTTTCAAATAGGTTCACAATGTGAACAGTGAACTGGATGGGATTGGAAAATTACGTTTGATAAAAAAGTGTCAATAGCTTGTCAAAAGGCTATTAACTCGTCACCGTATGCAAATAAAACGAATTTATTAGTTGTTAAACTAATCATAGTATTAAGATAATTTTATCTACAGGTATAATCAATAGTGCAATAAATGGATTTATTGATCTATAGATTGTAGATACGACTGGATTCAAGTACCTTATACCTAACTAAAAAAAGTAACAACACGAAGAATCCTCTTCTATTGATTCGATGATACCTTTACTTGTACCTACGGATAGAACGGATACGGATTACCTAGATACAGCTTCACTGACACCACCATGTCCGCGTCGTCAGAGCTCGCAGGTGGAGAGTGCACTGGCGCGGACGCCGCCGCCGCCGCCGGCGAGGGTCAACTTGATCAGCGCGGTGGTCAAGTCGCGCGTGCTACTGCGGCGCGTGCTCACCACCCCTATCTGGTGGATCACCACCACATTCGTGTACTACGGACTGGGCATCAACGCCACCAGCCTCTCTGACACCATGTACCTGAACTTCATACTCACCGCCATCATCGAGATACCAGGCTTCTTCACCGCAGCACTCATCTTGGACAGAGTTGGCAGGAAGCCCACCATCTGTACGGGATTTTTCTTTAGCGCCGCCTGTAACTTCGCCTTTGCGTTTATTCCCAATGGTAAGATTTGTGACCTGTTATAGTTGGTAACTGTTTCTAACTATTACTGTATACAGGGTTATTTTGTTAATGTTCTGCGCCGCGTAGTAATATCGTGTATAGACGAGCCAATGTTGATTTATAAATTTTTGTATGAAAAAAAATGATTAATAATGTTGCCAACTCGTAAAACAAAACTTGCTACATATGACCTTGCTACTTGCTACATACACCTTCAGAAACGGTACCTAACATGTGGTACTTTTAAAATAACCCTGTATAGAAATATAAATATATTTTTGTATTTCAAAGCAATGAGTTTGCTTAAACTAGTCTTAAAATATTAAGATATAAATTCCAACGCTAACCTTAATAGCGCGATGTAGAAATTATGAATATGATATGAAGCAAAAATTCGACGTCGTCGGTAGTGGTCATAGTAGCTCAGTTGGTCAAAGCAGTCCCCCTGTTAGGGAAAGGCCGTGGGTTTGAGTCCCGCCGATGACATCAGTTTTTGTGATCTATTTATAATTTCTTTCTTAATATTTTAAGAATAGTTTAAGCAAACTCATTGCTTTGAAATATAAAGATATAAATTATAAACAGATCACAAATACTTTTGTGATCTCTTTTTGTGATCTGTTTATATAAATTTCTATCTTAATATTTTAGAAATATAAATATTATGAGTCAAGTATTGAAAGGCCCTACGCCTTCCTACGCCCTAGACGACTGAGAAAAGTTTTTTGTGCTCCTTTACCAATTGATTTTACAGGACTTTATCGATTTACAAACCTACCGAAGCAATCAATTACAAATTCAAAGGGGAATGACCATTTCCCATACATAACTGGTACAATTTTTTTTATCGCCAATGGTGAAACATAAAACATATGTTAGAGAACTGTACGAGATATAAATTATCCAAAGGTGTTTAATAAATTGCTACTGTTGTTTAATCAGGCTGGATTTTTATTAAAAGAAGGTAGTTTACATTGGATATATTATTGTTTCCATTTTTAATTACCACTCGGAGGACCCAATTTCACAGAGAGTGACTCTTTGTACCAATTAGTAGGTCACAGCCAACAGCGGCTGTGTTGACCAAACCTCAAAATGTCAATTGAAATTGTATTTCGTTGTTGTTATTAACGCCTGACAAAAATATACTAGCAAAACTACTACTAGCTTTCGGCGTGTAACTTTGTTCGGTTACGGTCAATAGACGATTCTTTTTGCTATTGATTTCTCATATTGTCCTCTTATCATATAAGAGACAAAGGAAATACATAATTCATACCAATATTGGTCATTGGCCTTTATTAGTAGAAAGTCTTTATCTATATGTAGGAAAAATTATTGGAGAAATAACTAATAGGTACATAGAAAGAGAATGGACAAGTTTTAAACCAAAACCACCTGAAACACTGAATGAATGAAATATCACAAATTTTCGGTCAATTAGGAAAAATCCACATTGACAAGAGAGTCAAGTGTTCTATTGATCTAAGTTAAGTTGGTAAAAGGTTCCATGCAACTTGACCTCTAACGCATGTGATCCCATACAAATAATAGGTCATGAGCATTCGGAATGTTGTATTCCAACAAAACGAGCACAAAGTAACGAGTTAACGCGCGTCTCTGATAAACGGATAATATTGATTAAACTTACGAAATCGATCGTATAGTGAAGCACAGAATAGAATTGACGCAGGTTGGATGCAATGGCGGCAGGTCAAAGCCACTATATGCGGCCCCCAATTTCCTCTGAAACTTAAGGGGAAAATTTACAAGACTGTCTTCAGACCTGCCGTCCTGTATGGACTTTGATGTGTGGCCGTAAAAGCGACGGATGAAAGAAAACTGCATGTAGCGGAAATGCGAATGTTAAGATGGATGTCGTGTGGTGTAACAAGGATGGATAGAGTAAGGAACGAGTATATTAGAGAAAGTTTGAAAGTTGCCCCAATAAATGAAAAAGTGAGAAGCGAACGGCTATCATGGTACGGACATGTTATGAGAAGAGAGGAAAGTAATGTGGTAAGAAAGGTGCAAAGTATGAATGTAGATGGCCTGAGAACTCGAGGTAGGCCCAGGAAAAGATGGATGGAATGCGTGAAAGAGGATATGACCAGGAAAGGAGTGACTGAGGAGATGACGTGTGACAGGGATGTATGGAAGATGAAAACATGTTGCGCCGACCCCAAATAATTGGGATAAGGGCAGGCAAAAAAAAAATTAAACTTACGAAACTAACAAAGTAAAAATTGATAAAAGTGAAATATGCGTACAACATACCTAATCTATCAGTAGACAATAAAACTTATAGGTGTAGAATATGATTAGATATACGTTAGAACTACTTGGGTGACAAACAAGCTCATGGCAACTACTATCTGTGAAGGTGTAGGGGAGGCAACAGAGGAAAATAGACAGAGGAAAGTAAACACGCACATTGTTAGTTGACAGACAGTTACCAATGATACGAGTTTATACTCGGCAATGACATGACGATATTCGCAGATCTGTCGACGCTTCGGCTGGTCGTCTACTTACTGGGCAAGTTCGGCATCTCGATGGTATTCACGTCGCTCTACCTGTACACCTCGGAGCTGTACCCCACACAGCACCGCCACTCGCTGCTCGCCTTCTCCTCTATGATTGGTCGTGTCGGCTCTATCACTGCTCCTCTCACGCCCGCACTCGTAAGCGACACTATTTAATTTCACATGTTTCGAGATGACATTGCCATTAAGTCTGTATCAGTAATTCGATGAGATGAAAATGTTATACAGTATTTTTATACCTTTGCCTTTACACTACCGGAACCAAGCAACCTTCGTAGTAGACTTTGTCAATGTAGCATGTCAATATTAAGTTTAACTCAGTAACTTGACAATTAATCTCATGTTAAAACATTAACGGCTTGCATGTATATAATAGTGGAATATATAAACGGTGTCTTTTCTAGATGGAGTATTGGGGCGGCATCCCGTCCGTGATGTTCGGTAGCATGGGCATCCTGTCGGGACTGCTGGTGCTCACGCAGCCAGAAACCCTGGGCACCAAGATGCCCGACACACTAGAGGAAGCCGAAGCTATTGGTACCCCGGGGTCTATGAGACTGCCCAAATAATTAATATATACATTACATAGAATATTAAGTAGAAATACGTATAGTTAAGTAATTAAATGTAAGTTACTTAGTACTTTTAACTCTAGTACGACATTCAATGTATTCGTCATCGTAGGATATTCGTCTGTGTTACTGTGTAGGGTGGAACATGTTTCTTGTACTACGAGTAGGTATACTCGTACCTAAGTGCCGGATGGACTGTGATTCTCTATGTTAAGTCGAGTCGAGTATGTAAATACAAGTGATAGGTGTAGGTACTTACAAATCAACCAACAGTCCTCCTTCCTGTCTTATCCTAATAATTTACCTATATTTTGTGCTTGTGAGTGTGAACGTTCGTTACCTCGTACCTTCAGTACTTATATCAGTTACAGTAGTGTTTATGAAATTTAGACTTTAGTTAATAAAAACAAGTTACAGTTAAATTTTGTAAATATATTTAATAGTAAACGCTTTAAAAAATAAAATGATTTTTAATATCACAAAGAGGGTCTCCTTGTCTTGGATTTATGTGTAAAGTGAATGTGCAAACAGAAACACGACAAGCCTGATCAGTTACAGCAGACAGAAGCTATTACCATCCATAGAAGTAGAGGAGCGGGTAGATGTAGGTTTGTGGTGAGTGATGAGGAGCTGATATGAAAGGTTATGTGCCTCTCCTGTCCCGTAAAAGGAAAGGAAAGTATTTTCTTAACGTGCATGTTAAACTGACCATGCGCAGTAGGTAGCGTTCATGTTCCTGAAAGGTTTAACGAATTTCACCTCAATCAACCTTCCACAACAATATTTAAAGATGTTATGTACAATAAATAGGTAACTTTGCCGTTACTTCATTACAAGGTGATCATATCTGTGGAGTGGCACCTCCGCCTACTTAAAAGTAATTAATAGTAGGTACCTACCTACTTAATCTTAATCGATCAAACTTACAGTTTGAAAATAAATCAAACAAGGAAAATAGATAATAGCCGCTTGCGAGGTGATTACTGATTATAAAATGCTTACATCAGATAATAATATTATTGTATTTCCAACAAAACAATGCCACATAAACAATAGTCGTGCATATCAGTGACTGTATTCCAATATGAACGGTACCAGCTCGAGACTTCCTTATCGCGATGTTGATCTACACAACTACACGTTCTTATTTCTGTGATCCTGGTACTGTACTGTAACGTTGAGCTCTGATATGTAGGTAGTACCTAAGCGTTGTGTGCGGGATCGTATCTACTCGTACTTTGAATGATAACTAATTTGGTTTCTCCGACAGTATTTATATTTTACAATCATCAAATTATTACAATTATATTTACTTAGGTCCGGCAAGACGGCCCTTCCTCCATTGACATTCCTTTGTTTGATCCCGTTTAAATGTTTTTTAATATTTAAATTGTCTGATTCCTTCCAGCCAATACAAATTTACAATAAACTAAATGAGGTCGTATGCGAATGTGCAGGCACCTTCACATGCCGGCTCCCCATGGAAAAAAAATATATTTTTTTCATATTAGTTTCAAAAAAAATATTTTGTTTTTTATTATTATACAAAGCTATACCTTATTTTATTCCTATCCGTGACTTTACCTATGCAACCATGATAAAATATTTTTACCCCCCTTTATAAGTCTGTCCCTATGCAAAGGACCTCGTATGACTGACAACTTGTACTCTAAAAAAAAAATCGAACAAGAATTACTCTCCATGACAGTCGTACGATGATACTCGCAACTGCCAAAAAAACATGATTTTTAAAAAAAAAGGTAAGTTATCAGACTTGTGCTAGCTAAATTATGCTAAACTAAATTAAATCAATAATTCATAATGAACCCTCTTAAGATAACAAACGGACTGAGAGCAAATTGTCCTGATGTGCCATCGAAAGAAAATCTATAATCAATTGTAATAAAACTCCCTGTGTACGGCTTTGCTTTATATTTATTCGTAATCCGCCCGTTCGATTACCATATACCCTGAGAAGAAGGGCAAGAAACTCGGTAGGGTCATATTATAATATCTTACAAGTATTTAAACATAGTAACAATGCACTTACATAGTATAGAAGCAATCCTGGCGGATCGACGACGGTCGATCCGTAACATCAAGTAGCCAAACTGTCTTATATACCCATTGCATAATGGTAATAATTTGTGAATAACATAAAGCAATACACTTGTAAATTCGTAGTCTAAACTGAACAGGAACTCCCCGGATCATACTACGAGTACAACCCTGCCTCTTATATCAATCTCCCTGGTCGGAGTCGGCAGACATTGACAGTCCATTTTAATATCTCACTACCCTACCATCTTTCCCCCCATCACCTTATATTTCACTTCGGTGTTGCAAGCACCATCCATCAAATTAAGTACTAAATATATTAAAATAATAGTTATCAGTAAAACCTAACACAATGTTTGATCTTAATTTTGGTCTCAACATCGTTTAATAGAGAATTCGGTGGCCAACTGACCACATCTATTGACTATTTTAAAATAGTAATAATTGAACTCCCCTCTCTATCAATCCGACGTTGAAACCCCGATCGCTTAATAAAATGGCAACGTAAATCAATTTAATTCAACGTTGTTAAACAGTAACAAAACCTAACCCGAAAAAACGTTTTTCAATCTTGCTCTCGGTCCATATGAAACAGAAAAAAATTACTGGCATAACAATCAAATCGCTGGACAATATTTCTTATCACCGAAGTAACTGCATCGCTCTACAACCTTATAACTGATTTTGGAATTCGTCTTTTAATAATTTTACAAAATCTTCATAATTTTCGTACTCTGTGATAACCTATGTAGGCCCAGTCAAATACGCTGCGACAAATACTCGTAGCTTCTTCTCTTCATCACTCGTTATTTTGTTCAATACACAAATAACTTTGAATTGGTCGATACAGTCTTCAACCGACTCATACAGCATAACCATTATAATCCTACTAATATTATAAACGCGAAAGTTTGTGAGTATGTAAGTATGTTTGTATGTATGTATGTATGGATGGATGGATGTTTGTTACTCTTTCACGTAAAAACTACTGAATGGATTTTAATGAAACTTTACAATAATATAGCTTATACATCAGAATAACACATAGGCTACAATTTATAAAGATATTGTGCGAATTGTTCAAAATATGACGCGGCGCGACGGGAACAGGAAAAAAATCCAAATTACCACGTGGACGAAATCGCGGGCGACCACTAGTAATTCAGTATACCACTTAACTTTGAACTTGTTTTAATACCTACTATTTCAGTGTATTATTTAAAGAATTGAGTGATGGCAAATATAAACCTATGGATGTTTAATAATAGAATATAAGTACTTATTATTTATTTCAGTGGTCAGAAGACCAAAAAATCTAAATTCAAATTTTTTTATTAAATTTTGCCCGGTTTTGTGTCGCACAACAATGAGAACAAAGAGGTTACTTATTAGATGTTAAGTTAGATAATTACTATCAGTCACTTTCATGTTCCGACTCGTTGCCAGTTCATATGGTAACACACTCGTAGAAGTTCGGAGCTCGGCTCGTACTGAGCGGCTCGGTGCAAGTGGACGCGGTGCAGCGCGGGGCAGCAGTGGACGGTGGAACACTGCTCGAAGGTTCAGCCGCAACAGTTTACTGTGCACTTTGTACAAACATCTACACCACTAATCCCTGTGTAAATGGTGTTCTTAAATCATTAACTCTAACTAAAGGTAAATATGGCTACACAAGCACAACTACGAGTATGCATGTGAATAGGTACAAGACGCGACTGAGTTTGGCAAGTAATAATAATAATAATAAGAAATAATAACCTGGCAACACTGCTACAAAACAGTCACATTTTTTTCTTGAGGAGCATTTACTAAAATATTTTACCTTTAATCTACAATAATACAAAAATATCATTCAAAACATAATAAAAGTACAAATATATATCTATAACAAAAAAATCAGCATGAAGAAAATCCGGAAAAAACACAAACAAATATTTTATAAATTATAGTACACTTTGACACATTATGTCAGTGTAACAAACTGAAAATGATAATATGAAAATAAGATGATAATCAAGAAAAAATATAATGTTGACCAGAGCTGGCGCCAAAAAAGCACAATTACCAACCCCGGACTTGTCGCACAGCTCCGCCTTACAGTCGTCGACAACTGTGACTACTGGTGAGGCGTCGAGCTCAAGCAGCGACGAGTTTTTCTCTCCGCCGACGTCGCCTCTACCTGTACGTCGGCAGGGGAGAGGCCGGCCACCGACTGGCTTGGGACCCCGAGGCCCTCCGGCTTCGATTACGGACCCCGCTACCGGTGGTAATGTGCACCGCATTCGATGGAACTTCGGTATGAATGAAAACGTGATGCGGGCATATTTTGTGGCTACAGAGGGGGGAACTAACCTCACTGCGTACCGTGTTCGCATGCTACCTCTGTTTCAGGTACTTGAACCAGATGTCAACGTATCGGCACAACGCCTATCGGATCAGGTGCGCGCCATACAACGCTGTCACCTGTTGGATGACGCTACACTTGAAAGGCTACGCTTAGAAGTGTGTAGTGGTATCACGCCTTCTTCATTGCAACCATTACCTGTGCCATTACAAAGTAACCGTAATGAAAGAACGCAAGAAAACATCATCTCACATGTTGGTGAAGAAGTGAGTGATGCTGCTATACCTGTAAGTACTCAATACAATGAGGAATTAAGGAGCGCTTTGGAGCGAGCGATTGGTGAGTTTCAATCTGTCCCTATTGAGTGTAGACCGCGGCTTCCGCGTTTGCCCACACATAAAAAAAACGTGGCGCTGGTGTGTGCCCTAGACTCGATGTTAACATCGTTTTTTAACAACTGCAGAAACATTACTGATGCCCATTCCATTCTGTACTGTGCAGCTGTTGCAGTATGTCGAATAGCTGGTGTTAAATTTTTTAAACAAGAAACAGTTATTCGACCAAAGCCTGCTATACCAGCTTGGCAGTGCAGAATTGAACGGCGCATCAACGAGGCTAGGGTGCTCATTGGCAAGCTACACTGCTTCAGGACGGGCAATACACGCCCGAGAGTCATGCGCTTTGTGACCCGTGCATTCGTGGGAACTAATATTAGGCCCTGTGAATACTCTGTTCGGGTCACAGAGCGCATCGATTACCTGAAGCAGAAAGTTTATGCGTGGGCGAACCGCATAAGGCGGTACAAAAAAAGAGTGGACAGATACACTCAGAATCGCTTGTTCCAAAAAAATTAGAGGTGGGTATATAGAGGGTGGGAGCGACCTAACTCGGATGTGACTGATGGGAGTCTACCTGATGCTGTTTCTACAGTTAACTTCTGGAAAAGCATCTGGTCGACGCCCGTCAGTCATACACAGGATGCGTGGATTAGGGATGTTGAGCGGGCGTGTGAACCAATTCCAGCTATGGAACCTATAACCATATCTGAAGAAGATATTGGTTGTGCAGTTCGTTCGTTGCCAAATTGGAAATCTGCTGGACCGGACGGACTGCACAACTTTTGGTTAAAATGGTTCCGTAGCTCACACGCTTGCTTGGCATCTTGCTTCCAGTCATCCCTTGAGTCATCGTCGCTTCCAGCTTTTATGACTACCGGAGTAACCCACCTCCTATACAAATCTGGTAGTACCACAGACCCCAAAAATTATAGACCTATAACTTGTCTACCTACCATATACAAACTTTTTACATCCATCCTGAGAGTAAAAATATATTCACATGTACAAAACAATAACATCTTGTCAATCTCTCAGAATGGATGTAAAAGTGGGGCACGTGGTACGAAAGAGCTCCTTATTATTGACATGGCTGTTTGCCAGCAGGTACGCCGCAACCGAAAGAACCTTGTGACATGCTGGATTGACTATAAGAAAGCGTACGATTCTGTGCCTCATACATGGCTTCGGAGGGTGCTAGAGCTGTATAAAGTTGATGCAACTCTATGCACCTTTTTGGGGTCATGTATGAGACAATGGAGTACGGTTCTTGTTTATCCAGGGTGTCGTCAGGTTCTAGGAGGTGGTGTACCAATAGGGATTGAGAGAGGTATTTTCCAGGGTGATAGTCTGAGTCCGTTGTGGTTTTGTCTAGCACTAAATCCTCTCAGTACGTTACTAGAGGGTTCAGGGTTAGGCTATCGGATGCGCAGAGGGGGTCAAATTTTGTCCCACCTTTTTTACATGGATGACCTAAAGTTATTTGCCCCTAATGGCCCCGATTTGATGGCTTTGCTAAAAGTTACTGAAACTTTTAGTAAGGCCATCAGTATGGAGTTTGGGGTAGATAAGTGTGCGGTCATGCATGTAAAAAGGGGCGGGATTGTGGAATCTGAAGGAGTCAATCTTTCAGATTTCACACGATTTGGGTCGCTCTCCGCAACCGAAACCTACAAATATCTAGGTATGTCTCAAGCTCTGTGTATTGCTGAGACTGACATGAAACAGAAGTTGCAGGATCGTTTCTTTGGCCGCCTGAAAAAAATACTGAAAAGTCTTTTATCAGGCGGTAACAAGGTGCGTGCTGTCAACGGCTGGGCCATGCCAGTCTTAGTTTACTCTTTTGGCATACTTAGATGGACTCAGACGGAGTTAGAAGCTATGGATAGGAAGGTGCGTTGTCTATTGACTTCATATCGAATACACCACCCACGTTCGTCAGTAATGAGGTTGTATATACCACGGAAATGTGGGGGTCGAGGATTTTTAAATGCCAAGACTCTCCATAACCGTGAGATATGCAACCTTAGAGAGTATTTCCTACAGGTGGACGTGGATATGCATTGAGATGTTGTGGCAATAGACAACGGACTGACCCCGCTGTCCCTTGCGAAAGAGAACTGGCGCAAACCTGTAATATTAAGTGTATCTGATCGGAAGGAAATATGGAAGAGCAAGGAACTGCATGGTCGATTTTATCGGGCTCTAAATGGGCCCGATGTTGATTCAATAGCATCGGTATCCTGGTTACGATTTGGTGATCTCTTCGGAGAAACTGAGGGTTTTATCTGTGCAATCACTGACGAAGTCGTGATGACGAATAACTATCGGAGATTTATTGTCAAAGATGGGACGCTAGACATCTGTCGGGCATGTCATCGTCCCGGAGAATCTTTAAGACATATTATCTCTGGTTGTTCCCGTCTTGCGAACGGTGAGTATTTGCACAGACACAACCAAGTAGCCAGGATAATCCACCAGCAACTTGCTCTAAAGTATAATCTTGTCGACGTGGAGGTACCTTATTACAAGTATGTGCCCGACCCAGTTCTTGAGAACGGTCATGTCACATTGTATTGGGATCGATCTATTATCACTGATAGGACTGTTATAGCTAACAGACCTGATATAGTGATAATGGATCGATTAAAGCGCCTTGCAGTAATTGTCGATATCACTGTGCCACATGACGAGAATCTCGTGAAAGCAGAAAAAGATAAACAAATTAAATATTTAGACCTAGCTCACGAGATGGTCGACATGTGGGATGTGGATTCGGCGATTATTGTTCCGATAGTCGTATCTGCGCATGGTCTAATAGCCAAGAGCCTCGACCTCCACCTACAGAGGCTCGCGTTAGGCAGCTGGATCAAGGGCTTGATGCAGAAGGCGGTTCTGTTGAATACGGCCCGTATTGTGCGGAAGTTCCTGTCTTTGGAGCCCTAACCACCGGTAGCTTGGTCCCTGTACCCGATGCCGGTGGGTTACTGTTTTTTATATTTTTAAATGTATTTTTTTATAAATCTATTTAAAAATGTAATAAATATGTGTTAAGTGTTAATAAAGAGAATAATAATAATAACTGGCAACTCTGGACATCTGTACATACGTCATTTTCATCTATAAAATATTTTAATATTTTATAGATGAAATATCTTGCCTCAATTCATAAAATTCATACAGAATTCAAAATAATATTACCAAAAAGTTCATATAATATGTACTCGTATTATATTCCATAAATTATAACAAGAATAACAAAGTCTACAAATATGAAGCGAAGCTTTGACAAACGTCAACCATCAAAAATCAATAATTATGTTCGAAAAAATAAACAGGATGAATCAATGATATTTTATGTATAGATGCGTTGTTCGTATCTAGGAATGGCACATGAAAATGAATTACCTTCATTTTCATGTCACCTTCACCTTCATTGTGTTTAATTACCTCGGCAACCAAAGTGGTGACAGGTCGCTTCAAAATTTCGCTTTACCATCATTTACAATTAATTTATTTAGTCACGATAAATGCTGTGGAAAATGCCTTCATGTGTTTTAGACGTTTTGTAAATTACACCGCATCCGTGAAAAATAAAAATGTATCATTTCATGCAATGATTTTAAATACAATGGATTTCGGATCATCGCTCAAAAGTGTCCGAACTAAAAGAGAAACAAAACGCTAAAAGAGAAACAATCGCGCGCCAGTCTTGATTTTGACAACTGAACGACAACACGTTGCACAATGCCGTACTGTATTGTAAAAACGTGTAAAAACTACGAAAAAAAAGCAAATTGAAGACGGTGTATCATATTTTCAGTAAATAAGCTTTTGTTTTATTATTTGCAATTAATTATTTCACTTAAAATACAGTATTTCGTCGATAATAAATTAAAAGACAAAAGTAAATATTGCAATCCAGTCCAATACCGAAGTACCTATCTGTCTCTTTCGAACTCATCCCAAGCTCAGTAAAAAGAAAGAGACCATTTCATTTTCACTGAATAATGTACTAACAAAATGACCATTCAGATTTATTCGGATTACCGATAGCGATAAAACTATTTGGAACAAAGATTATAGTGGAGACGCCTTGGCTCTTTATGATTTTTTTTTCGTTATATGAACCAACATCTATTTCAGTTTTCCTCGGGATCCAGTACACTGTGCACAATGGAAAAATATTATTGCCCTAGCACGGCGAGAAGAATATTTTGATCCAAAAAATAACAATCTTGTTTGTTCGGCTCATTTTATGGACATAACAAAAAGAGGTCCGATCTTTATGAAACTTGTACAAGAATCCCTTGATTGAATGGAGGAGATAAGCCCAAAAATGTTTTTAATTTTCACAGGGTATCATTGTTTTGTCATAAATATAATTACACATGTCATTTTATTTCGTGTATGTACTGTTATTTTCTTTTTATTTGGATTCTCGGTAATGTATTCCCACGGGAATCGGGGCCGAGATAACTATATCTCGCGGGCGGAGTCACGGTGATCAGCTAGTAGCCAATAATTTCGTATCCCAAAAATTAACCATAAGATAAAAATAAATTAATGATGCGCAGTTTTAGCAACTAATTCAGTCACTTGAAACACGGCTATCTTGTAGTAGACGTAGCGACATAGCGTTATGAAAATAGTAATGAAAGCGGAAGAACTTTGACACCCGCAAGAAGTTTGGCATTTATAATATTATAATTAGTTAAATTCATTAATTCCCTTTTTGTTATTCATACACTACAGTTACTTATTATGAAACTGACTCGATAAAAAAAATCTTTGTCAGTCGTTAATTAGTTTTTCAGCTTATTTCGTCTAACATAAAAAAGTAATTACAATTTATAAGATTATGGAATTTATTGTAGTCTTACATTAATTATTACGCCTACGTAGGTACATATCATGGAATCCTTAAAAGACTTTAACAAAATAAACCTACTCCATTGTTTCTATGTTCACGTAGTTCAAGTATAAGCTGCATAAGGTGAATTAGTCAGGCGGACAGATAGAAGCTACGTAATGCGATAAATTAGTGCAAACAAAAGTGAACACTATTCCGTTGAATCAAGGTTTAAATTTTAATATGAAATTTGTTTATATCTATGTATGCCTATGTATAATGTATAGGTCGACTCGGGACATTATTTTCTTGCGATTTGTTCTAGATCCTATGTCCGTTGTATTATAAGGTCTTTGATTTCATGCGTAAGTTTAAACAGAAATGTATTTTGTTTGAATTTTATGTGGCTGGTAAACGATGTTTGTCACATGATGTTAGGGGAGTTTAGGGCATTATGGTACCTACCTATGTTTTTCTAGTCATGGTATTAATTTAATATAAACATCGGCAAATTGTACATGTGTTCTTTATTAATTACTAGCTGATCGCCGCAGCTCCGCCCGCGTGATTTCCCGGTTTTCGTGGAACATAATACCGGGATAAAAAGTAGCCTATGTTACTCAGGGTGAATGTAGCTTTCCAATGGTGAAAGAATTTTTGAAATTGGCACAGTAGTTTTTGAGTTTATTCATTACAAACAAAAATATAAATCTTTCCTCTTTATAATAGTAGTATAGATTGTATTAAACAACATCCCACGTTTGACGACAGGTTTAATCCATCCGTGCAATTATTGAAAAATTCATCAACTTTAGGATATATTTTGCACACAAAAGCTCAGAAACAAAGAGAATACAAAAAGAAACAAACTAAGTATGTTTGAAGGAATTTAGCATGAATAAATATTATCATTTTATATTTTTAAAGGATAAAAATGTGATTTTATGTTATTTTATATTTAAAAATTTAAATATTGGATAGAAACAGGCGTTACTTGGCGAAAATCCATGACAAAACAATGGTAAGTAAAATGTTTTAAGAAAAAACTTTTTAAAATGATATAATAGCATTAATTTTTCGCAGAATTAAAAAGACAACAAAACGTCGACAATTGTTTCGCCTCTAAACGAGGCATTATTAAGACTGTCTCAGAGAGAACAGCAAAATTCGTGGTTGTAACGTATAAGTAAACGCGTGCAAATTTCATTATCGCGATGTAGGATTCTTTACAATAACTAATGTGGGTAGAAACCTCAGATCATGCTAAGTTCCAAAAATAGGTATTCACCAATACTTGACCTTATCTGTTTGATTTAATTACTGTCTTTTGATAAGTTGCGTAGAAAACCCAAATGACACACACAAACCAACAACAATTAATGTGTCTGTCTGTTCGTAAACAGATTAAGTAAGGGAGATGTGTGAAAATCTATTTGTTCTTTGAGTAAGGTGTCCGCATCTCTTCTAACTATTTCTAGCCTTTCCCAAACACTTAACTTGAACCCTTTCTCACATAAACGTAAAACTTTAAAAGTGTTACTATTGTTCAAGGAATGACCAGTGTCAAGAAGATGCTTCGCGAAGAGGGATTTCTCAGGACAACCATTGCGGGACGCCGCTCTATGTTCCTTATATCTAATATCGAAGGACCTGCCAGTCTGTCCCACATACTTCAAACCACATTCATCACAACTCAACAAATAAACACCTGATCTGCGTGAGACCGACACCGAATCCTTGCCATTACATAGCTCCCTCAAGGTGTTCTGAGTTCTAAAAGCAACAAATATACTACTTTCCCAAATGATCTTAGCTATACTCAACGAGACGGGACCCACGAACGGCAAACAGGTCGTGTACTTCCTAGGTGGATCTTGAATCGGATGTAATAAATGAAAACTAGCCTTTCTGCGTTTTTTATTTAATAATTTTTATTTATTTATTTATTTATTTTTTTTCCACTTCTACATCTATCATTACAGGGTAAGTCCTAATACAATAGAGTAGGCGATTTATGCACAATTTTCCTATAATTCATAACATAAAATAAATAGTGTATTAACGGTGAATTCATTCAAGGCACACGTAAAAACATCAACTTTTAGAGCCACGGCATTGAGAGTGCGGAGTGCCCGCGATAGCGGCGTCTCCTGCTGTAGTCTAGTGCGTGCGATCGGCACTTGTAGTAGTTGTGGTTTGCGACGCCTGCTGACGTACCCGTCCGGTACGAACAGGTTAATACGCGCCAGTATACCCGGCTGGTGGATCTTACCTCTAATTATTTTAAATAAATATACGGCTAATGCAAGTTCTCTCCTCACTCTCAACTCGTTGTACCCTACCATACCTAGTACAAATAATGTTGGATACATTAGCGGGTAAAATGGGTAAACTCCGTAATACCTTAAGTAGAGGTACCTAATAAATTTATTTTGTATCCGCTCCAACATGAAATTATATTTAATTTCATGTGGGCTCCAAATGACTGCATTACATTCTAATTGGCTTCTAACTAATGTGTTATACAAGGTGACTATTGCTCTTATATTTGTAAAATCTCGTACAGTGCGCATCAAAAAACCCAAGTTCCGAAACGATTTCTTGCAAACATTTACAATGTGATCCCGAAACGTCAGCCCCATGTCAAAGTGAACACCGAGATCTCTCACTTCCGTGACTCGAGCCAGTTGGTCACCCTTGATGCTATAACCATGCAGTAGTGGAGTATGAGCTCGTGTAAATGTGATTGTTAAACACTTTGATGTGTTAAACTGCAATGAGTTGTTCTCACTCCATGCTACCGCTCTGTTTATATCATCCTGCAACTTCTCGCATTCATCCTGATCTTTTATTTCCATATAAAGCTTCAAATCGTCCGCGAACAATAAACATCTGGCGTTCATTATCACTTTAGGCAAGTCGTTTATCATTATGATGAACTCCAGAGGTCCTAAATTACTGCCTTGGCTCACACCGGACCATGTGTTATATGGCTTTGACACGAACCCCGCATATTATGTCATTTTGGACCACATCAAAAGCTTTCCGAAAATCGAAATAAGCTGCATCAATCTGCACTCCACGGTCCACTGCCGGAACTATGTCTGCCATGTAATTAAGTAGGTTGCTGGTGGTACTTCTAAAAGGTCGAAATCCATGCTGGGCCTCAGTGAGTTGTGGGCTTACCTGTGTCAATAAGCGTCTTTGAAGTGCCGCCTCAAATACCTTAGCAGGAGTTGATAATACAGCCACTGGTCTATATTCTTCCACCCTTGAACCTGTTCTTGTTTTCGGCACTGGCACCACCCGCGTTATTTTCCATTTGTCTGGAAATACAGCTGTTTGCAGACTTAAATTATAAATATGTAATAAAGGTTCCGCGAGTACATAGCGACAATCTCTGTAAACAAAAGGTGGAATACCATCAGGCCCGGCAGACCTTTTTGGCTTTAACTTCCGCAGTGCACTCAATACTTCGTACAAATTAAACCGGTTTAGATGGATTCGGGCTGAGTCGAGGCCGGCACCATGCAAGTTGCTCGCTTCCCGGACCGCCCTATCTACATCCAGCGCTGGTCGCGTCTTGCTATAGACTGAATGAAAATACTCTGCAAAAGCCTCGGCACAGTCTTCCGGATTCAGCGCCCTACCATCCATTTGTATATTTTGCGAATTTCTATTTCCCCTTTTAGACCTAATATGGTTCCAAAATGACGTAGGATCTTCCTGCAACCGATTTTGCACCCGAAGCTGATACTGTTCCCGTGCCACCGCTATCATATTTTTCACTCTAGTTCTACACAGGGAAAACGCCTCGTAATCACTTCTCAAGCCCGAGATCTTGTATCTTTTGTGTAAATTAGCTTTATTTTTTATGTCACGAATTAGTTCAATAGTGTACCACTCGGGGTAAGAGTACCTCGAGCGCATACTACTTTGCTTTTTCTTTGGAACACAGTCATCCATTAAAGAGTCAATTATACTATAATAGTAATCTATACTGTCCTCTAAATTATAATTATAGATTGCGGTCCAATCCACCGATGCCAGATGCGAGTACAATAATAAAAAGTTAGCTTTATTAAAATTCCAACCTAAAATACCTTGCTCATCTTCTCCGATGGCAGCTGACATGTCCCTTTCGGGTATAGGGTCTCCGACGCGTGAGCTTAAAGGGTGCGAGTACCCACTTAATCTCAGGGACACCTCCAGAGGAGGGTGGTGTCCATCCACTGACACCAGAGGGACCGCCGCGGCACACACTAACACCTCACTTCCTCCCACCAATGTACACAACACTAAATCCAATTGCCTGTCGTTCTTATTACCTATATTGTTAGCCTGAATAAATCCACCGTAAGTTACAAAGTATTCATAATAATTGACAATATTCAACGAGCAAGAGTACAAGTTAAAATCACCTATGACCACAATTTCACTATACTTATTACATAACTCTTCAATAATTCTAAACAACAATAAATATTCCATATCACTACTATTTGGAGGAATATAAACTACACAAAATAAAAACAACAACCGGTTTCTTTTATGAACTGTTGCACTAACTATTTCGAACCTATGCTCGTCAATGTTTACGTCACACTGCAGTCGTCGTAACTCGTACGCAGGTGTGGCCACTAGACACGCGCCGCCTTGCTTGCGACCGTCCGTTCGGTCACAGCGTAAGATGGTATAGCCGGGTGGTATAATTTCTGCATCTTCTATAGACTGATTAAAACTCGTTTCTGTAATGGCAAACCAATCTGCTGATGAGGAAGCGATTCCTGCGTAAAACTTATCCAATTTGGTACGGAGTCCATTCACATTTTGGTATAAGATCTCAATTTGCTGACTAGTTTTTATTTGGTTTACCGCTTGGTCCACGAAACCATATCCATTCACAAAATTCGATATTCACAGACCAGCATTCTGGCCGACATATTAATTGATACTGACTTTCCGGCACTCCTATAATGAAGGAGTCGTAATCTCTTTCCGTTTTATGTCTTATTTTCTCAACTTTAACTATTACATCCTTCCCAGTCAATATTTGATTTTTGACGTACTTTTCTATGTCTTCTTCTGCAGTTCCCTTCTGAAGACGCCATATATGTAAATATTTCTTCCGCTCCATTCCTTGTATTCCAGATGTAATCGTACTACCTCCCCGTTTAACCTCCCCGCTAGGATAGCGGTTCTTTTTACTATTTATAGTAGTCCAGGGCTCTTCTTTTTCCAACCCATCTATCCTTTTTCCAGTTTCAACCTTTTTATTTAATAATTCGTTAGTATTCTTAGACTGCACTTTTTGATCCTCTGAACTTGTAATCGTTGGTTTTGTGGCCACACATTGTTTTTGGTTCTTAACCATATTTGAAAATAACACTGTAGACTTTTCGAGTTCGGTGTTATTGTTTTTCGTGACAGATACTCCGGTGAGACGCGCCTCCAAGATCTCGTTTTTCTCCATCAATAATGTTATTTTATTTTCTAATTCATCAACTCTGTTCACTTTATTCTCCACTACCTTCATAATATTTTTTAACTCCCTTAGTTCAGTTGCCGTGCTAATGAATTTACTTTTAAGCTGCTCATAATCTTTCTTCTGCTCCTCATATCTAAAAGCTGATTCCCTCCGAAATTCCCTAAGCTCCTTTAGAAGGTCTCGCTCAGTGTCGCATGGATAATCTTTTTCTTTAGTATGTCGACTGCCGCGATCAGTGGTGTTTACATAGTTTGGTGTAAATGTTCTATTCATTATGTTAGTGCGTACCGGTGTATCCGTGTTTCCTGTCTTTGGAGTATTGCTAAGACATTCTGGACACCTCCAGGTACTCTTAAATTCCTTCGATAGTTCCTCAAACTGTTCTGTAGTGATCGCCAGACACTTCAGGTGGTATATCTTTTTACATGCTGCTTGTGAGCATTCCATGTACGAAATATCGCATAACGCGGCACTACAGCCATTACAGTTCGTAACCATTTAGGTAACTTTGCGAAAACGAAAACAAATAAAATTTTAAATTTAAAATACTCAAGATGTGTTTACACACGTCCGTTAGTCATTATGAATCAAGTAGATACCTAAACAAACTTTGCAGGAAATCAACTAATTGCTACACTACACAGTATAAACAGTAAGTAATGAGTGGACCATTCCTACGTCATAGCCATTACTTTGTGCTATGTAGCAAATGATGGACAATTCTTCACCAAATGCCTGTGGGCTCAACGGTACCGCCAGTAACCTGCTCAGTAAGCTGTGGAAAGCTGCCATTTTATGTTGCCATGGGTGATTGGATGAGTAAGGAATAACTGTGTCTGTAACTGTTGGTTTCCTATAGATACGGAACTCATGAATACCGTTCCTTCTAGTAATTGAAAGGTCCAAGAAATTGAGAGTGGAATCTGACTCCAACAATATTAATAATAATATTAATACTAGATATTTTAAAACACAAATTAACAATAAAAAGGATCAATTTTAATAAAATAGAAGAAATTTATAACCTAACAAGATTGTGTATGACTCAGAATTACTTTCAGTTCAACAACAGTTTTTTTCTACAGAGGAATGGTTTGGCTATGGGATCGCCACTCAGTCCTTTAATAGCTGAAATATTTATGGATGCATTCGAGACTAACCACATAGTTGGGAACGTTCATGTCTTGTACTATTTTAGATATGTGGATGATATTATTATATGTTGGACAGGAACAAAACGTCAGCTTAGCGTCCTTGTCTCCAAGTTGAACTCAGTACACCCTAGAATTGATTTTTCACTAGAGTTGGAGTCAGATTCCACTCTCAATTTCTTGGACCTTTCAATTACTAGAAGGAACGGTATTCATGAGTTCCGTATCTATAGGAAACCAACAGTTACAGACACAGTTATTCCTTACTCATCCAATCACCCATGGCAACATAAAATGGCAGCTTTCCACAGCTTACTGAGCAGGTTACTGGCGGTATCGTTGAGCCCACAGGCATTTGGTGAAGAATTGTCCATCATTTGCTACATAGCACAAAGTAATGGCTATGACGTAGGAATGGTCCACTCATTATTAAATAAAAAACGCAGAAAGGCTAGTTTTCATTTATTACATCCGATTCAAGATCCACCTAGGAAGTACACGGCCTGTTTGCCGTTCGTGGGTCCCGTCTCGTTGAGTATAGTTAAGATCATGAGGGAAAGTAGTATATTTGTTGCTTTTAGAACTCAGAACACCTTGAGGGAGCTATGTAATGGCAAGGATTCGGTGTCGGTCTCACGCAGATCAGGTGTTTATTTGTTGAGTTGTGATGAATGTGGTTTGAAGTATGTGGGACAGACTGGCAGGTCCTTCGATATTAGATATAAGGAACATAGAGCGGCGTCCCGCAATGGTTGTCCTGAGAAATCCCTCTTCGCGAAGCATCTTCTTGACACTGGTCATTCCTTGAACAATAGTAACACTTTTAAAGTTTTACGTTTATGTGAGAAAGGGTTCAAGTTAAGTGTTTGGGAAAGGCTAGAAATAGTTAGAAGAGATGCGGACACCTTACTCAAAGAACAAATAGATTTTCACACATCTCCCTTACTTAATCTGTTTACGAACAGACAGACACATTAATTGTTGTTGGTTTGTGTGTGTCATTTGGGTTTTCTACGCAACTTATCAAAAGACAGTAATTAAATCAAACAGATAAGGTCAAGTATTGGTGAATACCTATTTTTGGAACTTAGTTAGCATGATCTGAGGTTTCTACCCACATTAGTTATTGTAAAGAATCCTACATCGCGATAATGAAATTTGCACGCGTTTACTTATACGTTACAACCACGAATTTTGCTGTTCTCTCTGAGACAGTCTTGATAATGCCTCGTTTAGAGGCGAAACAATTGTCGACGTTTTGTTGTCTTTTTAATTCTGCGAAAAATTAATGCTATTATATAATTTTAAAAAGTTTTTTCTTAAAACATTTTACTTACCATTGTTTTTTTAAAAATTTAAGTTTAGTTTTTGGTTAACTATTATTTTCTAGCCAAAGGCTAGCTACCCGTTTCATGGAACTGTTAAAGTTACTGACGAAATGCAGATGAAATTTTCGGGGTAATGTAGAGGATTAAATGATTTTTTTTATTATATTTTATTTAGTGATTATTTTGTTAATTATGTATTGTTAAAAATATATTTCTTCTAATATATTCTTATCTTGAATAAAGATGACAATAATTCTGTTAGTTTTGTTATTACTTATATTTCACGTGTCTTAAAGTAATACAATTTTAACTACTATATATAACTACGTGAAATTCATGTATCCTTATCGCCCACATGCCTCAAAACCAATATGTCAGTTGCGCAGAATCACAGCGCAACTAATGACAGTAGTATTGTCTCGCCGTTTTTAAAAGCCACAATATACGTGCATCCCGTGTCTAAATGTAATTATAAAACCGTCATTGGGATGAATGATTAATATGGATAAACATGTTAACAAGAGCCAGGAGTAAGAATGCACAGCCAACACCCCCGGACTCATCACTTAGCTCCGCCTCGCAAGCGCCGGACCGCACACCTGCGACACAAGTGCTTGCTGAGGCGTCGAGCTCATCGTCAAGTGATGTGTATTTTTCCCCGCCGACGTCGCCAACACCTGTACGTCGGCGAGGGAGAGGCAGGCCGCCGGGCAGTTTGGGGCTCCAAAGCCTACCGGTTACGAGTAGGGTCCCCACTACCGGTGGTATTGTGCACCGCATGTGATGGACTTCATCCATCAATGAAAACGTCATGCGGGCATATTATGAGATGGGGAAACCAACCTGACTGCATACCGTTCAAAGATGCTCCCTTTGTTTCAGGCTCTTGAAACAACAATAACCATTGCCGTACAACGACTATCGGATCTGTTGGATCAACCTGTGCTTGATCGACTTCGCCTGGAAGTGTTATCTACTCGACCAGCTCCAGCGTCAACGAGTGCACCGTCATCTGCTACACACACGGTTGCAACTAGTGCCACTTTAGTAGAGACCGTGCTCGACGCGGGAGATGACACGCGTGATATATCCATCCAGGTAAGCGAGCAATTAAGGAGTACTTTGGAAGATGTGATCTCTCAGTATAGGTTTGCACCTAACTCTAGGCCACGGCTACCACGCTTACCCATGCATAGACGAAGTCTGGCGTTGATGGGAGCCCTGAATGCGTTGCTAGATCCGTACTTACGGACTAGCAATGATTTGCTATATACCCACTCGATTCTTTACTGTGGAGCTATTACCGCTTGTCGTGTTGCACGCGTTAAATTCCCTGAATTTGACCGTGCTGGTGCACGGTCAAATTCAGGGAATTTAACGTTCGGATGGTGTGCCCGTATGGCAGGCAAGAATAAAGCGTCGTATAGGCACATTATTTAGGACTCTCATTGCGAAGCTTATCTGTTTTAGCCGGGGAAATAATCGTCCCCGGGTCATGCGTTTCGTGACTCAGGCATTCGCTGGCTGGTACCGGTATTGGCTCCCAGCAATACTTAACTAATGTCACGGAACGTATTAACTTTCTAAAGCAGAAAGTATATGCATGGGAGAGTCGTATTCGTCGCTATAGAGAGCGTGTAGACAGATACTTGCAGAATCGTATCTTCCAAAGTGACCAAAGGAAGGTGTACAGACAGTGGGAGGGAACTCGACAACGTTTCAGCGACGGACAACTGCCAGATGCTCGCGCCATGAATCAATTTTGGCGTGACATATGGTAGGTGCCCGTCGAACATTCGGAGGGCGACTGGATCCCGGTCGTTGAGCGTGAATGCAATACCATCGAACCCATGGAGTCTATTACCATAGACTCCGAAGACGTTAGTTGTGCAATTTGTACGGCCCCGAACTGGAAAAGTCCTGGGCCGGAAGGATTGCACAACTTTTGGATAAAGTGGGTTCAGAGCTCGCATGAACGCTTGGCAACACAGTATCAAGAAGCCCTCGAGTCTGGTTCCTTACCCGATTTTATGACCACTGGCATCACCTTCCTGCTCCATAAATCAGGTAGTACCACGGAACCTAAAAATTATAGACCTATCACTTGCTTACCTACCATCTACAAGCTCCTTACATCTATTCCGAGAACTAAAATAAATTCGATTTAGATGGAGTTCGGTGTTGATAAGTGTGCGGTTATGCATGTACAGCGGGGGAAGGTTGTAAGTTCACCGAATTACAACTTTCTGAGATAATAACTCTCAGATCTCTCAACGAGATCGAAACATACAAATACCTAGGTATGTCAGAGTCATTGGGTATAGCGGTAGAGGATATTAAGAAATGGGTGAAAGAACGTTTTTTTGGCCGCCTGACAAAAGTTCTTAACAGTTCTTTGTCCGGTGGTAACAAAATGCGGGCTTTCAACGGTTGGGTGATACCTTTAATTGTTATACTCCTTTGGAGTCCGTCAACAACTGACATCGCATCGAATGTTACACCCACGATCCTCTGTCATGAGACTGTACATTCCGCGGAAGGGGGGGGGGGGGGGGGGGGGCCTGACACCTCTTTCCTTGGCTAGCGAGAACTGGCGTAAAAGTAAAGGTGTTAAGTACGGTCTTCAGTACTTAACACCTTTGGTTAACGCCAGTTCAACCTGACACCTCTTTCCTTGTTTAACGAGAACTGGCGTGAACCAAATATGTACTGAAGAACGTAAGGACGTATGGAAGACCAAGGAGCTACAAGGGCGGTTCTACCGAGTCTACCCACCGACCCGACCTCTCGACCCGATGTAGACTTACCCGCATCGGTGAACTGGTTACATTCCGGTGCCCCTTTGGGGAAACTAAAGGTTTTGCCTGTGCAATTGCTTGATGGAGAGATGAGGTTATCAAGACGAACATTTATCGGAAATATATCATGAAAGCCGGTACGTTCGACATTTGTCGGGTATGCCACCGTTCCGGTGAATTACTTCGCCATATTATTTCCGGTTGTTCGTTTCCAGGTTCGTGGCCAGAATCATCCATCAGCAACTTGCTTTTCAAAACGGCCTTATTGAGTCCGAAGTACCATATTATAAGTACACACCAGTGCCAATTCTCGAGAATGGTCGTGCATTGCTCTACTGGGACCGATCAATCATCACGGATAGTACTATTGTTGCCAATAGGCCTGATATCAAGTTGGTTGATCGGACCCAGCGTCAGACAGTGCTTGTTGACATCGCAAGCCCCGCATGACGACAATCTCGTGAAGGCAGAGAAGGACAAACTTAGTAAGTACATTGATCTGTCCTTCGAGATAACCGCCATGTGGGACGTAGACTCGACGATCATTGTCCCCATGGTCGTTTCGGCAAACGGATTAATAGCTAAGAGTCTCGATCAACACCTCAAGATACTCTCGTTAGATTGTTGGATCAAGAGTCACATTCAGAAGGCTGTTATTCTCGACACGTGCCGTATTGTTAGGAGGTTTCTCAGTCTGTAGCCTCCACCGCCGGTAGTTTGGATCCTACCCCGCTACTGGTGGGCTTTTATATATTTTTATATATATAAGTATTTAAAAATGTACAATATATGTTTTAATGAAATAAAGGAAATAAAAATAATAAATATTTTTGGACGTTCCATTCGTCAGGTCCCAGATTCCTTCAAATCTGGGACCTCAGTGAAGGCAGTCGCATACTCATACCACTGCGCACCGAGGCAAGTGAGAACTTTATATTGCCAGTTGGGGAAGCCGTCCGTCGAAATTCTGAACAACACTAAGCAGGAGCCGACTTGGACGTCGTCTAACGTCTTGTTATTAAAAGAGAGCTCAACGTTAAATTAATTAATAGATTTAGTTTTATTGTAGTGCATTATTGGGCAGTGACGATGTGACATTATGTGTAGTTCACAAAAACAGTAACAGTAGAACTTCAGCCCAATCTGACATCGTCAGAGTACTTACTTTGTGTATTACCAACTTCTTATTGAAGTGCCAAACACAAAAAACGGAATGTTCTCAACATCATACTGTATACATGTAAAATTGAAAAAGCGGTGTGCAAATAATTGTGATAGTTTGATACCAATTAGATAAGTCTAAATTTTTGCACACCATTTGATAATTCATGGTTTTGGAACCTCGTTCCAGTTGCATTTGACAGTACACAACACTACTGCGCTGCCAGGCCACCAGACACTGGCTCCAGTGACCGAAATCTTCACTCACAATACGCATTCATCTCAAGTAACGGCACCAACTTGAAACAGCGAGAATGCACTTGAGTGAGCGTCACTGTCGAGTGTTACCACTCCTCGTTTCCCTTGTCCCCTAAACTATTACAAAGGGTGTCAGTACACACATTTTGTCATTAATTTTGTTAAATGTATTATTCTTCTTCGGTGTCAAAAAGTTTGAGTCGGCCATACTAAGATACTAACTAATCAGGTACTTGTAGAATTCATTCAGTACTTCAACATGTCTGTTTCCCTTGTTCCCTAAACTATTACAAAGGGTGTCAGTACACACATTTGGTCATTAATTTTGTTAAATCTGGGGGTACCGCAGTGCCCCCGCCAAGTCGAGCGCGAAGCAAACACTGCCGTACCATCCTTTACTGGAACCATTTCGCCGCATTTTCAGGCCACTATTTGAGAACCTCTGGATAAGACCAGAACGCAGAAATTTTCGTCATCCAGTAAGCTATAATCACATATTTAAAATCCAAAATTTGAAGTCTGTAGGTCATTTAGTTCCGAAGTTAAGCGAAAGCAAAGTTTCGCATTCTCACACATCACACTCACTCACTCACTCACTCATGATCATCAGAATAGAACTAGTACTTCCCATAAACTCAGAGAGCTGAAATTTGGTACAGAGTTAAGGTTTAATAGCCACATAAAGGGAGAGCAAAAAACGGAACGGAAAACTAGGATAATCGAAGATTAGACCCTGATTAGAAATCACAAGAGCCCAGCCAAACTATTAGAGATCAACATACCGCCTTTACAAAAAATATTCAACTTGGTGGGCCGCTTCATTTGATGTCAAAAATCGAAGGTCTGAAGTATCTGATGAAGAACCCTCAGCTGGTCTCAGCTGTAATTAGAGATATGGTAATACCCCCTTCTGATATTCTAGAGGCGCTGGAGAGGGACCACAGGCCTGCGTCTCGAGAAATCGAGAACCAGAGGTCCCAACTCCGCCAGGATCTCATGGAGACTTGGAGGGTGCGACTTGAGCAACCAAAGTGGGGAACTACCGTCATCACGGGGTGGTGAGACCGATCATGGACGAGTGGCTGCAGAGGCATGGTGACCTCACGTATCGTGCGACGCAGATCGTTACCGGGCATGGATGTTTCGGTAGCTATCTGTTTCGCATCCATCGTAAGGTCACACCGGTGTCAACACTGCGAGGTTTCCGACGACGACACCGCACTCCACACGTTGGTGGAGTGCTCAGTGTGGGCGAGTCAGCGCCGGGACCTCGTAGTGGGTCTGGGCGTGGATATCCTCTCGCTGGAAACCATGCTCCAAGCCATGGTCTCCAGTGCGAGTAGGTGGAACGCAGCCGTGTCCTTCTGCGAGCAAGTCATACTCGCGAAGGAGGCGGCCGAGAGAGAGAGGGAGCGTACCATCCCCGCTGAGTTTCGCAGTCAGCGGCCAGGGCGCCGCAGACTCATCTACGCCCAGGACCATCGACCTCCATGATCGGGGCTTGAGGACGGCGGGATAGCCACCCGCGCCGATCTTTCTGAAATTAAACCGTCTAAACCGTCTAAAAGAATAAATAATGAATGCGAAAAACTGTTGCTACTGTACAAGAATCAGAACCGGAAAAAAAGAAAAGAAAGATTTGTAATAATAAAAAAAACTACTATTAAAAAGAAAAAACCTGTGTCATATAAGAAAATCTAATAAAATAAATCAATATGCTCACGTTTCTACAAAAAGAAGTGAAATCCACCAAAAACATTCTGTAAAAAACTAGCCAAGTCTCAAAAGAGCTGCTTGTGTATCTCTAAAATACAACGTCGTGACAAGTCTAAGGTTCCTTACTGCGATTTCTTTATTATTATAGTTAATGTTGTATGACTGGGTATACCTTTCGTTAGCATAATATATTGTAACGCCATCTCGTAGCGAGTAATAAGACTACCAAATTCAGCGCCATCTAGTAGCAAATCGCAGTACTACTACGTAACGTCTTTCTGGAATGTTCTGTCAAGGTACTTCTATGTAACGAGTTATCTAGAAGCATCTCGAAGGTGTGGAATGTTCGCGATAATTCTTCCGTGAAGATTCTAGAGTAATCGAGAGTAATGACCGCACTATTAAGGCGGAGCACTTCGGTGGCGGAGGATCAGTATTTCCAGAGCGATAATACGAGTTATACCTGCGAGTTCAAGTGCGATTAAAAGTGTTTAGTGAAGCTTTATAGTGAAGTGTAAATTAGTGGTGTAATAAATAAAGTGTTTTGTGGTAGTTTGATCGGCATTTTCCATTCCGTAGAACCCCGGCTCGTAACAATTGGTGTCAGAAGTGGGATTTGGACAATGCCGGTATTACCGAAAGAAGACACAGAGGGCGTCCGTACCAGGGGTCAGCGTCAGCAGCAGCCAACGGTGGAAGCTGGCCCGCCCACGGTATCTCCAGCGCCAGCACCTCCAGACTTTGCTGCGCTGATGGCTATGCTACAGGAGCAAGCCCGCCGGTTGGAAGAACAGCTGCTGCGGGACAAGGAGGAGCAGGCACGCCGCCAGGAGGAGCAGGCCCGCCGGTTGAAAGAACAGCAGCTGCGTGACAAGGAGGAGTAGGCACGCCGCTAGGAGGAGCAGGCACGCCGCCAGGAGGAACAGACGCTCCTCATGAAAGATCTTCGAGCGACTTTTGGCAAGGAGATGAATGTGATGAAGGATCAAGTTCATCATGTTGAGAACCGCATCACGGAAGCCGAAACTCGGATTGAAGATGTAAAAAACCAGATTACAGATGTGAGGAAAGAGCTGGGAAATTTGAAAGCTGGAGATGGGATTGCGGCTTCTTTAAATCCATGTGCTGAAGGCACAGCAGTTAAGGAAGTCGCAATCCCACGGCCTCCTAGTTTGATCGGCATTTTCCATTCCGTAGAACCCCGGCTCGTAACAATTGGTGTCAGAATTGGGGATTTGGACAATGCCGGTGTTACCGAAAGAAGACACAGAGGGCGTCCGTACAGCAGGCGCTTCGGAGGTAATACGCCGGAGAGGTTGGGTGGTCAGCAGCAGCCATCGGTGGAAGCTGGCCCGCCCACGGTATCTCCAGCGCCATCACCTCCAGACTTTGCTGCGCTGATGGCTATGCTACAGGAGCAAGCCCGCCGGTTGGAAGAACAGCTGCTGCGGGACAAGGAGGAACAGGCACGCCGCCAGGAGGAGCAGGCACGCCGCCAGGAGGAGCAGACCCGCCGGTTGGAAGAACAGCTGCTGCGTGACAAGGAGGAGCAGGCACGCCGCCAGGAGAAGCAGGCACGCCGCCAGGAGGAACAGACGCTCCTCATGAAAGATCTTCGAGCGACTTTTGGCAAGGAGATGAATGTGATGAAGGATCAAGTTCATCATGTTGAGAACCGCATCACGGAAGCCGAAACTCGGATTGAAGATGTAAAAAACCAGATTACAGATGTGATGCAAGAGCTGGGAAATTTGAAAGCTGGAGATGGGATTGCGACTTCCTTAACTGCTGTGCCTTCAGCACATGGATTTAAAGTACCTCCATTCGATGGGACATCATCATGGTCGGCCTATAAAAAGCAGTTTGAGGCCGTTAAGAAGGCAAACGGGTGGAGCAAAGCCCAGGCCATGACTGCGCTTACATTGGGTCTGCGAGACAAGGCGTTAACCATCCTAGAAGCTCTCGGAGACGATGTATCCTACGAGCAGCTACTAGAAGCCTTGGAAGCCAGATACGGTGACGCTCACCTGGAACACGTGTATCGTGCGCAGCTGAAGGATCGTGTCCAGTGCACTGGTGAAAACTTGCAACAGTGGGCCCTGGAAGTAGAGAAGCTGGTACGGAAAGCATACCAGTCGGTACCTGCGCTCATTAATGGGAATCTGGTGCAAGCATTCATCGACGGCATCCACGATCTGGAAGTCAGGGCTGCAGTGAGACTCGGGCACCATGAGACTCTCAAAGACGCCTTGGCTCATGCTTTGGAGGTCGAAGCCATACGGAAGGATCATCGATCTCACCGCGTCAGGGAAGTTGTAGCATCACCGGCTCGCGACCGTTTCACGAGGTATAGCCCTAGGTGCTACACATGTGGTGAGAGGGGCCACCTTCGATCCAGTTGCCCAAAGCGGACTGCAGAAAGAGCAGAAAGTCGTTCCCAAGGAGATAGGGTGACTAACGTCACCGCCCAGCAACAGCAGGGAAAACGAGTAATAGCCAGGACTGCGTGGCGGGTGCCAACTGATGTTAGAAGAGCCCCAAGGGTTTCGATCTCACAAACCCAGGATGGGAGATCCCATGGCAACGCAGACGCATTGTCAAGAAGACCTTGCCCTGAAGACCGTAAGCACTTTGCTAAACAGGAGATAAAGGAAGCCATACCTGTGAAGATGCTTAAAACGGATCTGAGCGACGAATGGAAAGAAATCCTACAACATGCTCAACAGGACGACGCGGACATCAAGCCAAGATTTGATTGGATTAAAACAAATGCTCCTAAACCCATGTGGAGTGACGTCGCTTCAATGAGTTCAATCACAAAAAGTTACTGGGTGCAATGGGACAGTTTAGTTATTCAGGATGGAGTCTTGTGCCGCAAATGGGAAAATGCTCGAGGAGACAGCTGTCATTTGCAAATGGTCGTCCCTAAAGTTAAGGTCCCAGATGTGCTACAGCTCTACCATAATGGATGTTCAGGGGGCCATATGGGAGTAAAAAGGACTCTGTTGAAGATACGTGAGCGGTTTTACTGGATCCACTGTCGCGACGACGTTGAGGACTGGTGTCGCAAATGTACGAGTTGTGCTGCAGTGAAAGGACCTCATACACGGAGCAGAGGTGCACTGAAACTGTATAACGTTGGGGCACCATGGGAAAGGATAGCCCTAGATGTTGCGGGACCGTTTCCTGAAAGTGAAAGCGGAAACAAGTACTTCATGGTTGTGATGGATTATTTGACGAAGTGGCCAGAAGTCTTCGCTATACCTAATCAAGAAGCTACCACGGTCGCAGATAAATTAGTTCACGAAGTCTTCTGTCGTTTCGGGGTGCCTCTAGAAATCCATAGCGATCAAGGAAGAAATTTTGAATCTCAGGTGTTCCAGGAAATGTGTCGGGTCATGGGTACTCACAAAACCAGAACGACCTCTTACCACCCGCAGTCAGATGGAATGGTGGAGCGATTTAATCAGACATTGGAGAGATATCTGGCGAAAGTTGTGGAAAGCAGGCAAAAAGATTGGGACAAGCACATCCAACCGTTTCTTTTGTCTTACCGAAGTGCGGTTCACGAAAGCACGGCAGTGACACCAGCTTATGCGAACTTTGGAAGAGAATTACGGTTGCCTGCCGACTTAATAACCGGTATACCGCCTGACGCTCCACGCAATAACACCGATTATGCGAATGACTTGCGCAGCAGGATGAATGACATTTATGAGCATGTCAGACAATCAGGTCAACAAATGTCTGAAAAGATGAAGACTCGTTACGACCGAAAGACAAACAATAAGGGCTTCGATGAAGGTTCGTTAGTGTGGTTACATAACTCAGTCTGCAGTAAAGAGAAGTATCCTAAACTGCAAGCTAAATGGGATGGACCATACCGAGTTGTGACCAAGATTAACGATGTCACTTACCGAATACAGAGGAGTCCAAGAAGTGCGCCACTATCGCGCGAACTATCTTGTTCATGTGGATCGATTGGCGCGATATTATGGGCCTGACAATGCTCGGGACGAGCATGTCTTAGGAGGGGGCAGTGTAACGCCATCTCGTAGCGAGTAATAAGACTACCAAATTCAGCGCCATCTAGTAGCAAATCGCAGTACTACTACATAACCTCTTTCTGGAATGTTCTGTCAAGGTACTTCTATGTAACGAGTTATCTAGAAGCATCTCGAATGTGTGGAATGTTCGCGATAATTCTTCCGTGAAGATTCTAGAGTAATCGAGAGTAATGACCGCACTATAAAGGCGGAGCACTTCGGTGGCGGAGGATCAGTATTTCCAGAGCGATAATACGAGTTATACCTGCGAGTTCAAGTGCGATTAAAAGTGTTTAGTGAAGCTTTATAGTGAAGTGTAAATTAGTGGTGTAATAAATAAAGTGTTTTGTGGTAGTTTGATCGGCATTTTCCATTCCGTAGAACCCCGGCTCGTAACAATATGTAATCCTAAAATGTTTTAGCACAATGAATTTGGCATACTTTTTTTGTCATAATTATACTTGGTCATAATTGATTTTTAGCAGCATATGTACTGTGGAATAATTATATTTAGGACTAATATATTTATGCATAGTTATAATTTGCACAATGTTTTTAGGCATAGTGTACAGTCGCCTAATAGTATATATTACTAAAATTGAATAGGTATAAATTGTGTAGGTGTGTAGGATTGTGTAGAATAGGTACAATGAAATGAATGAAAAATAAAAAAGTTACTTTAACCAGTATTTCCTATATTATATAGTGTCAAAGTAGGTTTAGGTGCGGCGGGGGTGCCTAAGCCGCCTTTTAATTATTTTACATAGTTACTTATTCTGCGTAAGATGATTATGACTATATTCATTTTAGTTTGATACGTTTATGCCTTTATAAAGCTATGCTTATAAATTTTATGCTTAAATATGATTATGCTAATCTTATTTATGATTAAGACAAATATGCTAAATTTGTTATGGATAAAAAATTATGCATAAATATCATTAGTCTAAATTACCATATGCCAAAATATTTTATGGTTATTTTTTTTATGCAAATGAATAGTGAACCTGTCATTTCAGACCCACGGTACCCCTGGCCATACCCCTGGTGGTACCGTAGGTCTGAAATGACAGGACACATCAAATATTGGCTTGATGTCCGCGTCGTCGTACCGTAGGTCTTTTAAAGTTAAACGGTACCACCAAGTAAGTGACCCTAGTGATGTGTTGACCTACCTGTGACTAGGAGAATAGGTTCTGGATTTTTTGGAAAAAAATGTATTGTTTGATAATTGGTTATGAAACAATGAAAAAAAATCCATATTCATAACCAGAACCTCCTATTCTGTTATGATCGCCTGGTACTTTTTCGGGATAATGAGTTCAAACATTCAATCGGTTTTCACTAAATTTAAAAGAATTTAAAATCTTGAAGAGTAGTGAGTTATTGGGCATTCTACCCCACCTTAGTTCCATCGGTTATCTTCGATAACCTCAGTCACGGTGGGGTAGAATGCCCAATAACTCTGTGGGGTAGAATGCCCAATAACTCTGTGGGGTAGAATGCCCAATAACTCTTTGTAAAATCATTTACCTAAGCCAACGTTCCACATTTTAATGCCGTTCAATACACTACCGTTCCGTCAATGGTTAACCAATTTCACTTGCTAGATGATTGCTTTCGTACAGCAAACTAACCCGATGCATGTTTGTTAACATGAACACGTTAAGATCACATTTTAAGATAGATAAAGGTGGGACAGAATGCCCACCCATTCTACCCCACCTTAGTTCCATCGCGATCGGTTATCTTCGATAACCTCAGTCACGGTGGGGTAGAATGCCCAATAACTCTTTGTAAAATCATTTACCTAAGCCAACGTTCCACATTTTAATGCCGTTCAATACACTACCGTTCCGTCAATGGTTAACCAATTTCACTTGCTAGATGATTGCTTTCGTACAGCAAACTAACCCGATGCATGTTTGTTAAAATGAACACGTTAAGATCACATTTTTAAGATAGATAATTTATACGTTAAAACTTTAGGTTAGAACTTATGTTACTGATACATAAAATAACTAAAGTATCACTGGATATTCACATAAAATTTAAATAAAGTGTTTTTATGCACAATATAAATCTTTTTTTTATAAAATTTCAGACATAGGTGTGTAATAGACTAGAAAATTATTTATCATAATTATTAGTTACTTACATGACATTGCTCCTTATTTTCTGTCTTATTTTAAAATCCAAGGATAGATAGAGTACTTAGTAGGTATACTGTATGTCCACAAAATGCCGTGCAGCATGTCGTGGGAATAGAATGTGAGACGTTCTTCGAGTATGGGAACGATGATACATGTCTATTATACACAAGTAACACACACCAGAACAAACTGCTGACATTACCTTAGCTTTGTTACGTTGTTACCCGACTGTGATAGAAAGAGGTGTATGAACAAAATAAGTATTGCTAAATGAATATTTTTAAAGGAATAAATAATAAAGGATAAAAATATTTCATTAAGCGTAAGCGTGTATAACTTATTTTTAACACTTTTATTGGAAGCTCAGTTCAAACAATTTCAATTCTACACAATTAAAATATTCAAAGGACTTCAAATTGTTATATTTGTAAAATTATTGTGAAATCACTTTGAATGTCATTTAACATTTTAATAATTTCCTTCGATTTCTCTAGGATAGATTTCTCTTTATCGTTAAAACTTAATCAAATTTATATAAACCACCTGTACTATAGATTCTACCTTTCGAATAAAGATAATCAATAAAATCGTATTAGGTACCTATATAGAAAAAAAGTTATGTTAAGATTATGAGAAAAAACACATAAAACCACATACAAATAAATTAGGTACCCACCTCCTTTTTTAGTCGGGTAAATAACTATATGACGTCGTCGTTCTTATATTGAATTGCTGACTACACAAATTCCGATTAATTCCGACGAATGTTATGATATGTGTATGATACATATAAAATGTAATTATAATTTATGTAGGTATGTTCGTTGATCGTCGTCGATAAGTATATGATATAGTAACTGTATAATTATGTATAGGTACATGAAAAGTATTAATGAAATATACTCATACATTGCGCAGAAGTAAAATTATGCAATTTATGTAGGTAAGGACCGTCGTCTATACCTAAATCACCAATATAAGCTGACCGTTAGTACACGGTAGGTATTTAATTATTTTTAAAAGGTAGACGTACCCTGGAAGTTAACTAGTTTGCGTCACAATTATAGAAGTTTCAAATTGCTATGCACGGTTTGCATGGGTGTGTGTGTGTGTTAGTGTGTGGAAGCAAGGTATCTGTTAGTTTACTTACTCAGCGATACAATTTTAAAACGACATCATTTTAACCGACTTCTTAAAAAGGTGGTTACTTTATTTATCTGTAGGTATGTTGGTTTATGGTTCTCAAATTTGATACAAGGTATGGTTAACGGTATTCTATTAAAAATCCTTTGGAATCGTTTAGATAAAAATAATTTTACAAAAATATTACTACAGACTTATCCCACAAATATGTGAACAAACATTACAAATAATCATTTTTTTTTTTTTTTTTTTTTTATATTTAGGTCGACAAATTGACGCCACTCGCCTGATGGTAAGCTGAGGCGACGTCTGGCAATTGAGGGCGACTCTCACAGTACACAGGAATACTATAGAGAGTGGCCCTCAACTTGACGACCCTGTAATGTGCCTCTTCACGCTTCGCTTAAAGAGCCCAGGGTTATATGTAGGAGGAAACACGTGCGCAGGCAGGGCGTTCCAAGCCACCATCGTTCGGCAGAGAAACGATCGTTTAAAACGCTCGGTTCTCGCGAAGACGGTTTCCACGGTATGAGGGTGACATCTCTGCCCGGCACGCGTTGTTCGGGATCGGAAGGGAGAGGGTGGGATCAGGTTGAAGAGCTCTTCAGAACACTCACCGTGGTAAATACGGTAGAACGCGGCCAAGGAAGCAATTGTTCGGCGCTGGGCTAGCGGCTCAAGGCTTCCCGTTACCTCCGGACAGTCTATAATGCGAACAGCGCGTCGCTGCATAGCGTCGAGTGCGTCCAGCAAATACTTCGCGGAGCCGTCCCAGAGGTGAGAGCAGTATTCAACGCAGGGTCTAATCTGCGTTTTGTACAGCAGACACCTCTGGTGCGGTGTAAAGAATCGCTTTACCTTGTTCAGTATTCCTAGTTTCCGCGAAGCTAGCCCAATACATCTCTCAATGTATTTTGTGTTATTGAGCTCTCGACGAACGTCTATGCCAAGGATGTCTAGATTGTCCTTCATTGGTAATATTGCATTCTGAAGAGTGGGTAGGGGAAGGAAAGGGGATTTTTTCGCTGTAAATGCACACGCCTGTGTTTTGTGGGCATTGAACTCGACCAAGTTCTCGGCACCCCATTGGGAGATACTGTCGAGGCTTCGGTCGAGATCACCCACGAGATGTCGTCTCTCCTCCTCTATCACAGATCGCCCCGCCGTCGGACGAACCGAGTAACTCCCGTGCAATGTACTGTCATCTGCATAGCAATGAATGTTCCCGAGGGAAAGCATATCATTGATATGCAGAAGAAAGAGAGTTGGTGACAGTACGGACCCCTGCGGTACCCCGGCATTCACTTGCAAAAAGCGAGAAGCCTGGCCATCGCAGAGGACCCGCACTCGGCGCTCGTTTAAAAAACTGGCAATCCAGCTGCACAGTTGAGGAGGTAGACCATATGCCGGAAGCTTGGAAAGGAGCGAAGCATGCCAGACCCTATCGAAAGCTTTGGCGATGTCCAGGCTAATAGCCAAGGACTCGCCAAACTTTTCCATAGCCTCACCCCATACATGCGTGACGAATGCCAGGAGGTCACCCGTTGATCGTTTTGGTCTGAAGCCATATTGCCGATCATTGACTAGCGAGTGATCCTCCAGGTATCGCATGAGCTGCTTATTAATAAGAAGCTCGAGCACCTTGCAAATGACTGAGGTGACAGCTATGGGTCGATAGTTGCCTGGATCGGATCGATCCCCTTTCTTGGGGATCGGTTGTACGTTCGCCTCCTTCCAGGCCTCCGGCACGAGGCCTGTAGAGTATGACAGGCGGTACAGACGCGTTAATACTGGAGACAACTCAGCAGCACATTTTCGTAGCACCACCGCCGGAATACCGTCAGGGCCACTGGCTTTCCGCGTGTCGAGTGACCGCAGCACTGCCCGTACATCACATTGCCTGATAACAATATCAGGCATAGTGTGGCCACAGTTGGCGATGGCGGGGGGCTGCAGGCCACGGTCATCGACCCGGGAATTAGCCGCAAAGAGGTCTGCGAGCATGTCCGCCTTCTCTTGGGCTTTGTGAGCCAGTGATCCATCAGGAAAACGCAGTGGTGGCAGCGAGGGTTGACAAAAATTTGACTGTACGGCTTTGGCCAGTTGCCAGTATCCACGGCTGCCCGTGGGATGGGATGTGAGCTCCTGACCAAGCCGCGCGACGCGCTGGGCATCCGCTCTCTTGAAGGCCCTCTTGCTGAACCTAGTGGCCCGATTGTACGCTGCTTTGAGGCGGTTCACGTTCGGGTCACGTGCCGCCCGAGCCCTGACCCAGGCGCGATATGCCGACTGTTTTTTCTGGACAGCCTCGGCACATTCACGCCCGAACCAGGGGCGAGCTTTGCGGATGCTGGCGACATCAGTGAAAGGGATATAATATTCTATCCCTAGACTGATCTCGCCAGCAATGGCAGCAGCGCTATCCGAAGGCGCCTTCCCTACAAAGCAGCGCTGGCTCCACGGGATGGACGCAAAGTAATCGCGGAGACCGTCCCAGTCTGCCGACGAGTAGTGCCATAGTCGTCGAGTCATTTGTTCAGCACGAGCAGGCGGTGGCACTTGGAAGCTGGCGTGCACCACACAGTGGTCGGATGTGCCCAGTGGGGCGCGTACCGACACACTGTACTCGGCTGGGCGACTCGTCAGCAGTAGATCCAGCAAGGCGGGCGTGTGGTCTGACCTGTCAGGTATCCGGGTGATCCCCCGTACCATCTGGGTCAGCCCGTGGGAGAGAGCGAATGCATGGGCGGTTCATCCCGCATGATCGGTCCTAAGGGACCCCAGCCACTCAACGTGATGACCGTTAAAGTCCCCCAGGAAAACCAGGTCAGCGTTCGGGAACCGCACCTGCGCATCGTCAGCCATCTCGCTGAGGTATTCGAAAAGCCTTGTTGTCCCAGTGTCCCCTGTGTGGGAGCGGTAGACGCACACGTAGATCTGGCTCATGGAGCCATGATCCACGTGCAGCCAAAGGACGGAGTAGGAGGGGTTCTCCAGACAGCGCAACCGGCGGCAGCAAACATCCGCCCTAACGAACACGCACACCCCGGCTTTATCGCGGAATTGTTCTTCAATGATATAGCCCGGGTAACAGAGGTACGACGTGTCGTCAGGGCGGCGTATCTGTGTCTCCGTTAGGAACATCACAGAAGGCCGTGCCGACTCCAGGTGATGGTGGACGGTATCGAGGTTTGCATGGAGTCCGCGGATATTCGCGAACTCCACCTCAAACGAAGTCAAGTTTGTGGGATTTCTAGGGGCCGCTGTGTACCGTCTATTCTCTTGTTGCACTGTCATTTTGAAATATGGGGAAGCGTGAAGACAGGGCGATATTTGGTGCGGCAGTAAGTGACAAAGTGCAGAGGCTAGCTTCGTCTAGAACCGTGTGGTTAGGTCGGAGCCGACCCGCCGGACGGAAGGGCTCCCAAACCCCCCTGATGCAAGGCCGCCGCTACCCCACACCGGTTACCACCCGGAGCGGCGACCCCACAACAGGATTATGCGCAACATGTGGGGCAGCCTACTGGGGTGGTTGGTCCCAGGCGGGCCCCATGACTATGTTGCGGGCGGCCGCGGCAACGCCGTTGCTAAGGGTCTCCCTGGCCGGCGAATCGACCCACACCACCCACACTAGACTCCGCTTCGCCCCCACTGGACCCCTGCCTGCCGCACCATACACCGACCCGGGCCCGGCAGTGCCGCTGCTGAACCCCTAACGCAACCCAGCCTGGGCTGGGTTACTTGGGGGGCTTTAGCACAGCTGCACGGTGGTACCCCCCCGAACCAACACTGTTGTACCACCTGGTATCCACGTAGGGGCCAAAGCCACCACATGGGTACCGTAATATACGAACCTCGTCCGTTAATCAGCAGGTGCGCCACTAGCAGGTGAGGTCGCTGGGGCCCGATAGATGTAAGAAGGGCCCCTTTGCACCCAAAATATAACTTTTTTATATAAATATAATTTAAAATATAACTTTTAAATATTAGCAAATAGTTTTGGTATGTGCTTAAACTATATGGTAATACACCTCTTTTTATCCAAGTCGGCTAACAACGTACCTTTATACAAAGCTACGACCAATGTTAAGTCAGCAGTTTGTTCATGTATGTTCTACTTGTTTACCTATGTGTGTTACATCGTCACATCGTTCCTATACGCGAGGAATGTCTCATATTCTGTTCCCACAATATCTACCATTTGCATCGAGCTACCAACCACGCAGTGCACTACGTCCTTCAGAGGATTAAAAGGAAGACCCAAAATAAAAGCAATGTCATGTAAGTAATTACTTATAATGTTAATTATTTGATATATAATTCTTTGTTAGTTTACCTACTAAATATCTAATTTATTAGGCGACGTAGTTTTCTATGGAAGTCCTTTAAATTTAATTTTATACGATTATCCTTAAATTTCGTATAAAATTTAAGTTCTGTACAAAATTCAAAAGGTTATAAATAAAATAATGAACGCTGAAATATTTAATCTCTTGCTAGCACTTAATTGCACATAAAGTAGAATATTTTATCAAATTTCAATAGGCTCTGGTGTCTCAATTAGAGTAGCTTCCGAAGAAGTTGTGTAGGTTTGACATATTCGGACTACATTTGCCGATTTTCAATAATTAGACTTAAACCTACATTTAATTTTATTTTCAGATATTTTATCATCACGGATGAAATTGACAAGGAACCCTCATGAACAGCGCGGTGAACCACGTAATCAATTTGTAAGTAGATACCTATATATTTTGGTCATTCCAAAAAGTGTAAAATTAAAGTAGCACTTAATTGTACATAAAGTAGAATATTTTATCAAATTTGAATAGGCTCTGGTGTCTCAATTAGAGTAGCTTCCGAAGAAGTTGTAGGTTTGACATATTTGGACTACATTTGCCGATTTTCAATAATTAGACTTAAACCTATATTTAATTTTATTTTCAGATATTTTATCATCACGGAAGAAATTGACAAGGAACACTCATGGACAGCGCGGTGAACCACGTAATCAATTTGTAAGTAAATAAAATAATGAACGCTGAAATATTTAATCTCTTGCTAGCACTTAATTGCACATAAAGTAGAATATTTTATCAAATTTGAATAGGCTCTGGTGTCTCAATTAGAGTAGCTTCCGAAGAAGTTGTGTAGGTTTGACATATTCGGACTACATTTGCCGATTTTCAATAATTAGACTTAAACCTACATTTAATTTTATTTTCAGATATTTTATCATCACGGATGAAATTGACAAGGAACCCTCATGAACAGCGCGGTGAACCACGTAATCAATTTGTAAGTAGATACCTATATGTTTTGGTCATTCCAAAAAGTGTAAAATTAAAGTAGCACGTAGTTATACATAATGTAGAATATTTTATCAAATTTAAATAGGCTCTGGTGACTCAATTAGAGTAGCTCCCAAAGAAGTTGTAGAATATAATATCATCAGTAAGGAATAATGTAGGTATTCTTTAGAATAGCTGGAGAGTTTAGACAATACAAAATATGAAATATTAGGAATACCTATTGTAGTTCATTTCGTATGATACTAACTGATAAGGTGCCTATAGGTATTTAACTGGTCACCCGATTCTATATTAGTATGTCGAATAAATTAAAATAAGCAATTACATAATTATTGTGTTTTTATTATATTCCTTACCTGATATTGATAACGAAATACGTCATCATTCACGTTACAACACGTTTGAAATTCATAAGAATTTCACAACTATTAAGTAGGTGCATAACAATAACATTATGCACATACGAATTATTGAATGGTTGAATTTCAAGTTCTAACTTGATCATCATACCAATAAATACTTTATGTCAACATAATTTGATATATCAACTGCGTTAGAAAAAATATTATTACCTAGTTCATTCTTTATTAAACAGTCAATACGAGCATATCTAACAACATGGTAGGTATTTTATAACTTTCAATCTATTGAAAATTTCAATCTATTTACAAAATACTTAGTATGATTTATTACTAATGTTTTAAATAATTTTCAGAATACCAACTTAAACAAATTTTCAAACGGAATAGAAGAGAGCTCTCCTGAATATCTTCCAGACCTGCAAGATCAGTTCGACTTGGACAACGCAATGAATAGACCTTAGATAATAACACCCAATGAAGAAGTAAAAAGAAACAAAAAGAAAACTAATCGAAGAAAACCAATTACAAACAAACGCAGTGCATTGAATTCCTATATTATTAACAGTGAAAGAAGAAAAGGACGACGTTTAATAAAAATTACGATCAAGGAACTCAGTGAGTCAAGAGACGACGAAGATGAAGGTAAGGACATAATCACTGCACAGTATATTGTACAAGATACGGTAGATGAGATATCGGATCAAGCTGAAAAATTAATTCACAATATTTCCAAAAAATTGTGTGGCTACTCATATCACATTTTTTAATTAGGTAATAATTCATTAATGTAACTAGTAGATAAAGTGATGACATATTTAGATTTTATTAAAATTTTATTTACTGTGAAAATATGTGTTAAAAAAATTTCAATATTAAGTTGTGTGTTAAAAATAAAAACCATAGGTAATAATTGTGTGGCTACTCATATCACATTTTTTAATTAGGTAATAATTCATTAATGTAACTAGTAGATAAAGTGATGACATATTTAGATTTTATTAAAATTTTATTTACTGTGAAAATATGTGTTAAAAAAATTTCAATATTAAGTTGTGTGTTAAAAAATAAAAACCATAGGTAATAATTGTGTGGCTACTCATATCATATTTTTTAATCAGGTAATAATTTATTAATGTAATTAGTGATGACATATTTAGATTTTATAAAAAAATTATTTACTATGAAAATGTTAAAAAATTATAAATATTAAAAATGTGTCTTAAAAAATAAAAAACCATTTACTTTAAAAAATTGTTTTATTTATTAAAACTGCGTATAGGAAGACATATTACCTTTCTTGCTCTATTAAATAGTTCTTTATACATAAAACATTTTTAAGTGCACATTGTTTAATATGATTAATACAATTAAAACTGGTTTCAATATTTGAATATTTGTTATGCAACAGTGATAAATTTGGACACTTGTCTTCACCAAGATCTATACAAATACAATTCATACAAAGATCTTGAATCCACTTAACTTTTTCTAAGCCCTTCACAATAATTTCTTTATTTTCTAGATAAGGAACAATTATACGTCGAAATTCTCTATAGTCGATATAACCTTCATTCCAGTAAATCCCTCTGTTTCTCTCCAACCACGTAACTTGTTTTTTTTCATTCGTAGTTAAGTATTTAAATAAGTATGGAGGCTTTATTAAGAACGTTTGGGTATAAACACGAGTGGCCAGAGCTAATTCCTTGACTATAAAGTTATTACAAGTGTCTTTAAACCCCTGGACATCCACTATAATCGTATTCGGGTTCATGATAATTTTCTCACAGTGCTGCTTAATGGTTTATACTCAATTATACAGTCGTTCAATATAAGACAATATGCCGAAGTTTGATCTGGTATATCAATGTCACTTTCAATTTCCACTCTGACATCCACAACAGGACCCGACTTAAGATTATCTGGTTGTCTAGAACAATCTACGACAAATAACGGAGCAATATTTTTAAATTGTTTCTCACTTAATAACGGTTCACCACGACGACCTCCGTAATATGAGTGTTGAAATCTGGTGTATTGTTCATATATTAACGCAATTCTGTTATTCGAGAAACTTGAATTTAAATTTTCATAAGGGAAGTAGGTTGAATTTAGGTATACTCTAACATCACGAACGTCACAGTGATCAAACTGAGACATATCCAATTTAGGATTATTTTTTCTATTTGTTTGCAGACCAATAATAACAAATCTTGGTTTCTCTATTTGCGATGATGTTTTTATGGACCAAGTATGTTTAGTAGTTTTTGGTAAAGCTGGATATTCATATAAATCCCAATTCCTGAATATCATCTGGAGTGGTCGGTCTTTTTCTAACAGTTTTAACATATTTATTTTTTCTCTATCGGATACTTTGACATGTGGTACTCGCCATATTATTTTATTTATAATAATATCTTCTACCGTCTCACCAGCGCTAAGTTTTAGGGCGTTCAGATTAGTATTACTTCGTAACAATATTAATTCATGTTTGCTGTTTATCACTACTTTCTTGAAATCTTCTGCAAAACCAAGAATGTTACAGAGGGGTATGGAAGCAGAAAAGCTACCCCCATTTGTACTATTTATACCATCGATATTCCAACCCCAAGCATTAGATACTTTAGCCTCGTTTTCGTTCATTGATATTAATGATTTCATTGTGGTAGTTATACCAGCGTTTTTTATTTTATCTATTTCCACTCCATTTATCTCATACCTTATATCTTGAAACAAGTAAAGTAAACTATTGTTTGTGAAATGAACGCTACTGACTCTCTCTTTAGAATTTTCAGCCTTGTTTACAACAATAGTTCCTTCCAAAAACAAAGTGCTTGCTGATGGTAATATATACAAGTCTTGTTGATTAATAGGTATCCTGATTTCATCGCTTCTATTGAAACTTGTTACGTAAGGCTTGTAAGAGTGAAATTCAATTCCTTCCACGGAGTTGTTGTATGCAGGAGCGGATAAAACATCTAGTATATTCATTTTAACAAACCAATCGCTTTAAGAAAAGCTTTATTATTGTTGTTCAATTTTATGACCTTTTTGGATCGAGCTCTTATTGGTTTGAAAGTTTGAGTAGGACTGTTATGTTTAGTTGAATGAACCACATATTTATTATAATCTATCATGTTTTCTTCTGATATGTAGATACAACTGCACTTCTTCACCTCGCAAATTTATTAAGTTATTATTTATATCTAACAGCCTTATCTGTATGCAGCTTATATTGGTTTGGTTTATTGGAAAGTAGATTGCGTTTTTTGGAATTTCTATAATCCTGTATCCAGGTGTAACATTAAGTGCAAATTCGTGTAAGATGTGACTGGATTGACCGTTTATATAGGAACCGCTAACTATGTCACATTCAATCCTTATGACAGTCGTAGGCAAAATGTTAACTGGAAACTCTGATACATGATATTTATTTGCTTCTAAGATCTGTTTTTTAAATCCCAATAAACTTCCAAATGTACCTTCTTTAGTAAAATCTATAGTTGATGTACAAAATAACATAGTTTTTAAGGTGTTGTTATTACAATTGAGTTTTATGGATGCATCTTTTATCTCAGTTTTTAAATAGTCGCTAATATCTTGTAATTCATAAGTTCCTTCAGGTATCTCGATAACATTTTTAGAACCATAATATAATTTATTATTTGTATTATCAAAATTTGGAATAGAATTATATGTAGAGAAATGTAATAATGCACATTCATACTCCCCAACTAATGGCAGCGTGCTTGGATAATAGGTAGATAATACCGATGAGTTTCCAGTTATCGATAAGGTGAGTGACATCTTGCAAATGATCGAAATGAAAGAGTGATATAAAATTTATAGTATTTATTCCAAAAACATTGCAAATATCTTAAACACAAATGTCCACAAATTATTGTGTTAAATTGTTGATATCTACTAAAGTTATAATAAACATCACAGTTCTTAAAATATAGGATTAATTCTCTTGGCGGTTTTAAATCGCCAAAGCTATCAAAATATTCACAATAATTATTTATTTTAACATAAGCTACCCAATGCGTTCCATCATTTTTTGAATTATCGAGGTTAACTATACCACATTCAATTCGTTTAGGTGTTTTTGGTAACTGATCCTTCATGTAAACTCCCCGAAAGTAAGGAATACAATAGGCATACTTCTGAATATCGATATTAGTTAAAGCGCGATTAGGTAGCTGATCAATTAGTTTTTTGATGGATTTATAAACAATCCCTGACCTTGCTTATGTGGTTTAATGTATAAACCTTTACCTATTGCTATAGCCTCCATAGTTTTATTATGACGTTCAGTTTCTTGTAATTTTTTCTGACCGTCTTTATAATCATTCACTGTTTTAGCAATACCAGCTGCACCACCAGCTAATGCTCCTAAAGCAGACAAACCAGCAAAAATTGGGATTAAAGGTAGAATGCCTCCAGTTTTTGGTATAGGTATCATTCGAGGTACGCGAACTTTTGGAATGCATGGAACTAATTTTCTAGCAACCATATAAGCTATATTTATTAGTGACTTATTATCTTTAGGCGAGAGTTTTTTGATTTTTCTTTTTATTTTCCTAACAAAGTTATTAAAGGTCTTAACACCAGCACCAGACTTCAATTTAGCTTTCATAATTTTGTTTACTATCCACGAACTAATCTTTTCCCCTGTTCGAGCATCTTTTGCTTTAAGTCTTTGTTTAGTCATATCTATAAGACGTAAGTCGGCTTTTTGACGGTTAGGCAAGTCTATGTAGTTTGCGTATGTGATATCGTGATGCATACAAGCTTCATCTAACTTGTTTACACCTTTATCACCACGTAGTAATCGTTTTGAAAGCTTTGTTCCTGGTCCACAATAGTTATAACCGGGTATGTGAAGTTCGAATGGTAAATGATTAATGATACTGTTTATTAGTCCACCACCTTGCATCGTCTAAAGAATAATGAATAAACTTTTATATTATATATCACTTATATAATTAACTTATTCCACTATTGCAGTCTTATCAATCCAACTGTTCTCTTTGTTATTTAAACCCAACCATTTTACAAACAGTTTGTTTCCTTTCTTTTTTAATACCTTTTCTATCAAATAGACACCAGGGCAGGACGACTTTTGAAGCTCTTGTTCGTAAAAAGTTCCTAATATGACTTGTTTTTGATTATCTTCGATGCGATATGTTATTGGTACAGTGTTATTTATCTTTTTTATAGTAAATAATTCTGTTGACCAGTTAGGAGTGTATCCTTTCTCAAATATATGTTTGTACTTACTAATTCGAACTTTGTCACCAATTATAAACTTTGTACGACATTTTTGGGTTACCTTTATCATGGAATTTGTAATATTATTTTTAATGTCCGTTTCATTAAACTTATTGACATTATCAGGTGCAAATTTAATAGTACGATGTTTTGTGTTGTTATATGTCTTCATAACACCGTTCAAGCCACCATCTATCCACTTATAGTGTCCGTTCAAGCTAAAGTATTTGTACAATTTATTTTTAAGCGTTTTAATAACTCGTTCAACAATTGAAGCCTTTTTGGTTGAAAATGTTGAGTAGTGATTAATATTATAGTTCTGTAAAAGCTTTTGAAATGTAGAATTATAGAACTCAGTACCCCTATCAGTTTGCAGATGAGTTGGTATCCTATGATTAGTAGAAAGTAATTTTTCAAATGCATGAGAGACATCATGTTTGGATTTAGTTTTTAGTGGTTCCACCCAAACGTACTTTGAGAAGCAGTCAATAACTATTAAAATATAGTTATATCCTTTATTAAAGGTTTTTAGGTTTTGCATATCAACTAAATCTGCTTGCCACAAATCATCAATACCTTTTAAAATTACAGATCGTCGAGGAAAATTTTTTCGTGCTGCTTTATGTATTTCATTGACGATTTGTTGTTTCACCATTTTGATAAACTTTAAGGTCTATGTTTTTCGATCTTTTAATATAGATTGAATTGCGTCTTGAATTAGTCTATCAACTGCGTTTCTTGTGTAAAATTTGTTTTCCAAATGAGTCACTATCTCAGACATTATTGTTTTTAAAGCTTTCTCTATGTGGTTTTGAACACTATTTGGAATAGAACTTTGCAATTTTTGTAAGTCATTCATTAGTACACCTTTCAATTCATCTACATATGCTTTATTCACTGCATCATCTGCGCCTTGAGGAGGTTTGACACCTTTTAACCTCGATGTCTTCAAGTCATAATCTCCACGATCAGATTTTATTAATGCGTTATCATTAAAATCCAGTATTTCCGATATACGCATTCGCTTATGAATATAATGACCAAATTTGTCTACATTCATATTAAAGGTGTATTATGTTGAACGGTATATAGTAAAATGATACACATATAATATTAGTAGATTTATTTATTTGATGATTTTGCTTTCACGTAGTTCTTCAATGATAGATATTATTTCATTGTCTATTCCTGTGTTACCAGCATCTCGAGAAGCAATTAATAATTTTAATCTATAAACCAATTCATTGGGATCATCCCAATATACAAAATCTGTATTTTTTTCCACATTTTTGTTAAAGGTAATCCTTTTCCTACTTTCTGTCTACAACTTGGACTTTTACTTTCTTGTTCGAAAAGTGGTTTAATAACTTGCAAATATTTTTGTCCTTTATTACTTTTAATTGGTTTTTTTGAATCGAAATCACGACGATGTGCATTCGTTACAAGTAACATTGCCTTATAATTTTGCTTGTCATAGTCATTAACCAAGCTCAGATCAATGTCTCTTTTTAACAGTAACTCTCGCAACCCAGGTGTACTTTCGTACTTGTGTCCGGCTACAGTAATAACTTGATCTCCAATCGTTATGCCAGAGGAACCTAACATTAACTGTCCACGGTTATTTCTTATACCAAATGGTACATCCGATAGTACTTGTGAAGATAATGACCAAGATGATACATCTGGATTAGTATCGACTAATGACTGAAATGAAGAGTCCGATGAGGGTTCCGATTCGTTACTATCATTACTGCTTTCATCTGTTTCTTTCATATCTTGGTCTTGTGGTTCTTGGGGATCTCCTTTTTCCTCCTTTTTTGTTAGAGCTAAGTGGTTATTAGTGTTGGCTATTAAATTGAGAGATTCTGTAACAGGCTTAAAAACTGTATCAAGAGCATGTCTATTATTATCTTCTAAATCCTTCATTTTACGTATTTTTTTCCTGACAGCTTGTGTCGCATCAACAATTTGTTTTTTCAATGATTTATCCATTATGTAAAATAGGTGGTAATCGGATAAGAACCAATTAAAGAATAACAATAACGTGACTGCAGTCTACTTAAATATTCAAATTTCATCTAATAATACAAAAGTGTCAAACGTTTTTCTATAGCAACCGTTGTTTTTCGAACAATCTTTATTAATTACCACATAATCAAAAGGCTCTTTCCATATTAGGGAACACATTTCTCGAAATTTCAACCATGTCATATCGGTGTTAACATGTTCTTCGTAAACATGTTTCAAGTTAACTTCATCTTGCTTAAAAAGCACAATTAAGTTAGCATTATCTCTTACAAGTTGTTTAGGTATTTTGGTATAAGTTTGATTTAAATAAAAACTGTCAATCAATTTATGTCTTCCCATTGCAAAATAATTACGCATATTACTTTGATTTTCACATGCTACATCGTCAAAAATAATCACAGAATTAGGTTTCGCATCTGTAACCTTCAAAACGTCATCATTTGCTTGGTATTTCTGGAGAGTGATACCTGGTACTCGTTGTAAAACTTTTTCTAAAAAGATGTACTTTGGTTGATGGAGAGTTTTAGAATATACATAAACATTCTGAAATGTCAATCCATTTTCATGCAATCGAAGACCAATTAATAAGTTAGTTTTTCCACAATTTGATGGTCCGCAAATGATGCAACGTACTGTATTCGGTAATAATTCTCCATGGCGTAACTTGTTTTTTGTCAAATCGTCACAGATTGTATTGACCTGTAACGATTGTGTTTGTTTAACGAATTTCATGTTTGCTATGTAATACTGATGGACTCGTAATGAAAAGATGAATTTATAACATAAATATTTATAACTACAAGTAGTAGTAAGGAGCTTCAGCGAACGTACGAACAGTGGGACAGCGTGCTCAAATGATATTAATGTGGAATATTCGTTTAGTTACGTTATTTCCCAATCCAAAGTGATATTGGGCATTCTGTCCCACCTTTATCTATTTTAAAAATGTGATCTTAACGTGTTCATGTTAACAAACATGCATCGGGTTAGTTTGCTGTACGAAAGCAATCATCTAGCAAGTGAAATTGGTTAACCATTGACGGAACGGTAGTGTATTGAACGGCATTAAAATGTGGAACGTTGGCTTAGGTAAATGATTTTACAAAGAGTTATTGGGCATTCTACCCCACTGTGACTGAGGTTATCGAAGATAACCGATGGAACTAAGGTGGGGTAGAATGCCCAATAACTCACTACTTTGAAGGCTCTTATGTTATGTATTCCTGGCACATTTGAGGTTTGTGTCTTTTATAATGGACAATCATTTTTATCTGTACCAGGGGTACCGTGGGTCTGAAGTGCACTTGTTGACACATTTAAATAAACTAAACGGATCGAGATTCAAATGAGATTTCGAGAGTGCTTGTTTAGTTCTGTAGTCCTAGTATTTTATTCAAGGTGCGTGTCATTTATAATAAAAGATGGCCTCGCCATCAATGTGACTAACGAAATATGGGTACAATAAACAGCTCTGTCTACCTCATCAAAGCATAAAACAGAAGAATCTATATGACATTTTTAAGCACCATCAAAGGTGAACGTTTCTGAACAAAACTTCTTCGAACACATTTTGAATAAACCAAACTGAGCGAGATAAGAGTTGGCGAGTGCTCTTTTGTAGTTCTGTACTCCTACTACTTTTGTTGTTTGTGTATCTATGGAACTACTGGGTATATTATTATATTTCCGCTACAAGTAGCTATTCCCACTTGTTCCATGTATGGAACTAGTGCGCTGGCTTCATGGAACTACTGGGAATAAACCCGTTGCAAAAGTTGCATGTGGAACTGGCTTCATGGAACTACTGGGAATAAACCAAAAAAAACATGATTTTTAACTATGGATGGGTTCGACTCATCTATACAGATATACAGATGAAAATGATTGTCCATTATAAAAGACACAAACCTCAAATGTACCAGGAATACATAAAAACATTACATTTCAGACCCACGGTACCCCTGGCCATACCCCTGGTGGTACCGTAGGTCTTTTAAAGTTAAACGGTACCACCAAGTAAGTGACCCTAGTGATGTGTTGACCTACCTGTGACTTGGCCGTTGAACATCTTTATACGTTAGTGTGTACAAGTCAATTTTGTTTACATGTAATGTTATATTTGTTGTAACTACCTATGTTAGTTAAGTGAGATAATAGCCCATACTGGTATTGGTGGACGCTAGTGTCTCATTTTAGGCTGTTGTTGATTGTGCAACACAGGCATTCAGCATTGACAATGCTGACTTCTGCTCTCTTCTTTTTGGAGCATCAAATCGACCACCGATCTACCATAAAATAGACGTACAGACGGACTTCTATCAATGATTAGAAGTCCGTCTGTACTAGAAAAAAAAAATCATATTGTTTGTTTCATGCTCGCCTATACATAAGTATTATTGAAATACGCAGCTTTATCAAGCCTACAATTGACTGCTTATTGAATCAACGTTTTCCAAGTGGCAATTTTCCATCGTCAATGGGTAGCGGTTCTGGCGACAGATTGGTGCAATGGTGTCATGTAGCACCTGGTTTTGTACCCTTGTGTACCCTTCAACGGCCAAGTCACACAACATTAACATTAATAATAAAGAAATCGCAGTAAGGAACCTTGGACTTGTCACGACTTTGTCTAGATTTCATTACTTTTTAGAGATAAACAAGCAGCTCCGTTGAGACTTGGCTAGTTTTTTACAGAATGTTTTTGGTGGGATGTATTATTCTTCTTCGGTGTCAAAAAGTTTGAGTCAGCCATATTATGATACGCTCGCCTTCTGTCACGCTATGGTAACTTCTATCACTGCTCCGGGTACTTTGCATGTATTTCCGTCTTTCAGCATTATTTAGACTCCGCAGTTCTTATACAATCCTTTACAGTATAACTTTTAAAACATTTTGCTAACTTCGGGCAGAGACTATCTCGACTTTCATCCTCGACAGAACAGATTAGCCAATGTTAAAGATAAACTCATTGAGCAGGCCATGGTTACGGAAGAATTTTTTCCATGATCATGGCGCTTGCAACAAAACCGAAATATCATAAATCTTTTCTTTTTCAATTCGAATTCTTGAATCTGTGAAACATGGTAACACGGCATTATGTTTCCCTGGTACAAATGCTACTCGTTTTTGTTACTTTTTTTGTGAACGTTTGAAAACGTCTCAAATTATTTCACAATGTGAATCGCAAAACCGATAGTCTTGGGCCGCGTCTGCGGAAAATTCGTCGAGAACAATTCATCGAAACCAATTTGTCGAGCACAATTGTGACGTCGGCGCGTGACGTCACGCCACCGTGCGACTGGGACTGGCGATTAGGCTACTCAACGATTATATATAAGCGGGCAACGCGGTGGATCGTTCTCTGTTCGCTGTACGAGTTCCCTAGGTGATGTACTCTCTTCTTCTTAATGAGTATACGCCCATGATTCTGAGACCTGTAACCTGTATCGATATAGTACTAAATATTGTATCGCTTCTAATCACCCACACCTCCTATAGCCGTGGTGAGTCTGTATGTAACGAGTTATCTCGGAAATTATATTGTTACGAGCCGGGGTTCTACGGAATTAAAAATGCCGATCAAACTACCACAAAACACTTTATTTATTACACCACTAATTTACACTTCACTATAAAGCTTCACTAAACACTTTTAATCGCACTTGAACTCGCAGGTATAACTCGTATTATCGCTCTGGAAATACTGATCATCCGCCGCCAAAGCGCTCCGCCTTTATAGTGCGGTCATTATTCTAGATTACTCTAGAACTTTCACGGAAGAATTAATGCGAACATTCTTGCACCTTCGAGATGCTTCTAGATAACTCGTTACGTAGAAGTACCTTGACAGAACATTCCCGAAAGACGTTACGTAGTAGTACTGCGATTTGCTACTAGATGGCGCCGAGTTTGGTAGTCTTATTACTCGCTACGAGATGGCGTTACACTGCCCCCTCCTAAGACATGCTCGTCCCGAGCATTGTCAGGCCCATAATATCGCGCCAATCGATCCACATGAACTATCTTTGGCGCACTTCTTGGACTCTTCCGTATTCGGTAAGTGACATCGTTAATCTTGGTCACAACTCGGTATGGTCCATCCCATTTAGCTTGCAGCTTAGGAGACTTCCCTTTACTGCGGACTGGGTTATGTAACCACACTAACGAACCTTCATCGAAGCTCTTATTGTTTGTATTTCGGTCGTAACGGGTCTTCATCTTTTCAGACATTTGTTGACCTGATTGTCTGACATGCTCATAAATGTCATTCATCCTGCTGCGCAATGTCATTCGCATAATCAGTGATATTGCGTGGAGCGTCAGGTGGTATACCGGTTAGTAAGTCGGCAGGCAACCGTAATTCTCTTCCAAAGTTCGCATAAGCTGGTGTCACTGACGTGCTTTCGTGAACCGCACTTTGGTAAGACAAAAGAAACGGTTGGATGTGCTTGTCCCAATCTTTTTGCCTGCTTTCCACAACTTTTGCCAGATATCTCTCCAATGTCTGATTAAATCGCTCCACCATTCCATCTGACTGCGGGTGGTAAGAGGTCGTTCTGGTTTTGTGAGTACCCATTACCCGACACATTTCCTGGAACACCTGAGATTCAAAATTTCTTCCTTGATCGCTATGGATTTCTAGAGGCACCCCGAAACGACAGAAGACTTCGTGAACTAATTTATCTGCGACCGTAGTAGCTTCTTGATTAGGTATAGCGAAGACTTCTGGCCACTTCGTGAAATAATCCATCACAACCATGAAGTACTTGTTTCCGCTTTCACTTTCAGGAAACGGTCCCGCAACATCTAGGGCTATCCTTTCCCATGGTGCCCCAACGTTATACAGTTTCAGTGCACCTCTGCTCCGTGTATGAGGTCCTTTCACAGCAGCACAACTCGTACATTTGCGACACCAGTCCTCAACGTCGTCGCGACAGTGGATCCAGTAAAACCGCTCACGTATCTTCAACAGAGTCCTTTTTACTCCCATATGGCCCCCTGAACATCCATTATGGTAGAGCTGTAGCACATCTGGGACCTTAACTTTAGGGACGACCATTTGCAAATGACAGCTGTCTCCTCGAGCATTTTCCCATTTGCGGCACAAGACTCCATCCTGAATAACTAAACTGTCCCATTGCGCCCAATAACTTTTTGTGATTGAACTCATTGAAGCGACGTCACTCCACATGGGTTTAGGAGCACTTGCTTTAATCCACTCAAATATTGGCTTGATCTCTGCGTCGTCCTGTTGAGCATTTTGTAGGATTTCTTTCCATTCGTCGCTCAGATCCGTTTTGAGCATTTTCACAGGTATGGCTTCCTTTATCTCCTGTTTGGCAAAGTGCTTACGGTCTTCAGGGCAAGGTCTTCTTGACAATGCGTCTGCGTTGCCATGGGATCTCCCATCCTGGGTTTGTGAGATCGAAACCTTTGGGCTCTTCTAACATCAGCCGGCACCCGCCACGCAGTCCTGGCTATTGTTCGTTTTCCCTGCTGTTGCTGGGCGGTGACGTTAGTCACCCTATCTCCTTGGGAACGACTTCCTGCTCTTTCTGCAGTCCGCTTTGGGCAACTGGATCGAAGGTGGCCCCTCTCACCACATGTGTAGCACCTAGGGCTATACCTCGTGAAACGGTCCCGAGCCGGTGATGCTACAACTTCCCTGACGCGGTGAGATCGATGATCCCTCCGTACCGCTTCGACCTCCAAAGCATGAGCCAAGGCGTCTTTGAGAGTCTAATGGTGCCCGAGTCTCACTGCAGCCCTGACTTCCAGGTCGTGGATGCCGTCGATGAATGCTTGCACCAGATTCCCGTTGATGAGCGCAGGTACCGACTGGTATGCTTTCCGTACCAGCTTCTCTACTTCCAGGGCCCACTGTTGCAAGTTTTCACCAGTGCGCTGGACACGATCCTTCAGCTGCGCACGATACACGTGTTCCAGGTGAGCGTCACCGTATCTGGCTTCCAAGGCTTCTAGTAGCTGCTCGTAGGATACATCGTCTCCGAGAGCTTCTAGGATGGTTAACGCCTTGTCTCGCAGACCCAATGTAAGCGCAGTCATGGCCTGGGCTTTGCTCCACCCGTTTGCCTTCTTAACGGCTTCAAACTGCTTTTTATAGGCTGACCATGAAGATGTCCCATCGAATGGCGGTACTTTAAATCCACGCGCTGAAGGTACGGCAGGTAAGGAAGTCGCAATCCCATCTCCAGCTTTCAGATTTCCCAGCTCTTTCCTCACATCTGTAATCTGGTTTTTTACATCTTCAATCCGAGTTTCGGCTTCCGTGATGCGGTTCTCAACATGATGAACTTGATCCTTCATCACATTCATCTCCTTGCCAAAAGTCGCTCGAAGATCTTTCATGAGGAGCGTCTGTTCCTCCTGGCGGCGTGCCTGCTCCTCCTTGTCACGCAGCAGCTGTTCTTCCAACCGGCGGGCCTGCTCCTCCTGGCGGCGTGCCTGCTCCTCCTGGCGGCGTGCCTGCTCCTCCTTGTCACGCAGTAGCTGTTCTTCCAACCGGCGGGCCTGCTCCTCCTGGCGGCGTGCCTGCTCCTCCTGGCGGCGTGCCTGCTCCTCCTGGCGGCGTGCCTGCTCCTCCTTGTCCCGCAGCAGCTGTTCTTGCAACCGGCGGGCTTGCTCCTCCTGGTGGCGGGCCTGCTCCTCCTGGCGACGGGCTTGCTCCTCCTGGCGACGGGCTTGCTCCTCCTGGTGGCGGGCCTGCTCCTCCTGGCGACGGGCTTGCTCCTGTAGCATCGCCATCAGCGCAGCAAAGTCTGGAGGTGCTGGCGCTGGAGATACCGTGGGCGGGCCTGCTTCCACCGTTGGCTGCTCCTGACCACCCAACCTCTCCGGCGTATTACCTCCGAAGCGCCTGCTGTCCAACTCCTGCTGGCGCTGACCCCTGGTACGGACGCCCTCTGTGTCTTCTTTCGGTAACACCGGCATTGTCCAAATCCCCAATTCTGACACCAATTGTTACGAGCCGGGGTTCTACGGAATTAAAAATGCCGATCAAACTACCACAAAACACTTTATTTATTACACCACTAATTTACACTTCACTATAAAGCTTCACTAAACACTTTTAATCGCACTTGAACTCGCAGGTATAACTCGTATTATCGCTCTGGAAATACTGATCATCCGCCGCCAAAGCGCTCCGCCTTTATAGTGCGGTCATTATTCTAGATTACTCTAGAACTTTCACGGAAGAATTAATGCGAACATTCTTGCACCTTCGAGATGCTTCTAGATAACTCGTTACGTAGAAGTACCTTGACAGAACATTCCCGAAAGACGTTACGTAGTAGTACTGCGATTTGCTACTAGATGGCGCCGAGTTTGGTAGTCTTATTACTCGCTACGAGATGGCGTTACAATATGTATTAAACTATTAAAAGTGTTCTTATTTATCACTGCTCTGATAAGCAGTGCATCAACGTTACAGTGGCGCCCAACGTGGGGCTTCTATAATTTTTTTCTGTGAAATTGTGTGAACTCGTGTAAAAGGGTATGTACTACTTTATAAAATTTAAGTGCTAATTCTATATATCTAAATAATAACTATATCACTAATCTCTAAATGATTACTTTATCTTTGTAAGTACGACGCGCACATGGCGTGCGGCCATTACTCATTATCTACGAATCTAACCTACATGTTGCAAGGTGACCTTGTACTACAACCCTTTTAGACGAGAAATTAATTCTACTTTTCTTTCTCCTATACAACGTGTTTCATATTAGTGTGGTCATATTTGACCCTCGTTACACATGCGCGTTGAGTTAACTATACGCATGGACAAAATTGCAAATACAAGTTTAGTTAAAACTTTTAAGGTGTCATGTAAATTTAATTGATTTGTTCATTTAATCGATATTTTATAAACCCAACACTACCTAGGGTCAAATTTAGTCGTAAGGTTCAGTCCCCTTCGATGAATCGTAAACAACTCTTATTTCATATGCTCCTGGTACAGAATACTATTTTGTAGTAATGATAGGTTGTGGACTTTAAACAACAAAAACTTACCGATTTCATTGTGCATGTCATCCTGGTAGATAGGTAGGTACTGTGTTCCACAATAAACATAACTAACTCACTAATATCACGATACTTAGATAAACATTATTGCATTTAATAAAAAATACACTTCCTACCTAAGATACTAATAAACACTAAACTAAAAAGTAGGTACTAAAGTAGGGGCTCGAAATGTTCGCCGCCTTGATCAATGCACAGTTGGGTCCGTCGCATCATGCTGGCAGTTACATTACACAGCATGTCTGGAGTTACACTGCTAAATGCATCAAATATTTTAGACTCCATATCTTCATGCGTGAGACATACCGCACTGCACACTTTGTTTCTGACATAGCCCCACAAAAAAAAGTCAAGTGGTGTGAGATCCGGTGACCTCGGAGGCCAAGGTATGGGACCACCATGTCCGATCCACTGGTTAAACCGCTCATCTAAATACGCCCGTACATCTCTCGCATAATGTGCTGGCGCCCCGTCTTGCTGGTACATCATATTTGTGTACAATGTTACAGGCAAGTTTTCAAGTTCGGTTTCACCGTTTAGCGAACTCGGTAGCACGAAAGGACCAATTAAAATATCTCCGATTATTCCCGCCCAAATGTTAACACGCCACTGATGCTGAAAGTTGTTTTCTGCAGATGCGTGTGGGTTCTGATGAGTCCATACATGTTCGTTATGCTGGTTACTGATACCAGCACGAGTAAAAGAGGCTTCATCGGTCCATAAAATACGGTTCGCGAAACTAGGGGATCGTTGTGCTTCCTCTCGGTACCACTGGCAAAAGTTGAGACGTGGTACGAAATCAGCCGGTGTCAGTTCTTGGGTGTGCCTGAAGTGGTACGGATGTTGACCATCTGCTTTTAGCACGCGCCATACTCTCAAATGATTCATTCCCAGAACAATTCTAGCGCTGCGAGTACTTGTTCTGGGATTGGATTGAAAATGCTCGAGAATACTTTCTTCTTGCTCTGGTGGTGATCTGAGCGGGAACCATGGAAAGAACCAGTGTCATATAAACGGTTCACCATTTTTCGGAAGCACTCCACAGATGGTAACCGCCGCCGTTCACCTTCGAGTCTATTGTCCACAAATCTTTCTCGATAAAGGCGACGAGCTTCACGCAGACTGCCATCGGCTGCCCCGACTCAAAGTATCATTTCATAATATTCACTATTACTTAAATACGCCATGATCGATTAACACAGATTACTACGTACGCCTAATATCAAAGTTTACTTGCAACTGAAAAGAAATTAGATAATTGTAAGTGTTGTCCAAGTCCAATGTCTTATTTCCTTGAATTACGTCGTAATTTTGGTAAAAATCTAATAAAAGTACCAAGTAGGTACTTAGTTTTATTTATGAAAAAAAGCTAGTAGGTACCTAGTATAAAATAATTTAAGAGATAAATAATAACATAATTATTATTTACCATAAACACAGGATATTTCCCTAAGACCTATGAAATAAAATAAAATTGTTGAATGCCAGCGGCGTCGCTCTCATGATAGTATGCATGTAAATACATTTCGAAACCTACTTAAACCCATTTAAAAAAAACCGCTTCAAGATCCGTTGCGTAGTTTTGAAGAACTAAACATACATTAGGACAGACAGACGGAAAAAGCGACTTTCTTTATCCATGTAGTCTAAGATTAGTAATTTATTACCAATTGCTAAAATGAACAAATATCCAGCATTAACAAAGTCCCCGTTTATGAAGAACATTGCGTTAACTTGCAACACCGGAATAATATGGTTTTGTGGTAAAGTTTACGTGTTGTGACGTGTACGTCTTTGATATATGCCGACATCGCTGATACCTAGTTTCTTCAAAGCGGTTCCAATCAAAAAAGTGGGCGGTCCTCTTTGTAATTTTTAGGGGTCCTTAAGATACATATTAGTGAAACTGACACCAACACCTCCTACTTTTTCTGATATCCTCGTTCAACCATACAAGTTGCCACTTTTAGCGATAATGTTTTATGAACTTTTATGCATCACATTATCATGACGAATCGAGAACCTAAGTACCTACTCTTTTTTAAAGTCGGTCAAAAATAACCAAACACCTTGCAGATCATTTACTTCATGGTAAATGAGTCGAAAGAGAGTTCACGATATGGTAGTGCAGTGACTGGCATCCACGATCTCTCTATCCCGAAACTGAATACCTACATACTACTATACCCACCAGCGTTCTCAACAGCTACAACATAAACTTCTACACAAACAGCAGTTGTATTTTAAATATCTGTGCGGAACCAATTTACAAAAAGTGTAAATTTAAGGAAGACAAGAACATAAATGTTTCTTCTCTTTTCTTCGACAGCAAATGCGTTGCTCCTGGTATTTGAGTAGGTTGACAACAAATTACGTGTGAGTTGTGACATTCACGACAATCACGTGATACATAAATTCATAGAAAAACTTCAAAAATAACTTTGAGTAGGCACTCTTTATTTTGACCCCAAGTTGTGATTCGGAAACTATTTTGTATGATAACTATTGATAAAGTAACTTTATCCTGTTGGTTAAAATTTTGAGTAACAACGAGACTGTCCGAATCTATTTCACTGTTTGGCAAACCTACTTGAGGTCAAATCTAGAGTTCATTCTAATCATATGTTTATTTTGTAGTGCAGTCTTAGAGCTTCATTTCAATGAGCTATCGATAAAAAGGAAAATTTATCGACTACGTCATTATACGTCAATATTTTATTAAATTAATTAAAGACTCCGCGCAATATATTATTTAGGCCCTACCCAACGCAACCTTGAGATATGACCACACTAATATGAAACACGTTGTATATATATATTTTGTGTACTTCGTATCTGCTCAACCGATAACCATGGCCTACGCAATCTCATTTGAGCATCTCATCAAACCAGAACTAACGTATGAGGTACTAATCAGAGATGGCACGCCTGGCGAAACTGTTGAGGAATTACGCAATCAATTAGCTAAACTTTCTAAAATATCCCCGGAGGATATTTTATCTTCTAAATATACTCCGGAGGTAGATATAACTGCATCTCGTAACTCCATATTTAGAATAAATAATAATATAATTTCTCTGAAATCTAAATTTGATATAAATTTTTATAATAAAACTGAATCAATTATTTGTGTATAATAATAATACACGTGTTTCATAGACTATCTAGAATTGATATATCTCTGCCTACTACCGCAAAATCAATTAAGCCCGTCTGGGAGGCTTATTATTTGGCCCACGCGGACTTGAACGCATTAAAGGCTGCATGCGCTCGCGGACCGGTTTGTGTTGACTCGTTGGTATTGCTATACGAACGTAAGTTGTTTGCAGATCTAGGTTTGATGTTTGAGTTTGATGATTGAGATTCAAATATAATGGTAGAACTTGCGTACGCGCATTTTTACAAAAAATAAACGAGTTTATGGCTTCTAGAGGTATTCCTAGGTACAAAGTACTATGCTTTGCTTTCGAGATATTTTCAGATGATGCCTTACATTGGTATCGAGCTGTCAGGAATAGTATACAATCATGGGAATACCTTTGCCAATATCTAAAGCGTGATTTTAGTCCCCATAACTATAACTATAAATTAATGTCGGAAATTAGATTGCGAACTCAGGGGATAAATGAGAACATAAGACAGAAACAGAAGGTTCAAAAAATACCATAGCCGTAGTAGACAATTTGTGGAACCACCAATGCATACAGCTGATACATTGGCTTCTGATCTAGCATATAACGACTATTCCATCCCCAATGCAAATAAAAACTCCCCAAATAATAATTTCTATAAAAATTATAAACCATGTTTTACTAAATCCGATGCTAGTCATATGGTAAACGCAATCAACATCTCTAATAATTTTAAACAGTACTGTACTAGATGCAGAACCGACACTCACTCTTTATATGGTTGCAATCAACCACGCTTTTTAATTTGTTTTAAATGTGGACTAAAAGGATATCGTTCTACCGACTGTCCTACTTGTAAACCTAATCAAAAAACTAAAAAACAAAAAATTTCAATTGGGACCAAATTAAATTTAGGTCAAAGACTAACAAAGCCGAGTGGCATAATTGGCTTAACTATGTGTCTATGTTTTTTTATTCTAATAAACGTGTCCCAATCGAAAATTCTATTAAAATAAATGATACTCCTTATATCCCGGTAACGGTGAACAAAATACACACCGTTGGTCTACTTGACTCTGGTTCATGTGTAACCATCTTAGGTAATGCTTCACATAGATTTTTTTTTAATAACTTGGAATTTAACAAACTTTCCTGCAAAGTTCTCCACTTCTGGTGGCGACAAATATTCTTCTCTGGGCTCAGTTACTATACCGTTCGAGTTTCAGGGTAAAACTATACCTATTGTCACTCATATAGTACAGTCAGCGTCTAATAGTTAGTAACAGTCAAGGTACTCTAATCTATAGGCGCAACCATATAGTCAATGATATCGGTACAAACAAAGTTTCCTTATTGTTGACAACAATGTAGTCGCTCCAAAGGCGAGACGTTTAAAGTGTCACATAGATAGGTTCAGTCAAAATGTTTAAAAATATCGAAACATGCTAAATGAGACATCAATTGCGCACGCATACTTGTCTCTTTCATTTCGAACATGACGTCGTACACTGGTTTTTGTTTTACAGTTGTAAATAATGGTATAAAAGTACCTATGTTACGTCTGGAGTTGTGTACGGAACTATTATCTTGGACAAACTTAATAGCTTCATGGGGAAAAGATCCTGGCTGTTGGAAGCAAAACGTTTTCGAGGATGTCTTTGTATAAGGTGCCATTCATTCTTCCTCCAACCTCCAAGCTCTCCTGGTCCGCTTTGAGTCATCCATCCCCAATATCCTAAGGTGATTCGACCACTGCGATTATTAGGGAGGACATTTCTTTCATGATATCTTGTGTTCAATGTCCGGTATAGAGATAAGCGTCCCTGGGCAGAAGAACAAAAAACTTTTTCTTCTACAAAGATCACATTATCAAAATTTAAATAAAAAAAATTTCGTGCGAACTGTAAACGCTGCGCTTTATGCCTCGGTGTTAATCTAGGTTTTTTAGCAGGAATACGATGGCGTAACCCATGTTCCCGCAGGCGTCGTCTTATTGTGCTCTGTGATATGCCAAATTCAACCGACATACTCCTGGAGTTTATAAATCGATTGCTAACAGCTCGCTGCACTATGTTTCTGCCTTCATCTGTATTTATTTGACGTGGACGACCAAACGAAACATGGTTTCGCAAAGCACCTTCACTTTGCTATCTCTCTATCTAACGGTAAACTGTGTTTCTCTAAATAAAAAAACAGAATATGTCAGTTATGTATGAAAAAAAATTAGTAACATTCAGCAAGATGGGTAACTGATCTAATTCTAATGTGAAACTTACGGATATTCCCAGTTCATTTGAAATATCTGTTATGGAGACACCTTCCTCTCTCAAATATATTATTCGATGTTTTTTAGTGTCACTAATACGATATGTAGCCATATTTATGTCATTATTGGTTCAATATTAGTATTATTATTTCTAATTGGTTTTATTGCACTTGACATTGATATGACTAATAGATAAAATATAATGACATGCAATAAATACTAGACTTATGGACAATAAGGAAACTTTGTTTGTACCGATATCATTGACTATTTGGTTGCACCTATAGATTAGAGTACCTTGACTGTAACTAACTATTAGACGCTGACTGTACCAGGAATAAAACATTCCTTGATACTTGTTATGGATTTCTGGAGAAAGTTTGGGCTATTTCCTGACCATTTAGACTCGGTTCTAGTTTCCAACGATAGTAAGTCCTGCGTTGCAAATTTACAGTCCGACGTCGCTAGTATTACAATACCTTTTGAAGTTCTGAAAGACGACCACAGAGCTACTGCTGACCACAAAAATTCTCAATTTTATGATGTTTCTTACCAAAAGCGGGGTCTGAGTCGCATTTTGTCAATAAATCACTCGATCGAATTGATCAAGGATGAAGTGATAGAACCTTCAAGGAGTCTATGGTCTAATCCCGTCATCTTTGTACCTAAAATGAACAAAAACAAAAAAAAAATGGTGAGCTATCTAGTTTTGTCTAGTTAACCGCAATTTTCATTCTACAACTAAAAAACTAAAAAAAAAAAAAAAAAAAGAAAACCCACAACAAGCGGTAACTACCATTATAAGTACTTTCATTCAAAATGGTAACCGTATATGGGACACTTTTATACCTAAAATATAACTAACTATGAATTTCACTTTAAATTAAACTATTTTTTTTTTCTCTCTTTCGTTGCTTATTTCTGAACGTAAACTAATATTATGGTGGTTCACACCATATTAATTCTGACCCTGATATGGTCCATGAGCCACGCATTAGCTATGTCGAGTCATTGGGCTATTTATCTTCTATTTCTGAGAAGTACAGTCAGCGTTTACTAGCGGCTCACCTACGAAATGCTAATTTTTATAATTTAAAACGTATTTTCTACCTAGGTGACAAAGATAAAGGCTTGTAAGAAACTTCACCTAAAAAATTTTTTTCAAAAGGGTAAAATCACTACTGTTCTATAAACTTTCGTATATGTCTAACAAACCACTAGGCGAGTGGCATATTAAAGATTTAAAATTGATTAATTATAATCAGTAAAATCATACGAAATCTACCTCTGACTCACGAAACCATAAATCGTTGCAAATAACTTCGTTCATTCGCTCCGAATGTCAGAACCGGTTCGAATCAACACTACATCGGCTAGTAACTGCTCAACTCACGTCGATAGATAATGATATGCTATCCCTCGGGAACATTCATTGCTATGCAGATGACAGCACACTGCACGGGAGTTACTCGGTTCGTCCGACGGCGGGGCGATCTGAGATTGAGGAGGAGAGACGACGACTCGTGGCTGATCTCGACCGTAACCTCGACAGTATCTCTCAATGGGGTACCGAGAACCTGGTCGAGTTCAATGCCCGCAAAACACAGGCGTGTGCATTTACTGCGAAGAAATCCCCTTTCCTTCCCTACCCTCTCTACAGAATGCATTATTACCAATGAAGGACAACCTTGATATCCTTGGCATAGACGTTCGTCGAGAGCTCAATAATAAAAACTACATCGAAAGATGTATAGGGCTAGCTTCGCGGAAACTAGGAATACTGAATAAGGTAAAGAGATTCTTTACACCGGACCAGGTGTCTGCTGTACAAGACGCAGAGCCATCCATGATGATATGGTCAGTACATTAGGGGATAGCGCTCTTTCATATTCATCCGACAAAAAATGAATAGCAGAATTCAAGCGTGGTAGAGAGAGTGTGAAAGACGAATCCCGCTCTGGAAGGCCTTCGACGTCCACTACTGACGAAAATGTTAATAAAATACTCGACTTAATCATGGGAGACCGCAGATTGAAAATTAGAGAGATAGCCGAGATTATAGGCATCTCTTATGAACGTACTCAAAACATAATAGTCAACGTGTTGGGTTTCCACAAGGTGTCTGCGAGGTGGGTTCCGCAAATGTTTTCAGTTGAGCAAAAAGGATGCGATTGACTATTGCACGCGACTGTTTGGAGTTATTTGAAGCTGATGAATGTGATTTTTTGAATCGTTTTGTTACTATGGACGAAACATTGATTCACTACTGTACACCGGTAACAAAACAACAATCAAAACAGTGGAAAAGACCTGGTTCACCACCCCCCAAAAAGGCTAAGTCGATTTTGTCGGCAAGTAAGGTGATGGCTTCAGTATTCTGGGACTCGAAGGGTGTGATTATGGTTGATTATCTGGAAAGGGGTCAGACTATAAACTCTGATTATTACTACACCTTACTACGTCGTTAACGAGAGGAAATAAAAGAAAAACGTCCAGGAATGATCAGAAGAAAAGTCCTGTTTCATCAAGATAACGCTAGTGTTCACACGTCTGTCCAATCAATGGCAGAAATTCACAACTGTGGTTTTGAACTGTTACCGCATCCATCTTATTCACCTGATCTGGCACCGTTGGACTTTTTTCTGTTCCCTAACCTAAAAAAGCACTTGGGAGGTCAAAGATTTTTGACAAATGACGAGGTTAAAGCAGCAGTAGACGCATATTTTGACTCTAAGAACGAATCATTTTTTTTCAACGGGCTAAATGCTTTGAAGGATGGCAAAAGTGCATTGAACTTGATGGTGATAACGTTGAAAAATAAAAATATATTTCATTTATTATGTACCTATTTATTTTCTTGGTTAGGCCGATTACTTTTCAATCCACCCTCGTATATAGAGATTATCTGTAGAAATCCGAATTTTCTTAGTTATTCGGAGTGTTACCTACTGTTATTTATTTTCAAAGAATTAATTTCATTTATTCGCGTCCCGCCGATGACATCATTTTTTGTGATCTATTTATAATTTCTTTCTTAATATTTTACCTATAAAAGCTTATATAACTCCTAAACTAACAGAGTTATACCATCCGTTATAGTTTTTCTTCAACCACCATGAATTTTTACAGGTGCCTCACGCCAGCCGTTTAGATTTTAGAGAGAGGAGGGGGGGGACGTTCTGTTTTTGCAAAAATATGAAAGAAAGAAAAATATTATGCAGCTACATTCGGGCCAGCAACACATTATACTATTTTTTTGTAATTACATAGTGCTTATGGACAGATTCAAAATCAAAATATCATTATTCATGTAGGTCACAAAGTAACACTTATGAACGTCAAAAAAAGAAAATGCTTCTACATTTATATTTACCGCCAGATTCGCAAGACAATAGGTAGAGCCTGTGAGGAAAGAACCTAGCAAGAAAAACTCACAGCCACTCTTTTTATTCGCCAGTAAATACAATGATTCTGTTACAACAATAAAAAGAGGGCAAGGGCAGTGACCATGTGTGGACCAAGTGAACTCAAAAATTATAAATCTCTGTTATTCACAAAAAAAAGTCAAATACTAGTTAAAGGTGCCACATAATCTCAAACTACCCATACCTTACAATATCATAATAATAATAATTTAACAATAATAAGTGAGTTTCAGCAATAAAACAACATTTCAAACAGAAGTAGCCCCTATGTAGCTCGAGTGATGAGCAAGCAACTCATTGCCATTTCTCTGTACCGTTTAGATAATCTTTAATAGTATAATATGCCTTTTTTAGGAGGTTTAGTTCTAAAAATCAAATCTCTACATTATTTAGTTCAGTTCAGACCTGTTAATTGTGTGAAGTTTGAAACGTGTGCGATAATTAGTTTTAATTTTATAAATTTATTAATAAAGCAATCTGACATCATTTCTGCAAATGGACTAAATCGAGCAGCGTGCCGTCATTAAGTACCTCCATAAGAAGGGGCTGTCATCAAAAGCCATCCATGATGATATGGTCAGTACATTACAGTACAGTACAGTGTGTCTTAACAGCCACTTTGAATTTATTCTAAGGAAGGTTCATAATGTTTAGAGGAATTTTGTTATAAAAACGCACACCAAATCCTGCAAAGGAGTCATGAACCTTCTGTAAACGATAGTCCCAACCAATTTATGCTTATTTCTAGTATTTATTGCATGTATGTCACTGTTCATACTGTATAAATGTATATTCTGTTTAACGAACATAATATTCGCATATATATATTGCGATGCAACTGTTAAAATGCCTATTTCTTTAAATCTTTCTCTAAGCGAAACTCGTGCATTCAGTTTATAAATCGCACGTATAGCTCGCTTTTGGAGTATAAAATGATCTCTATATAAGCTGCCTTGCCCCACAGTAAAATTCCATACGACATGACACTGTGAAAATAGCCAAAATAAACCAGCCTGGCAGTTTCTACATCCGTGAGCTGTCTGACTTTACTAATTGCAAAAGCCGCAGAGCTAAGTTTCACTGCAAGACCCGATATTTGGGCGTTCCACTGTAATTTACTGTCTAGAGTAATACCCAAAAATACGGTTGATTCTACAAGATTAAGGGTATCACCGTTCAAAATAATATTAGTACCATAGTTCTGAACATTAGGCATACTAAATCTAACACACTTCGTCTTTTTTGCATTCAGAAGTAAATTGTTGGTTGTAAACCAATCCAGAACTAATGCAAGTGAACTATTTACTTCGTCAAAATGCCTCAGCTTGCGATCAACTTTAAAAATTTCATTCAAAGTATAAGTAGTGATATACGCTAATAATATCTAGCTATTGATAATTAGCTAGATATTATAACATAAATCACCGTGGAGTGTCGCATAATCTATTGTGGAATTATCGTAGATAACTTTTCGTATTGTTCTCGTTAAATTAAACGTTCACTTAGCTGGGGGTCGCTCGGGGCCGAGCGCGCTTTTAACCTCTCAGAATAAATAAACAAAAATACATTAAATAATATCATACAATGAATGGTGTAAATAGCAAAAACGAGCCTTTGAGGTCTTCGGAAGGAAAAGAAATCGTTAGCGAGAAGCCTATAGATCTAGATCATGTGCTGGTCACCGAGCTGGGCCAGCTCGGGCGCTACCAGCTGACTAATATCTTACTGGTGGCTATTCCTTTGATCATGTCGGCCTTCATGAATGAGTACATCTTTTCAGCAGCTGCTATCCCTCACAGGTGGGTTCAGCCTTTGATTACGGGAAAGTTAGTTTATTCACCTTACATTGATTGTGTTGTTAGAATTGTGCTGATCATCATCATCATCTTATCCCAATTATTCGAGGTCGGCGCTACACGTGTTTCTTCTCCACACATACCTGTTGTTGTTGTTTTAAGCTGATGTTATGGTAATATTTTTGCCACAGATGTCGTATCAGTGAGTGCGGTGAAGATACCAAGAGCAGCCAGTTCGAGCCTGAGTGGCTCCTCAATGCCGTCCCCGCCACTAACACTAGCGTTGGGTTCGCGAGCTGCAACCGTTTCGTGTCCCTGGGCAACGGCAGCCTGGACCAGTGCCCCGCTACTCTGTTCTCGTCAGCTACCACCCACTGTAATGAGGAGTTTGTCTATGCCAGAGATAATTCTGTCGTTTACGAAGTAAGTATTTTTGAACGTAACTCATATTATTACGTATTTCTCAACATAAAGTTAGAACAGATTAGCAGTACACATTTTGTTGATAATCATTATTAAAGTATAGCTGCTTAAAGTGTGAATGTATGTTTACAGTTCAACCTGGGTTGCCAGGAATGGCTGCGTGCTTTAGCTGGTACACTAAATAGTGTCGGTACTCTCCTGGTCCTGCCTGTCATTGGTTACGTGTCTGACAAATTTGGAAGGAGGATCGCTCTCGTCATCAGCGTATTCAACTTGGCGCTTTTCGGCTTGATCAGAGCGTTTTCTGTAAATTACCCCATGTACTTAACATTCCAAATTCTTCAAACAACACTTGGTGCAGGCACCTTTAGTACATCTTATGTTTTTGGTGAGTTTTTAACGTTTAATTAATTTTAAGAATAAGCTTTGGATTGTACAAACAAATATCTGATTTGTTCTTGTTCCATGTTCCTTTTTTTAAGTTAAAATGTACGAGTAAATAAGTGTTGTAAGATGACGTTGTGTATTTCAGCAACTGAATTTGTGGGTCCCCGGTACAGAGTGCTGGTCGGTGCCACCTGCACCTCCATGTTCGCTCTGGGACAGGTGACTCTCGGTGGAGTGGCCTGGCTGGTCCAGCCTTGGCGCTACATGATCATGACTCTGCACATCCCGTGCTTCATTATTATTTCCTACTTCTGGCTACTGGATGAGAGCGTCAGGTGGCAACTTTCCAAAGGAAAATTCGTTGCAGCCAAGACTTCATTGGAAAAAGTAGCAAGAGTTAACAAAAGGCAAATAAGTGAAAAATCAATGAATGCCTTGTTGAACCCACCTCTGCCGCCTCCCCGTCCTGTGAGTGTATATTTACTTTAAACAAAATTGATAAAGCCAATAGAATCAAAGCTTTTTAATTTAGTCTTTAGGTTTTTTTCTTCACTACCAATTAACTAGATAATTTAATAATTATTAATCCTAAATTTCAAATTCATTTATTTCAAGTAACATGGACTCATTTACATTACATTAACAATATCACATATTAATAGCGTTCCCAAATAGAATTTTAAATACTCTACGTAATTTAAATATTTAAACGGAAAGGAAGGACAGTGGCACGTGGCATACTTATAGAGATTGAATATTTCCAGGAAGGCGACGACTCGTCACCGACGTTGATCCAAGCCATCTTTCAGTCACGCGTGCTCTTACGGCGAGTCCTGACCACTCCCGTCTGGTGGATCACCACCGTCTTCGTCTACTACGGACTGTCCATAAACGCCACCGGTCTTTCCGATACAATGTACTTGAACTACATCCTGACGGTGGCCATCGAAATTCCTGGTTTCTATTCCGCTGTGCTAGTGCTAGATAGGATTGGGAGAAAGCCCACACTGTCCGCAGGCTTTTTCTTTAGTGCTATATGTAATTTAGCCTTCGTTTTTATACCTCAAGGTGAGTACGCCTACATTCACAACAACTGACCACGTGTTGTTGTGAATGTATAGTTACTTTACGTTGCAGCTACGTAGGTCACACTATAAGTTTTGCGTAACTTAAAAAAACAACATGTTAAAACCAAAATATTATGTTTATTGCTTTTCAAAATACTCTCCTTTACATTTTAAACATTTTTCATGCGAGCGAACCATTTTTTAAAACAAGAGGACCACAGATCTGAAGGCATGTTTTCTACGTGCTGATTGAACGCTATCACTGCCTCTTCGGAGTTGGTAAAAGTGAAACCTCTCATCAAATCTTTGATTTTGGGGAAAATACAGAAATCACAGCGTGCTAGGTCGGGGCTATGCGCAGGATGGGTGACGAGTTGTACTTTTCCGGAAGCTAAAAATGACTTTGTTTTGTTGGCCGTGTGTGAAGAAGCGTTGTCATGATGTAGGAGAACGCGGCTTTTGGGTTGTCTTTCGCGAACTTTTTCTAACACCCTGGGTACACAACTGGCAGAATACCACTCGGCATTAACACTCTTTTGATCTTCAAGTGGAATGGTACAGATGGGACCCGTAGCTGAGAAAAAAACGCTATCATTTTTTTATTAACGTTTCTCGCCTGCCTCACTTTTGTTGGCTTGTTGTCATTTTCAAACACCCATTCACAAGATTGCTGTTTTTTTTCGGGTTTAAAACAATAAATCCACGTTTCGTCTCCTGTGACAATGTCATAAACAGCATTATAATGTCCATGGTCGTACTTCAGTAGCATCTGTGAGCACCATTCCACGTGAACCCGCTTCTGCTCCGCTGTCAGTTCATGAGGGATCCAACGACAACAAAGTTTCCGAACTTTCAATTCTTCGTGTAAAATTTTCTGGATTTGACTCATACCAATCCCCAATAGTCCTCGAATTATCTCATAGGTAATCCGCGGGTTTTCTTCAATTAACCGCTTAACAGTAGCCATATTATTTTCGTTGACGGCAGTTGAAGGCCGCCCTTCACGAAATTCGTTATGTAAAGAAACTCGACCTCTCTCAAATTCAGCAAACCATCGCTTCACGGTGCTCAGACAAGGTGCTTCTCTCCCAAAAGCATTTTGAAGACGAGCAGCACAGTCTTGCAGAGAGAGAGAGAACTTTTGAAATCATAAAAAATCACTTTTCGACTTAATTCCATTTTCTTTGCATACGTAGAACTTTGATGCGCGATAAAAAACAATTGACCAATGATTTCCCGCCAATTGTTTTTTTTTATTACTAAGAAGGTTGCAACGTTTAAAAAAATATAACATTCGAAATTCAAATAGCTCCGATTAGCTAGAAGTGCAAAACTTTTAGTGTGCCCCATGTATGTGAGTGTTCTGTCTTCTACAGTTACGGTTCGTGAATGTTTGTTGTTCTGTTCTGGGTAGAGTTGACGACGCTCCGCCTGGTGATCTACTTACTCGGCAAGTTCGGTATCTCGTTGGTGATGACATCGCTGTACATATTCACCACCGAGCTGTACCCGACCCAGTACCGACACAGTCTGCTCGCCTTCTCCTCCATGGTGGGACGGATCGGCTCCATCACTGCACCTCTAACCCCAGTGCTCGTAAGTAAAGCCTCTTAAAGTGATATTATACAAATCTTAACCTTGTTGATCTGTTAATTATATACCATGCCAGTTCGTTCTCTACCGTGTCACAATATAATCAAAAACTGACTTCCAGTCCATATGGATTAAAAAAAAAATTAAAAAAAATATTTAGGACATTCTCACACAACGTCATCTAGCCCAAATTAAGCTAATATAAGCTTGTGCTATGAGATCTAGACGACTGAGAAACATACTAATATATTTCTATATTACATATACATAGAAAATACCCAAACTCCGAAACAAACATTTGTGGATGACACAAATATTTGATTCGATCCGGGAATCGAACCCGAGACTCCGGAGTCGAAAGCCGACGCACTACCGACCACGCCACCGAAGCAGTTCCTGGTAATTATACAGTCTTGAAACGTTCGAATGAAAATACAGACACTTAATAAATCTGGAAATGTGATAAGTCAATCATACAAATCATATACCCGGACTGGTGGTAGGTATACAGGACATATAGGACAGGTATATAGGACAGGTATATAGGACGTAGGTGGCATTAGTAGTTATATTTGTTTCTCCAACGCAGATGGAGTACTGGAGCGGTATCCCGTCGGTGATGTTCGCGAGTATGGCGCTGGTGTCAGGCCTGCTGGTGCTGACGCAGCCGGAGACGCTGGGCACCAAGCTGCCCGACACGCTCGCTGAGGCTGAAGCTATCGGCTCTCCTGACTCCATGAGAACCAAGTCCTAGTATTCGGTTTAAAACTAACTGTAAATAGCATTAGGTATTTTAAGTATTTTTAAGTAGATAAGATTAAAATATTATGTGTCTGCCACAACCATTACCGCTTTTAAATTTGTAGTAAGAGTAGTGTGGGGAAGGACGAGGGTTCAAGAATACGTGTGAAGGGCGAATGTCGCTACTTGTTTGTCTTCGACGATGAATTTCATATATATGTCATGTAAATAGTATGTACATAAATAAATACTTTAGTAGATCAGTTGAATGAATGAATGGATTAATATCACGTGTGATTAGTTAATATGCAACAAGATAATGTAAATATTTATGCAGAAGGACTGAACTAATTTTAAAACTTACATACCGTTTGATTGTAACTAAAAATACACAAAATGTTATTGTAGGTACCTATTATGTGTATACTTATAGAATTCCTTTGACACTTTTGTAAAAATATTATTTATATGTAAATATGTTTAAGTACAACATCATAAAAAAATTAATTATATTACAGCTTGTCTTATTTAAAAACTGAACTCAAACGTATGTTTGATATAATTTGAATAAGACATTGACAGAGAGATCGGCGTCGAAACGCAGACCAATGCCCTAAATGTGTAGGTACTTTTGTATGGTAGGGGAGCTGGTGGGGATAGCGGGGCAGGGGAGACATAACGTGATATTGTTTGTTTGTGTGTTGCAAGTAATTACCTACTGATAAACGTTTATGTAGATAGATGTCCACGTGACGACGCATGACGCTGCTCCGTGACCGTGAGTGAGAGACGATGCGATGTTGGTAACAAGCTCAAGATACATAGCACCGTAATGTGTATTGGGACTTATTAAGTCTACCAATTACCTACTGGATAAGTGAGCAGATCTCTAAGAATATTAAACTTGTCTATACTGATCTAGGTAGCAAAAGGCAAGGACAAGTCAGCCACTGAAACTTTGTTTAAGCGTTATTTTTTGTGTTTATAAAAAGCAGGTATCTGTCGCCGACAGCGACAGTGCGCTTTAGAAGCAGGGACCTACTAAAATATCAATATCATCAGTTAGGCAATCTACTCATTGCTATTGTGAAATTTTACTAATTAGATTATTATCTCTGTGATTTTGCCTTAATACCTGTATCTGTGATAGATATGCGCTGATAACAAAATGATAAATTGTTGGAAATTACCGTCGTGCGTTCGTGACCCCTGCGAAGTGCGGACCAACACCATTAATACTCACCATGTACCTACTATGCACAATCTCTAGATTTTATTTACATACCGACTGTATTATTCAGTATTGAGGATCTCAGAAATAAAAGTCGTGTCGTTCTTCATGTGATGTCAAATCCAATTAGCTCTATTATAAGCGAACAATGTTGCCATTGTTCGCTTATAATATTGGTGTTGTTTTGCTAAAAATTCACATTCATAACACCGACTAGTCGCCAACAGCCACCGAATTTTTGAGGTAGATCATGGCTCTCGACATTTTAATGTTGTTTTTTTACAAAATACTCCTAAGGAGCTTCTAATACAATCCGGACTTCTAAAAGACTGAAACCAACGGCATGCGGCATCTCGACACCTCCTACGTATATTATCGTAACCGCATTTTACTAACTTTACGGTACGGCTGGGTAAAGATTTCGTAACAGATTATTCACGAGTGTGTCATTATTAGCAACAAATTGTTTTATAAATTAAGGTACAAAAATGTGAAAACACGTATAGAATGTTGTTGTGTAGTAAATTTAAACTAATTTTTACTAGTTGTCTCAAAATATCGCATAAGATTTTATCGCCGGAAAATATGTAGAACAAATTATTGCATGTGTAAGTTACTATAGTATACTTCGTAAATAATAAAGTCACTCGTATTGTATGTTACACTTACGATATTTTTCTATGTTGGTACTATAGAAACATGCATCGTAAGTTATAATTATGATACTTAACGATGGTATTAATATTTCGAAAATTATATCGTACACGATAAAGGATTACGAAAGAAATAAATTTTAATAATTAATGACATGGAAATTAGGTAAAATGTTATTTATTTTCATACTTGAAAATACAAAAGAATGGTTACAAAATAGTTTGAAAGAAGACTCTAATACAAATCAACAATAATGCAAGTTTTGTTATTTATCAGTATAATCAAACCAAAGTCATATTCATCAATCTCAAAATAAATTTAACTAAAATGTAAGACTTGGAGTCGAAGACCTGCATTTTTAGTAACTTTTATCACCTATTAAAAGTATCGAACCCAAAAATAACTTCTTATAAAAAACTAAATAAACTTAATTTGAATCAGTCTTATTCTTAAAAATTAAGTCTTTGACTCTTATAAGATAATTCTTTTATTTGTGTAAATTGTATCAAAAAATAAACATTATTCTAGTATCACAAAATATGTCTTACTAATCCTAAAAAATCAACAATAACTTGAACCCTAATATTTTAAATGATCAACTTAATTTCGCCTCTTCCCCTTTGCTGCGGGTAGGTATACGTCATTCAAACAACGGTGGTGGGTAGACATAAAATAGTTTGGTATTATGGTTGTGGGTAGAAATAAAAAACCTAGGATATAAATAGGTGCGGTTTACGAGTTGTGGCTCATTCGGTCGCCGTGCGCCGAGCCATCGACATCTCCTGATGATGCCTCTGGTTGGGGGCGAAACACGTGTCGAGGTTTTTATTATTTTTTGCACGATAACACAACCCTCATATTTATTCTATTTTCAAAATTATTTCTCTATTCTTTCGGCCTAAGTGGGTTTGGAGGGCGGACTTGTGCATGAATAAATACGAGAGTTGGGTAATTTGCATGTGGCGGAATATTGCAAAGTAGTTAGATTTATTTAATTTAACTATGGACTTCCGAAAAGTAACGCCTGATAGTATTAACAATAACGCTTCTTACTTTCATTAATCTCCTTTTAGTAAACTTTATCACGCCTTATATCTAACATAATTTCTCCTTATTTTCAATGAGATCAGTTTTAGCAAAATAAGTAATTATCATTCTTAAAAAATGTAAAAAAAGTAAAGTCAAAAATTTTATTCTTACTAGGAACTACTTTTATAGGAACTAATTGTTTTAAAAACTTAGTCTGAATCAGAATCTGAATTTGTACCAAAATTATCATTATTATTAACGACTGGTAAATTTGTGAAAAATTCATGATATGTGCTAGGGATTATACGTGACTGACACACGCTCATTAAGTCATCTTTTTTTGCTTTGGGAATTGGTAAGCAACTTTCATATAACGGTTCAACTGAATAAATATTCCTACTTTGTCTCCTAGTAACCGTTTTCACCGACAAAACGTGGTAGTCATCAGAATCTAAATCATATTTATAAAATAGCTTGTAGGGTTCTTCCGGTTGTACACATATTTCTTTTATCTTGTTCCATTGAACTTTATCACCATTAATACTCTTAGACCAATTCCCTTTTAACGTCTGCTTAAAGTTTAAAAAATCTTTGTACTGCAACTCCTCTACAATATAGGGTTTCCCATTTTGTTTTGCCCAACGTACTAAGCAATACCACTCGGACGGGCTACAAATGAGCTTATTTTTGGCATTTCTTTCAATTAAAGCATGGACACTATCGCCCTCATTTTGGGTATGACCCACTTCTAAAAAACAATGATGAATCTTAACTTGATGTAGCGCAGCTGCATATAAATACAATGCGTAAACAATGCGATTTCGATTTTGGCCTACGCAATTGTCAGACCAAAATCGAAATTCGTCGACTCCTAGATCTTTGTGCTTACCAATATACTTAATTAAACAACTGGATACCTCATTTGAGCCACGTTTGCCTTGTCCCTCGTCCCACATAAAGCAAGTTCCTTCTTGACCAGCTAGATTAAATACGGTGAAATTAAATACTGACAATTTTCATTTATAATATAAAACGCTTATATTGCCATACGGAGCAGTTAGAACTTTTTGAAGGTCAAAAGTTGCCACTAATAGTTTACCATTGGAAGTCTTAGCTAGTTCTTTATCCAACAATTTCTTTTTACGTGCAACATTCTTATCATTGATATGCTTTTCATGTGCCTGCACTTCAGACGACGACGGAGTTGTTAAGTTCTTGTAAATGTGACATTTATCACATTGATCCTTTTTTGGGACATGGAAAGTAAGTTTAAACTGTTCGTTTACCATGTCGTGATACTGCCGTTCAGTATTGGCTTTTGAAGAGTATACTTGAGAATCAAACCACTCATTATACAAATTAAACAAGGCATTGAAATTTAAGTCTCCATCTAAGTACAGTTTATTACTTCTATTACGTGTGTAGTGAGATTCAACCGGCTGCAAGCATTTTATATGATCACATACACTTCTTATAACTTCATCCGTAATAACTCTGCGATGATTCGAATGATGCCCTCGCTTGTCAGGTTGCACTAAACCAGTTAAGTTATTCAGTTTGTCTAAAAATGTATAAACAAATTGCTCACTTATTGCAAAGGTATTTAAGAAAAGTTTTTTACAAACTACCGTGTAACCGTCGTCTTCTTCAAGGTTACTTGGTAATCGATATATTAATGTAAAGTTGCGTCTTGATGTTGTATCTGTGAATTGTCTACGTTTCTGCTGTTTCAATACTAAATTTGCGATAAAGGTCCATTGCTTTTCACGATTACCGAGATCCCAAAATTGATTAAAAACGCGAAGTCTTGTGTCATGGTTTATTTTCGTCATACATTTCTTTATGCAGTTTATGTTACAAGCAGGTCCTAAAGATTTACGATACCTTATAGTTCCATTTCGACTTTCATATTGTTTCCCCAAATTTCTTAGAGCTTTTCTTTTATTATCTTTCCATTCTGCAACATGCCGACGTCTTGTATTTCCCTTGTCTTTTCGCGAACTAGTAACTCGTTTTCTAGAAGTTGAAGGTTGAGGAGATGGTTCTGGAAAAGGAGTCAGTGGTGTGTTTACCTGCGGTGTCAATACTACGTCAGTATTCGTAGATAGTACAGAGTCTGGTGACTGAATAACGTTGTCAATAAACCACGGACAAAAACGCAATCGTTATCGAGATGAGAGTACAATCTGGAGATGGGTGTCGTGTAATGTCAGTATTATCTTCTATCACGGAGTCCTCAGCAAGTCCTAAAAAATAAACTCAATGAGACCTCATATTGTTCACCTATGTGTATTATTAAATTATTGTTACTGATACGTACTACGTTCTTGCTCTACTGACAGTAATTCGTTAAAGGAGATATTTTCATCAGACAGTATATCCATCATTGCATTAATTTCATCCATATCTATATTGGACGGGAGAGGCGATTCTGTAAAATAAAAACAAAAGTTTTTTTTATTGGAATAATATTGTAAGTCATTTGACGTAACGAAGAACAAAGTAGTATATATTACATACGATTAAAAATTTGATCATGATTCCAATGTATAGCATCGTAATTTTACATACGGACCAAATTTGTAATATTTTTCCGAAGTGAATTATCTTAACAATTACTTACGATGTAAAAGATATTGCAAAATGCAGAGTATAGTATCGTAACTGATTCTTAAGATAATCTACGCCGGAACACGTTAAATGATACATTTTATTTTTTTTTGTAATTGAAACACGTAATTATAAGGTAATAGAGACACTTACCTGCCCTTTCCGGAGAGTCATGTCCAGCAGGTATGAGGGTAGAACTTCTATCATCATTGTTTGAAGGAATAACCGTCACTCGGAAATCAAGCTCATTATTACAATTTAATAAACCTAGTATTTTTCTAGCTCTCGAGGTCATTATTATCAATTAATACATATCATACATACATATTATCATTAACAATATTAAACAATACGAAACTTAAACCCTAACTTAGAGGGACATCGCGCGTGTGTCTTTCCCGCGTATTTTATGGTTACTAATAACTATTATTAACCATCGGCGTTGCGTAACTACGCAACGCCCGCGCTGCATTGTGATCCCCCCCAACCCGCGTCATTTGTCGTAATAAAATATAAGATACTTTACTACGCATCCATGTACACTTAAGATATTTTACGGGTTTAGTATTGAAAGTTCTATTGCGAATTTAGTGATTTGGATTAGTGCATCCGATAGGATGATTAAAAATAAGGCATTTAATGAGAAAAAGTTAAAATCGGCATTTTGTTGATTACTATATTTTACGTAGGAGGTATCGATCTGACAATGCCAGTGCTAGAGTTCGAGCAGGAACAAGTGTGTCATATTCGACTAGCATAGTTGAGTCACTCCACATACTTACCTATAGTTGCTATTATACAAAAGTACTACTTTGTTCAGTTGCCGAAGACCGATAATTCACCGATAACTAACTTTATAAAGCCCCTGAAAATTTTTCAGTTGTTATGTAAAGTGTTGCCATCAAGGAGAGATAAGTTTGAGAATACCCATAGAACTACCGTTGTCAGACGAATTGTACGACTCCAGATCCATACTAGGGTCGCCTGGATCTATTTAGCTTAAGTATGTGATATGGGATAGAAATACATGATGATAACTTAGCGAATACTCCACAGTGGGTTGAAAACAGATGTTGAAACAGACCAGAGCAGTGCTTATACGAATCGAAGCCGTATATTCTATTACTATTGATATTGATAGTCCGAGACACCCAGGACTTTAATTTGACTGTGCCACAGCGACTGGCACGTAAGATTTTGTTGCCTCTCATTAACATTTCATCGCAAGGCAACGGGTTTAATTTTTTTTCAAAATGACAATATAGCTGCTACTTTTTATTAAACTCATTCGGCCATTTTGGACATAACCCATTATAAATGTACCCGATGACAGCAATAGGCTTACCTCCTATTACGTGGGACTAAAAATACTGGCAAATTGTGGGTGTGTAATGCACCTCTGCCTACCCCGTCGGGATATAGGCGTGATATGTGTGTGTGACATTCTATTACTTAGTGCAGTAAGATTCCACCGTGGTGAACATTATCTCTAAGAAAGTAGTTTATGAAACTGTTGCATAAAGAGGGGTATAAGAACATTGGTGAGTTTCTATCTAATCTCATCCTGGTCGACAGACTTTAGCCTGTTATTGCTGGCAGACTATACTATAATGACTAAAAAGTTCCTTTACGATACAGATTTGCGCGAAAGCTCATAGAAAAACATTTTTTTTTAATAGTAGATACTGATTTTATAATATTTTTCACTTTTGCAATCATAATTCAAAATTTTCGAGGTGAGAGTAGATAAAATAATTATTCAAGTCGTTCCAGTGGTCAGTCGGTGCGTCACGCCATACGCGCACGACGCCATAGGTTTTCGCCTATAACTTTTGACCCCTTAGAGCTAAAAATAAAAATAAAATAAAATAACGTTTATTATCTTTGAAATTTTTAGAAAATTATTTAGATTCGTCAAAAGTTGGTGTGACTCTACCGAGGGTTCCAAAATGCAACGAGACTGAGAAGAGCCCTCAAGAAACTCAGTTCGGCTTTTTTCCAAAATATTTCATCTTAAATCTAATACAGAGTTATTTAGAAAGGAGCAATTCGTGTTACAACCAGGCAGCCTTGTCATCTAAGAAATCATTAATACTATAATAAGCTTTATGGCACAATTTACGTTTTATTAGTTTTTTAAATTTATTAACAGATAAATTTGCTATTTCGGTTGGCAATGTATTGTACATTCGAATAAAGTTCCCCGCAAAAGAATTACTCACTTTATGAAGCCTAAATTTAGGAACAGCCAGTTTATCCTTATTTCTTAAGTTTAGTTTATGATTATCACTATTTTTCACAAATTTACTTTTGTTCTTGTGGGTATACAATAAAATTTCATAAATATACTGTGAATACACTGTAAGGATGTTAATATGCTTAAACTTATCTCTTAATGACACCCGAGACCCCATTCCATAGATAGTCCAGACAGCCCTCTTCTGCAACACAAAGATGCATTCAATATCGGCAGCGTTACCCCACAGTAGTATGCCATATGTCATGATAATGTGGAAGTAGCTGAAGTAGACAAGACGCGCCGTTTTAATGTCTGTAAGTTGTCGGATCTTTTTGACAGCATAGGCTGCTGAACTAAGCCTGGCCGAAATTTTCCCGATATGAGGCCCCCATTGCAATTTGGAGTCTAACGTTATGCCCAGAAAGACAGTGTCATCGACCAATTCTATTATATCATTTAGTTTTATTTTCATTTAATAATAAATTATTAGCACAAAACCAGTGGACTATCCTAGAGAGGGCAATGTTTACATCGTCAAGTTCGCGCTGTCCACGTTTAACTTTAAATATTAAAGAAGTGTCATCAGCAAACAAAACTACCTCGTGGTCGTCTCTTATGAGGTGAGGGAGATCATTAATATATACTAGAAAAAGAAAAGGTCCCAAAATTGAACCCTGCGGTACCCCCATTGCTACAGGAGAACCAGGTGACTGTTTACCATTGATCACTACTTTCTGGACCCTATCACTTAAGTAAGAATTGACGAAATTAGACGAAATTAGACTAGGTCAAATTTTCGATGTTTTGGCTTGCCTCCAGATCGAGGGCTATCCATAGAGGGGTCAACCATCATTGGAGCATACGCAGTTCTCGAGAGCTAAGGGGGACAAAAATTACATTCACCATTTCTACATATAGATATTAGAATAGACAATATCAATAACCATATTGTATATTGTTAATGGAACCTTAATTTCAGCGCTATTACTTACGTTACGTTATTATGGCTACAATACAATCTCTTCCATCCCCGGGTGATAACAAATCAGTGCAGAACCGTGTTTTTACTCTTCTCAGATTTGAATGACATATAATATGATATTACAATATGTCAGTCGTACAGGTTCGACGGCAAGCAGATATTATGTAATAAGTAAGTAGATATAGATAGCAATAATTATACGCAGTGTATTATTTATATTATGAGATGTTTTTGTTATCTTATCAATGAATTAATAATAAGGCAGTGGAGATAAATTTCATCTTCCTGTCGCGATACTAAACGGTTAAGAGGAACAGACCGAAACACACGACTTATAATTACCTACTTGGTTAATTCACTAGCTCAAAGAGAGGCCGCGAGATGGCGTCTGGGAGAGACATACAAAAGCACAGCTCCTCGGAGAAACCTCTCGACCTCGATGACGTCCTGGTCAACGAGCTTGGAGAGTTCGGGCGCTACCAGCTCAGGAACCTGGTGCTGGTCTCCTTGCCCATGATCATCTCCGCGTTCATGACTGAATTTGTTTTTTCTGCTGCGGTTATCCCTCACAGGTAGGTAGGTGCCACCTGTCACCTAGTACGCTTCCTTTGAGTTACGTATCGAGTTTGACTTTTAACATAATTTATAATTGTATTTAGTATAGGAATCTGATCTAGTAGTATCCTTAGACTATCTCTACAATAATAATTATTATTCGGCAGATGTCGCATAACCGAGTGCGGTGAGGACAACAAGTTGAATGTATTCCAACCGGACTGGCTCTTCAACGCTGTACCTGCGTCCAACACTAGCACCGGCTTCGCCAGTTGCATTCGGTTTTCGTCTGTCGACCACGGGAGCGGAACCCTGGACTCCTGTCCGACGACTCTCTTCACCAATACAACAACTGATTGCAGTGGGCAGTTCGTCTACGCCATGAACAATACAGCTGTGTACGATGTTGGTATTAAGTTATGAATATATTAAACCAGTTGATTAATACCTTCCTAGCTAACATCATGGTACTCATGTACTAGGTATGTACCTACCTACTTACATCCAGATATACATAGAATACTCTACAGCTAGTTGTTATTTTCAGTTCAACCTTGGATGTGAGGAGTGGCTCCGCGTGCTGGCGGGCACTCTCAACGGTCTCGGCACTCTGCTGGTGTTGCCAGTCACCGGCTACGTGTCAGACACGTTTGGCAGAAAGACCGCTCTGCTAATCAACATCTTCAACATGGGACTCTTCGGAGTGGTCAGAGCTTTCTCTACAAACTATCCGACGTTTCTTGCCCTTGAGCTGCTTCAGACGACGCTCGGAGCTGGTGCTTTTAGCACTGCATATGTTCTAGGTAAACTGATGTAATTAACTTATCATAACCACTAGTTTTGCGAAGTAAGTAACTTCTTCTTCTTCTCGTATCGATGGGCAACACTATGGTGGTTATATTGTCTTGGCCTAGTGCTCTGCGACACGAAACGTACAGGCCCTCTAAAGTGTACGCCTCGGGGCAACCCGGACATGACATCAGGTGACTGATGGTTTGTGGTGATAAGCCACATTTACACTGGTTCTCTTTAGTGTCAATGTAACCCCATTTGGACATATTATCTTTAGTTCTCCCAACCTGGGTTCGCATTCTATTAAGAGCCTTCCAGGCGGGCCAGGGGATTTTGTGTCCGGGGGGTAGTTTATCTGCCGGCGGGATGAAAGTAGGTATTGAGAATTTATCTTGCCACAGGCTCACTCTTGTCTTAGAAGGGCCCGTGCTATTGATAGCAGCAGTGTTGCGAAAGCTGCGCCGGTTTTTCAACCTTTTGGTCACTGGGCTTTGACCATATAGTGGAAGTAAGTAACAAGACAAACTAGTTAAAGTTTCCCTTTCTTTTTGGTTGAGGTGCTGAAATGATGGGTCCTCGTTATCGTGTGCTGGCCAGTGCCGCTGCAGGGTCAGACTTCGCCATTGGCCACATGATCCTCGGCGCGGTAGCGTGGTTTATCCCCTCGTGGCGTCACATGACGGTGGCGCTCTTCGCTCCTTGCTTCCTCATGATGGTTTACTACTGGATTTTAGACGATAGCGTCAGGTGGCAGCTATCTAAACAAAAATATAAAGGGGCTGAAAAGGCACTACGGAAGGTTGCGCGCGTGAACAAGAAACAGATCAGTGAAAAATCAATGAATGCTCTACTGAACCCACCAATGCGACCGAACAGTAACGTGAGTTATTGGTGTTGTATCTACACTATGTCTCACTCACATTAATATTATTTTTACATAAAAAGTAAACAAGCACTTGTATCTAGTAGATGGCCTTGTGTGTAAATATCCTGCATTTTTCTTGAAAGTAAAATATTCTTATTTTTGAGAACATCAATCTTACAAGTAAGTACGGAATACAGGGTAACAAGAAGACACCATATTTCTTTGAAGGTAGACAATGACAAGAAGGAGGGCAGTAAGATCACTGCTGTCTGCCGCTCGCCGGTGCTGCTGCGGCGCGTGCTCACCACCCCGGTGTGGTGGATCACCACCATCTTCGTGTACTACGGGCTGAGCATCAACGCCACCAGCCTCTCTGACACGATGCACTTGAACTACGTCCTCACCGCAGCTATTGAGATCCCCAGCAACTTTATTGCGGTGATGCTGTTGGACAGAATTGGCAGAAAACCATCAATATGTTCAGGTTTCTTCTTCAGTGCTGCCTGCAACATTGCATTCGTTTTCATTTCACATGGTATGTAATTGAATACCCATGTGTACTGTAATTGTGAACTTCCTCGGCAACTTCCGCATAGCAACACATTAACTATATATACCTACTAAAACGAATAAACTTTTACAAATAGTACACTGATGACTACACATTTTTGATAAACTCACTTGTACTTTTTATTATTAGTTCCACCAAGTGCCGGAACCCTTAAAAATAGTACACCGATTGATATAATATAGTACATTTATTGTATAATCCACGTACATGCTTATAATTATGTGCTGGTTCATTATGATTTGACCATTATCATTATTAGGAATGTTTTCATATTTATATCATAATTATTGCAGAACTGCAGCAATCGTGTCTATTCCAGATCTCAGTACTTTGCGGCTGGTGGTGTACATGCTCGGCAAGTCCGGTATATCCTTAGTACTGACATCCTTGTACCTGTACACGTCGGAGCTGTACCCCACGGAGTTCCGCCACAGTCTACTGGCCTTCTCCTCTATGATCGGACGTCTGGGTTCCGTCATTGCACCTCTCACTCCGGCACTTGTACGTATACTCCAAAGTACCGAGACAGTTCTATTGGTTTCTACTTTTTACAACACTTGAGCAACAGACTATTTGTGTACTACATTTTTCTCTCATTTTTTTTAAATATTTTTGTGCTTTATTAGTTTTAAATGTTGAGTATAGATTTAATTGGACGCTAAATTAACAACTTGTATACTACAATGTTATATTGTTTTTCCATAATTTGGTGTCTGTTTCTGTACCTATTAAATAAAATAAAATAAATAATAAAAACATTAGGCACACTGAAAGTTTTGCACTTCTAGCTAATCGGAACTATTTGAATTTCGAATGTTATATTTTTTTAAACGTTGCAACCTTCTTAGTAATAAAAAAAAACAATTGGCGGGAAATCATTTGTCAATTGTTTTTTATCACACATCAAAGTTCTACGTATACAACGAAAATGGAATTAAGTCGAAAAGATTTTAGAGCGATGATTTTTTATGATTTTAAAACTTCTCTCTCTCCGCAAGACTGTGCCGCTCGTCTTCAAAATGCTTTTGGGAGAGAAGCATCTTGATTGAGCACCGTGAGGCGATGGTTTGCTGAATTTGAGAGAGGTCGAGTTTCTTTACATGACGAATTTCGTGAAGGGCGGCCTTCAACTGCCGTCAACGAAAATAATGTGGGTACTGTTAAACGGTTAATTGAAAAAAACCCGCGGATTACCTATGAGACAATTCGAGGACTATTGGGGATTGGTATGAGTCAAATCCAGAAAATTTTACACGAAGTATTGAAAGTTTGGTAACTTTGTTGTCGTTGGATCCCTCATGAACTGACAGCAGAGCAGAAGGGGGCTCGCGTGGAATGGTGCTCACAGATGCTACTGAAGTACGACCACGGACATTCTAATGCTGTTTATGACATTGTCACAGGAGACGAAACGTGGATTTATTGTTTTGAACCCGAAAAAAAAACAGCAATCTTGTGAATGGGTGTTTGAAAATGAGAACAAGCCAACAAAAGTGAGGCAGGCGAGAAACGTTGGTAAAAAAATGATCACGTTTTTTTCTCAGCTACGGGTCCCATCTGTACAATTCCACTTGAAGATCAAAAGAGTGTTAATGCCGAGTGGTATTCTACCATTTGTTTACCCAGGGTGTTAGAAAAAGTTCGCGAAGGACGACCCAAAAGCCGCGTTCTCCTACATCATGACAACGCTTCTTCACACACGGCCAACAAAACAAAGTCATTTTTAGCTTCCGAAAAAGTACAACTCGTCACCCATCCTGCGCATAGCCCCGACCTAGCACCCTGTGATTTCTGTATTTTCCCCAAAATCAAAGATTTGATGAGAGGTTTCACTTTTACCAACTCCGAAGTGATAGCGTTCAATCGGCACGTAGAAAACATGCCTTCAGATCTGTGATCCTCCTGTTTTAAAAAATGGTTTGATCGCATGAAAAAATGTTTAAAATGTAAAGGTTTTAACATGTTGTTTTTTTAAGTTACGCAAAACTTATAGTGTGACCTACGTATAATGTTATAACACTTTTGTAACGACCAAAGCACAACTAAAGATAGCAATTTTTACATCGGCAGATGAAATATTGGGAAGGTACTCCGTCGGTGATATTCGGCTCCATGGCAGTCCTGTCCGGCCTGTTGGTCCTCACCCAGCCAGAGACTCTTGGTACTAAGATGCCGGACACACTGGCAGAGGCAGAAGCTATCGGAGCACCGAGAGCCACTTGATGTCGAAGGACGTCATCAGCTGGCCTTACGTAATTTGTGCGTCACTGTAGTCGTTTACAAATGCACTCAATTGAAGTACTCAAAATAAATACAATGTGAATTTTTAAGTTAGTTTTTTGGTAACATTTTTATTGCAGCTACGACCAATAGGAGTGCCTAATGGTCGTAGCGTGGTGGTATATACTCGTAGTTATAATGTACAAATATATTTGTATCGATATATAACGATATCGTGCAATGTGATATCGTCACGATATAGTAAGTAGCAGCAGTAACATAACTTAATAAAGATTTAATTTACTATCACTTTAATACAAACCTAATATGTAGTACCTTTGAATATTAATAAAATACTATTATTTGTATGTGCTACCTGCAATCGGTGCCAAGCCAAATGTTTGCGTACACTCGCCGCGCGTGACTTTGAGCGTGATACTTATTTTTTTTTTCTTGTAAATTCATTCATATTACCTATATATATACATTATTATATATTTTGTCGCGTTTTAGCGCAAAATTTGAATTGAAACAATTAATTTGCATCTTTATCTTAGTAGACCTTTAATTTCTGCAGAAATATGTTTCTCCTCGTAAATACTCGTAATATGTGTTGTTAAGCAATTTAAGAAATGTTTAAATTGTCATTATGCAGATGGGTACTGCAGTACCCACCTCATCAGGTCAGGGGTCAAGTCGCATAAATGAACGTAAAACGCCATGCTACTGCTATTTAAGGTTCTGTGTTGAGAGAGAAATGAAAGATCTGACTGCTGGATAATAACTGTCGTATAACTGCATGAACCTTATTATATATGGAGGTGAGGTGTAGTATGAGGTACAGTATAAATCTATAACTAAGTACAGGTACAAGTATATGTCTTATACACTACACCTTTCCCGAAAAGAAAATGAAATAATAGTGTTTTATCAATATTGTTTAATTAAAGTACAAATATTGAAAAAAATATTAATATTAACTTAATACGTCTATAAGTTTCCATTACACAATGTTTTAATAATATCGTCGTTTACAATGTTCCTGTAAGGGAATAGAATATAAAAAAATTTCAGGGTCGGGAAGCACACCGTGTCCTAAATATAATTTTTTTTTTCAAAAATGTTCATTTATGTGGATTTAGCTTCAAATTTCCTAGCCATAATCTTTAAAAGACATCTATGAGATTTCTATTGTGATTTTCTAAAGAATTGCCAAAAACTACAAGATCATCTAAATAAACTAAACATTTTTCGTATGTCAACCCTGACATTACAATGGTCATCATTTTCGAAAACGCATTTGCACTGGTCTTGACCCCTTGAGGAATTTTTGTCAGCTGGTACTGCCCGGAAGCGGAAGCAGTACATTTCTTATTTGTGTCACTATCATCCGAAACTTAAAAGTGTCCTAAACAAAATGTAGTGTATTTTCGTCTATCAAGGTCTTGTATACAATTGTTTAATTTTCTGTAGTCAATTACCAATCGCCACTTCTTTTTGCCTGAATTATCCATTTTTTTGGGAACTAATAGTAATGGGCTAGACCATTCGGATTGACATGGTTCTATGATACCGTCTCGCAGCATGTCACTGATTTGTTCGTGAACTTCACGTTTTTGTGAATGCGGTATTCTATATTATATGGTTTACTGAAGACTGGCTGAGCATTTGGTTTCAAAGTAATACTATGTTTGTAAATATTTGTCGTAGTAAATGTATCCCCTGACAACAAAAAAATGTCTGAAAATTTAGCACAAATGTTCTCGATAGCTACTTGTTCCTCATGATTTAAATGATTTATAGTTAAAAAACTAAATAACTTTTTAAAACGATCTGCGTTCACGTTATACTGCTCGAAAGAGCAAATATCATAATCGTTACTTTTTTGGTATATTCGGTTGAATATTACTGATGCAAACTTCATTTTCACTCGTATTTAATAATAAAATAGGTAACATGCCATTTACAGGTTTCACTAATGTACTAGCAATAAAAATTCGCTGTGCGCAGTACAGACAGTTGCCGACATCGTGACTACACATGAAGGAGTCACTGTGATTTCACCTGTGATTATGATTCGTCACTGTTCGCATCTGTTATCTCGCTCAATTTAGTATAGTTGTACAACCTGGGTACTAGGTCTGTTCTGAGTGTACGTACTATAGGATGTTTAAATAAAAAAACAGAAACTACTGTGCTACCAATTATTGTATATTTACACTAAAATGTACGACAGACATAAGTCGACCGAAGGGAAAAGTATATATCGAAGCGATATACAACTTATTCCGTTGCATACAGCGCCATCTAGTGACGACACAAAAATACACTAATAATCATGCAAGTTATACATGCCGCCCGCCAAGGCCAAACTGAGCTTTGTCCTTGAGTAAATATTTCTACAACTCATGACTAAAATAAGTAGGTATATAAAATTATAACAATTGTAAACAACCTCTCGCTGAAATAATATCTTCATTTCAAGAGTTGGAAGTTGCTATTCAACAATTTTGAAACAACAGTTTAGTGCATGTTGAACTTCCTTAACTAAGTACAACTTTAAATAAACTATAAACACAAATATTTCTTGGATACACGAAATCTTAACTTACTTAACCCTAAAATTTAACCCTTAACAATTACTAGAACAATAGTAACACCTTTAAAGTTTTACGCTTATGTGAGAAAGGGTTCAAGCTGAGTGTTTGGGAAAGGCTAGAAATAGTTAGAAGAGATGCGGACACCTTACTCAATGAACAAATAGATTTTCACACGTCTCCCTTACTTAATCTGTTTGTGAACAGACAGACACATTAGTTGGTTGTTGGTTTGTATGTGTCATTTGGCATTTCTACACAATTTATTAAAAATAAGAAGATAAAGTCTTGTATTGGTGAATACCTATTTTTGGAACTTAGTTAGCATGATCTGAGGTTTCTACCCACGTTAGTTATTGTGAAAAATCCTACATCGCGATAATGAAATTTGCACACGTTTACTTATAAGCAAATATGTTCTAACCACAAATTTTGCTGTTCTCTCTGAGACAGTCTTGATAATGCCTCGTTTAGAGGCGAAACAATTATCGACGTTTTGTTGTCTTTTTTAATTCTGCGGAAAACAATGCTATTACAAATTTAAAAAAGTTTAAAACATTTTTTTTTAAATATTTTACTTACCATTGCTTTGTCATGGATTTTCGCCAAGTAACGCCTGTTTCCATCCAATATTTAAGATCAGTGAGCATCACTATCCAGGCCAAACTATACATAAAATTGATCAAACTCCACAGAACAGCAAGTCAAAATCTTTGGTTCAATCAAGAGTTCAAGCGTTTTGGGGTGTTTCCGAGGTACATTTGCCTGAAAACAAACAATAACTCAGCGTCGGCTAGGAATTCTATTTTAAAAGCAAAAACAGTGTGGCTGAACTCTGAAATAAGGAGTTTGTTTAGAGTGAGAGACAGTTTGAAGTGGCATTTAAAGGTTCTACACTCTGAGTTGTCATTCAGTTTACACAGAATAGAATTTGATTTGTTGGATCGAAAGGCACGAGATTTAGCTTCAAAATTTATACACAAAAAAAATTTAATTCAATCAAAAAAATTATTTAACTAAGGGTGGGTAGAGGCGAGCTTCTTGACCGAAGGGAGCAGGTGTTTTGTAATCATACATTTTACCCCAGAATCAGGAACCTTTCTAATATTCATCTCAACAACAGCGAGGTGTCCCTTTTAAATAAAGGCTTAAAATACTCCATACCTAAATCAATTAACAATAAAAAATCTTTAGAACCTTTGACAGTGGATGCGGAGGTGGCAATCATTAGAAATAAGGGTGACATAATGTTAAAGGCATTGGTGGCACAAAAAATCGATTCTGTTAGTTTGTCTTGTACTTTTAACTCCGAATTGGCTGTACAAAAGTCGATTCGCAACAAACTTAGTGATGGGGATGTGGTTTTGAGCAAAGCTGATAAGGGCAACACCGTGGTTTTGATCCCTAGGGTGGACTACACAGCAAGGGTCAATGACATCATTTTATCTGATGATTTTCAACACATAACCTTCAATCCTACAGTTAAGTTCCAGGCAGAACTAAAGCTTACTATAAAATCCACGACTTACTTATTCCCTGAGAATTCTTCGTTGCATAAAACTTTGATAAACATGAATCCTCGTTGTCCGTTGTTTTACGGCCTTCCAAAAATATACAAGGAAGGTTGCCCGATTAGACCTGTTGTCGCATACAGGGGTGCTCCAGCATACAATTTGTCGAAGTTTTTGAACACAATCATTAAAGAAGCAATAGATTTTAACCCAAAATTTTCTTTAAGAAATAGTACTGACCTCATAAATAAAATCAAAAATATAAAGTTACCGTCCAATGCTCAACTCGTGTCTTTGGACGTGAAAAGTTTGTTCACGAACGTACCGTACAATGAAGTCTTAGATATTTTAAAACACAAATTAACAATCAAAAGGATCAATTTTAATAAAATAGAAGAAATTTATAACCTAACAAGATTGTGTATGACACAGAATTATTTTCAGTTTAACAACAATTTTTTTTCTGCAAAAAAGTGGTTTATCGATGGGGTCGCCACTGAGCCCATTAATAGCTGAAATATTTATGGATGCGTTCGAGACTAACCACATAGTTGGGAACGTCCATGTCTTGTACTACTTTAGATACTACGTGGATGACATTATCATCTGCTGGACAAGAACAAAACGTCAACTCAGCGTCCTAAGTTGAATTCAGTACACCCTGTTTTTTTTGTTTTTTTTTTTAATTCCGCGGCCCAAGGCCGCGCCCGCTCTAACGTCCGTTGCCGGGCGTCTCTGGTTACTAGCAGAGGGTACGTCCAGTGGCGTCCGGTGGACTTTGACCACCTCTGTGGTCTCTTCGGGTGTTGGGTCGGGACGAGAATCCCGCGTCGTTGGGGGAACGATTTTATCCGAAGTTCCATCGGCTATCAAGTACGATCCCTAGGTACTTCATCGAAGGCTTGATGCCGATGCTAACGCCTCCCACATTTATGCTGGAACCTTCGGGTGGACCGTTCCTGGTCTGTGAAAACACAGAACCTCGGACTTGTGCAAGGCCACCTCCAGTCCCAGCTGCCGTATCCGACCCACGACTCGAGCAACACCCGTCGTGACCTTGAGTGCTGCCTCCTGGTACGTTGCACCCCGCGCCGTGACGAGGGTATCGCCGGCGTAGCACGTTACGCCGACGCCCCTAGGCAACGCACCCCGCAGCACCCAGTCGTAGCCGATGTTCCACAGAAGCGGCCCCAGGACCGACCCCTGTGGAACACCGCACGACACATCTCGCCGAGCTGGCCCGAGCCAGCTGGGGAAAGCTATGGCCCTCTTCGAGAGATAGGCAACCGACAATACGACGGAGGTAGAGAGGCGTTTCGTGATACACGAGCGCCTCCCTAACGCAGCTCCATGGCAAGGTGTTGAACGCGTTGGCGATGTCAAGAGACACCGCCAGGAGCTCCTCGCGGGCCGCCGTCTTGGCCCGCTTTATCGTCTCCTGGAGAATACCTTTGGCCTCCCTGTATGCCTGATAAAGCTCCACCTCTCGGGCTGCCGCGTCGTCTGGGCAGCGATGCCTCCGGCGAAACCTGGTGTACCGGCGGCGGGCGGAGATGCATGCTGCGCGCAGCTCTGCAATCTCCGGCGACCACCAGTACACCTGCTTCCTTGCCGGTCTGGGTGTAACCCTAGGCATCGCCACATCACAGATTTGCGACATGGCTCTCCTGAACTATTCCGCCTCGGCATCCACATCGGCAGGCCGGTCCGGTGCCGGAATCCAGGCCTGCGATCAAGATGGTGAAGTGCCCAACGCGGATCCGGGGGATTTGCTACCGGCTGTGGGAGGTCAGGTGAGGGGACGACATCGAACCGGATGTACCGATGGTCCGAGTGCGTCTCCTCACCCTCCTCCACGCGCCAGCCTGTAATACGGCGGGCGAGGTCAGGGGATGCGAACGTTACGTCTACGATCGATTCCCCCCCTCGCCGCCAAAAGGTGACGACATTCCCCCGGTTGAGGACCTCCAGACCACGTGTTCTGGTCCAGTCCTCAAGAAACCTCCCCTTGTCCCTGGTTTCCCGGGAGCCCCACGCCTCACTCCAGGCGTTGAAGCCTCCCAGGAGCAGGACAGGGCGAGGGCGGCACGCAGCGAAGACGACGTCGAGCTCAGTGAGCCATAGCTCAAACTGAGACTCGTCAATGTTCGGCGAGATGTAGGCCGACACCACCGCAAACCCTTCAAATTCCGCCGCAACACACCCCCGGCCGCTTGCAATCAATGCAAGGCGCGAGGTGTCCACGGCGGAACCCCCAAAAATGCAACAGGCCGAGCCGTCCTGGTCCACCGGGCTTCCCGGGTGGACATAATACGGTTCGGCGACCACGGCCAAGTTAATGGACCACTGCGCGATGCTCTGGTACAGAAGATCCTGAGCAGCGCGGCAGTGGTTCAAGTTCACCTGCAGGATGCGGACATGGGCGCACATTAATGTACGTCCATGTCAGCATCCCGCTGCGAACCTGGCCGCGCAGAAGCGGCTCCCCCGCTGCCTACAGCGGACGGACGAGGTTTAGGCCTCGAGGCGGCGCAGGTACGGCTGCCGACCCGATGGTCCGCCGTTTTGCCCTCCGCCTCGCATCTATAACAGCGAGGCGGGGCCTCACAGCCATTGGCCTTATGACCGGGCCGGCTGCAGCGGAAGCACCGATCGCCCACGGTGTCTTCCGCTGTGCACTGCACTCCGACGTGCCCCACCACCATGCACCGGAAACACCTGGTTTCCCGGGCACGAAGGAGGTGCACCTGCGCCTTTAGGAAGCCCCCTACAAGGAAGCTTCGTCCGTCCGCCAATTTAAGTGCCGCCGCGACGGGGCACTGGACGACTGTCATCCCATGACCGGTGGAGCCGAAGGAGATATCTCCAGCTTTCACCTGGTCATGGGGGCAGCCGCCCGCCTTCACGACGGCGGAGATTACTTCCTCCGTCGTGGCTACTTCCTCCGTCGTGGCCGCGTCATCCAGACCCGTGATGCGCAATGCGGCGCATTTGGTAGGTCTGGTGACGCGGACGGCTTCTGCGTCCAGCGCGACCCTAAGTTGAGCCGCTAGGGCGTCCGCTTTGGGACCGCTGGAGGCGCCGGAGACCTCGAGGAGGCGAGCACCGGTGCGGGTGTTTTTACACCGGAGCCCCCCCTGAATATCGAGGGCCGAGAGGTTCACTGAGGCTTTAACCTGCCTCAGGACATCGGCGTACCCCACACCCTTCTCCACACCTGCCGGCGTCACGGTCAGGACGACGGCGGTGGAGCGAGGAGGGCGGGGCCTCTTCGGTGCCTTCGCCGCGGCGGCTCTGGCCGCTTTCTTTTTGGCCCTCTTGCGCTGCTTTTTGGCACCCACTACTTCCCATCCCTCCCGTCTGGAGGGATGTAAGGAGGCAGCAGGAGCAGCAGCGGGAGTGGCCCTGAAGGCAGCGGGGGTGGCACTCCTCTTGCCCTTCCCCTTGCCCTTCCGCGAAATTGCCGCAGCTTCGGCTGGCGTCCGCCTCGCTGGGACAGCGGACGGGGGCAGGGTGGGGCGGCGGTTAGGAGGCCGGCCTCTCGGACGGGGCGCAACGCCGGCACCAGCAACAGCCGCGTAGGACAACGCGGGTTGCGCCAGCGCAGGGCGGTACGCCCGGTCCTCAAGGACGCCAAGGCGCCTCTCGATCGCCGCCATGAGCTCGGTAAGAGTAGGCGGCACAGGCTGTGACGGCGATACGGGTGCCGCATTGGGCGCGGTCCTGAGTGCCGTCCTTGATAGCCCAGCCTTCGGGGAAGGCGGCGTGGATTGCTCCGTCTGGGTCCCGGTAGGCCGCTTGACCAGCTTGGTCAGGTTTGCGACCTCCTGTCGCAGGGCCTCCATCTGTAGCCGGGACGCGGCAAGTTCCGCCTCCAGGCGGGCCACCTGGCCCCGTAGCTTCTGCTCCTCTGCGGGGACGCTCCGCGCTAGGAGCTCATCCAGGGAAGACTGGACGTGTGTCACTGCCGTCTTCACCACCTGCCTCTTACCCTGCAGATTTTTGGTGCCACCCTTCATGGCTTCTGCTATTCGGGTAAGAGGTGCCAGCATGAGCTCCCGCGCGGCTGGCACTTCCTTGTCCCTGCCACTGGGCAGGAACGGCACTGTAGGGGCGGGGGCTTTAAATACCGGCGACTTTCGGTATTTACCGGACGTCGTAATCGCCAGGTACTTCGTCGGAACCCCCTCCTCGGTCTCGCTGGATGCGGTCCCCCCAGAGCAACTGGTGCTCCGGTCACGCGACGACCCCGCCTTCGGGACCACCTTCTCCCGAGTACTTTTGACTGGGGTCTTCCACAAGGAAGAACCCTCCGTCTCCATGCTGCTGGGAACGACGTCTGTCCCAGCAGCGGTCGACGCGACCTGCGCGTCGGTTTGGGGGGTGGTTTTGAGGCACACCCCCTGGCCTGTCGGGCTTTGTTGACCCCTCCCAAATACCTGATGGGGGTCGCTGTGACTGGTGCCGGGCCTGAGCCCCGCATCATTCACAGCCGGGTGTTCGTGGAGGGATTCCTCACCTCCAGTTCCCCGTTGGGTAATCTTATTATTCGTACTTTGCAAAGCCATTTTTTAATTAGTTTAACGTCCTTCGACGGGCGACACCCTAGGCGTGACAGCTCCCCTGCACGATTCATCCCCTCACCGGGTGTCAGAGCTTGGGATTGGGTTAATTTTTTATAGAGGTGTTCATCCTCGCGGCCCCGAGGGGCCACCGGTCCTGTCAATTCAGGATTACGGCTGGGCCGGGCGGGGGTCTTTACAAGACCGTTCCGCCCGCCCCGTTGGTGATTTTTTAACGAGGTTTTCTTCCTCACGGTTCCGAAGAACCGGCTTCCCGCCTGAGGTCAGGCGGGGTTCGGCCGAACGGTGGTCTCTGCGAGACCGTGTCCGACACCGCTGATGAGCTCAGTGATGTCGGACCCGTCGCTCTGGTGGTTTCTCCGCACAGCAGCACTCTGCTCTGCAGAGTGTCGGCGGAGAGACCTGGGCCGCGCTAGGCCCCAGTCGTGGTGGGTCTGCGTTCCTCATGCGAGGCGGCAAGACCCCCACCTTGGCCAGAATTAGCCGTAGTAGCTACAACTCTGCGGTACGTTGCTGCAGAGTTGCAGCCACTGCCGTTGCCCGGGGTGCACCACGTGGAGGAACTGACCAAAGCACCCCTTCAGTACACCCTACAATTGTTTACATATTATATCGAGGGGGAGACGACCGCGAGTGGTCCTAATCGGTAGTGTTGTAACGCGGTTTACTATATCCTCCCCCTCTAGTTCAGGAGGGCGTCCTCGCTCCTGGACTAGCCCTTTCATTTTAATCATCGATCGACCGCGTTTTTTCTTCGGGATAACCGGGTCAGGTGGAGAGTTGTCTTCAAATAAAAATACCCAACGCTCCCCCTGGTCTCCTGCTGGTAACGGCCCGAATAAATTCATGGCAAGCACTTCGTTGCGTCGATGCTTAGCGCCCGTGTCGATTAATGCTGTACCGTTAAATCCCAATATATTAATTTAAAAAATTGGACGGACTTCGCGGCATGCGTGTGACCAATCACGGACGTCCCCAAGCGTAAAAACATCGTCAGTATTATATAAGCAATTTTCCATATCTTTATCAATAACAGTATTGTTTAAACACATTTTGCTACTATTAGCTCTTAGACTATAATTAGAAAATTGTAAGCTTTGTGTTACACTGGCTCCCTGACTATGGTTGGAAAGACGTGAAAAATTTGGACCACTGTCTCCCATACCCTGTTCAAGCAGTCGTGAAGATTGAGAACCACTGGCTCCTTGACCATGATTGGAATGACGTGATAAATTATAACCACTGTCTAGCATACCATCATCAAGCAGTCGTGAAGATTGAGAACCACTGACTCCTTGACCATGATTGGAATGACGTGAAAAATTATAACCACTGTCTACCATACCACCATCAAGCAGTCGTGAAGATTGAGAACCACTGGCTCCTTGACCATGATTGGAATGACGTGATAAATTATAACCACTGTCTACCATACCATCATCAAGCAGTCGTGAAGATTGAGAACCACTGACTCCTTGACCATGATTGGAATGACGTGAAAAATTATAACCACTGTCTACCATACCACCATCAAGCAGTCGTGAAGATTGAGAACCACTGACTCCTTGACCATGATTGGAATGACGTGAAAAATTATAACCACTGTCTACCATACCACCATCAAGCAGTCGTGAAGATTAAGAACCACTGACTCCTTGACCATGATTGGAATGACGTGAATTATAACCACTGTCTACCATACCACCATCAAGCAGTCGTGAAGATTGAGAACCACTGACTCCTTGACCATGATTGGAATGATGTGAAAAATTAAAACCACTGTCTACCATACCACCATCAAGCAGTCGTGAAGATTGAGAACCACTGGCTCCTTGACCATGATTGGAATGACGTGATAAATTATAACCACTGTCTACCATACCATCATCAAGCAGTCGTGAAGATTGAGAACCACTGACTCCTTGACCATGATTGGAATGATGTGAAAAATTATAACCACTGTCTACCATACCACCATCAAGCAGTCGTGAAGATTGAGAACCACTGACTCCTTGACCATGATTGGAATGACGTGAAAAATTAAAACCACTGTCTACCATACCACCATCAAGCAGTCGTGAAGATTGAGAACCACTGCCTTCTTGACCATGATTGGAATGACGTGAAAAATTATAACCACTGTCTACCATACCACCATCAAGCAGTCGTGAAGATTGAGAACCACTGACTCCTTGACCATGATTGGAATGACGTGAAAAATTATAACCACTGTCTACCATACCACCATCAAGCAGTCGTGAAAATTGAGAACCACTGACTCCTTGACCATGATTGGAATGACGTGAAAAATTATAACCACTGTCTACCATACCACCATCAAGCAGTCGTGAAGATTGAGAACCACTGACTCCTTGACCGTGATTGGAATGACGTGAAACATTATAACCACTGTCTACCGTATCACCATCAAGCAGTCGTGAAGATTGAGAACCACTGACTCCTTGACCATGATTGGAATGACGTGAAAAATTATAACCACTGTCTACCATACCACCATCAAGCAGTCGTGAAGATTGAGAACCACTGACTCCTTGACCATGATTGGAATGACGTGAAAAATTATAACCACTGTCTACCATACCACCATCAAGCAGTCGTGAAGATTGAGAACCACTGACTCCTTGATCATGATTGAAATGACGTGAAAAATTATAACCACTGTCTACCATACCACCATCAAGCAGTCGTGAAAATTGAGAACCACTGACTCCTTGACCATGATTGGAATGACGTGAAAAATTATAACCACTGTCTACCATACCACCATCAAGCAGTCGTGAAGATTGAAAACCACTGACTCCTTGACCATGATTGGAATGACGTGAAAAATTATAACCACTGTCTACCATACCACCATCAAGCAATCGTGAAGATTGAGAACCACTGACTCCTTGACCATGATTGGAATGACGTGAAAAATTATAACCACTGTCTACCATACCACCATCAAGCAGTCGTGAAGATTGAGAACCACTGACTCCTTGACCATGATTGGAATGACGTGAAACATTATAACCACTGTCTACCATACCACCATCAAGCAGTCGTGAAGATTGAGAACCACTGACTCCTTGACCATGATTGGAATGACGTGAAAAATTATAACCACTGTCTACCATACCACCATCAAGCAGTCGTGAAGATTGAGAACCACTGACTCCTTGACCATGATTGGAATGACGTGAAAAATTATAACCACTGTCTACCATACCACCATCAAGCAGTCGTGAAGATTGAGAACCACTGACTCCTTGACCATGATTGGAATGACGTGAAACATTATAACCACTGTCTACCATACCATACCACCATCAAGCAGTCGTGAAAATTGAGAACCACTGACTCCTTGACCATGATTGGAATGACGTGAAACATTATAACCACTGTCTACCATACCACCATCAAGCAGTCGTGAAGATTGCATGCTACTTGCTTCCGTAGTTTTACATGTAACCGCGTCAATTTTGTGATTATAATAATGTTTCGAATCAACATTACATACAAAATCGGAATTAGAAAGATTACACGAACATTCGGGATTATTCGGAACTCGATTCCGATAACTTTGAATGGGACACGAACTATTATTCTTATAATATGATTCCGTTTGTGTATTCACATCTCGGCTCGGCATACAAGACATCTCTAGTTCAATGTCACTATTACGACCACTGAGTGAACAATTTTGAAAATTGTTCCGAGTATTGGTTCCTGTCTCATTCGCAGTCGGTAAACACACATACAAAGAATTAGTAATAGGTTTATAACAATCAGTACTCATACTAGAGTTCAAATAATTATTTGATGCATTAATATATGATTGTACACACTTATTTTTGAATTCAACACTGTAAACCCTTTCTTCATTATTAGCGTTATCACTATTATCACACACTTTAAAGTTTGAAAAATTTAACTGACCTTGACTTTGACTTGCCAACTTACGGCAATTTTCCCTGGTATGGTTATACCGTCGGCAATAAGTACACTGTGGGCGGATGACCTTAGAGGCGGTGGCGTGCGAGTCGCGAGACTCCGGTGCGGCTGCAACGGCCGTGTCTCGGGCGCAGCTCGCAGCGGCGGCACCGCGGCGGCGGCGGCGGCGCGCGCATGCGCTTTCGCTTGGCCGGGCGCGTGTAAGACGGGGAATGGGGCGGGGAACCGCGTGGCTTGTATGCCGCGTGAGGTTTTTCGCGATTCATCACTGCTGTCCTCTATGTTTCTAGCCCTTTCTAACAACTCGGCGAATGATCAAATTTCTTCCCTTCTTAATTTGTTTTTTATTTTATAATGTCATCATTCACCGAGCCTTTTCCCAACTCAGTTGGGGTCGGCTTTCCAGTCTAACTGCGATTCGGCTGAACTTCGATATTTTCCGTGAAGCGACTGCCATCTGACCTTCACAACCCATGGGCGATATCGAAGTTCTGTAGTTAGACCGGTCGGATTTTTTGATTTAGGGCTCCAACTACCCCTAACGACTGCCATAGATGTTAGTATGACAACCGGGACCGACGGTTTAACGTGCTCTCCGAGGCACGGAGGGGTCTCAATGTCTTAAGAAATGGTCACCCATCCTAAGACCGGCCTGAGTCTATGCTGCTTAACCTTTGCAATGTGTTAACATTGTCGGTTACCACTAGACCACGAGCCCCCCTTAACATTGTCGGTTACCACTAGACCACGAGCCCCCCATTATTTTATAATGTAACAGGCCATAAGTTATGTCAAGTTTAGCATTTTCAGACAGGTCCCCAACTGATAACTTTGAAAAGTTTGCCCTTATTTTGGCATCGGTGTCGAGGTTGAGGGCAGGATCGGCGTCTTCACTGCTTGTGGACGCGGTCGGGTCGGAAGGGGGAAACGACGGTGGCGTTGGCTCTTCTCCGTCGAACTCGACCCGACGCGTTTTACTTCGTGTGCACATTGTTCACGACGAAGGAGTCACCTACATACACAACACTTCGCGAAGCGGCCTCTTTTACGTTGGGCGCCAGATATGAGGTGCGGGTCCTCACATGAAAGTAAACACAAGAAACTTCAGGATGAAAGGATTGTAATTGTCCAAAATGCCGGTTACAAAATAGTAGGTACGGAGGCACGTGCGCTCTCACGAGCGGTGCGTAGGCGCGACTGACTGGCGACGCCAACTAGTGTTGGGCGTTCGTTCAACAGGCGACGGTTTACATAATTATATCGAGTGGCGAGACGACCGCGAGTGGTCCTAATCGGTAGTGTTGTAACGCGGTTTACTATAACATTCATATTATTTACGAGGAGAATCATATTTCTGCAGAAACAAAGAAAAAAATGCAAATTAATTGTTTCAATTCAAATTTTGCGCTAAAACGCGACCAAATGTACAACAAATGGACAAAATATTGTAAATATATAATATATTTTTAAATAAATAAATATAGTATTACAAAAAAAAAAGTATCACGCTCAAAGTCACGCGCGGCGAGTGTACGCAAACATTTGGCTTGGCACCGATTGCAGGTAGCACATACAAATAATAGTATTTTATTAATATTCAAAGGTACTACATATTAGGTTTGTATTAAAGTGATAGTAAATTAAATCTTTATTAAGTTATGTTGCTGCTGCTACTTACTATACCTATCTTTATCGTGCAATGTGAAAACGCCCAACGGCGGGCGGCGCGAGTTCGTGGAGTGACCATACTTTCGTGGAAATAACAATACAACTGTAAAAGCTTATAACTTTGTCAACTTTTATTATTTTAATTTCATATTTGGGTGGATTGAAAAGTAATCGGCCTAACCAAGAAAATAAATACATAATAAATGAAATATATTTTTATTTTTCAACGTAATCACCATCAAGTTCAATGCACTTTTGCCATCTTCCCTTCCAAGCATTTAGCCCGTTGAAAAAAAAATATTCTTCCTTAGAGTCATTCGTTTATTTGTTCTGCTTTGACCTCGTCATTTGTCAAAAATCTTTGACCTCCCAAGTGCTTTTTTAGGTTAGGGAACAGAAAAAAGTCTGACGGTGCCAGATCAGGTGAATAAGGTGGATGCGGTAACAGTTCAAAGCCACAGTTTCTGCCATTGATTGGACGTGTGAACACGAGCGTTATCATGATGAAACAGGACTTTTTTTCTGATCATTCCTGGACGTTTTTCTTTTATTACCTCTCGTAAACGACGTAGTAAGAAAGAAAGAAAGAAAGAAAATATTTTTTTATTGTTGCATCACAACTTTACACTCAACATTATAAACTTAAGACTAACGGGTCTTTTACGCGATTATTGAGATATATACATACCTCTTTATTACCCGACGTTTCGGCCCTGTTACAAGAGCCGTGGTCACGGGTGGACTGGCTTCAGCTCATCGTCGTCTTCGTGAAGTGCGGGTTTGTTCAACTACCCTCACTTCGTCGTCACTAACTATTGTGTTCGGAGAGCCACTACGGCATACCACACTGATAGTATCAGCAAGCGGGCGTTCGGTGAGACCCGTTAGTCTTAAGTTTATAATGTGTACAAAACGCGAAAGTTTAAAGAAGTATTTACACTCAACGTTACACAAAGAATAATATAAGTACCTACAGTATAGTAAGTAAATTGATAACTATAAGTTATCTATGGTCACAACGACCACAGACGTAAAATTGACATAAGTGATACGGTCCACGTACAGCAACTTGTAAAAATTGCGTCGCACAATATGGGATAACACTCAGCATATTGTACTGAGACGAGCATATTGCCTATTTCAGTACATCTGGTTTTCAGTGTTACCCCATAGCGATATCTGGCGCCGACAGCCAGTAATTTATAAGAAATACACGCAACCATGGATAGGAGATATAAAAGATTACATCTACATTCAACAAAAGTTGGAACAATAGTGCCCTCGAGTACGGTAAGTAAGGTTGTCGTATTCATATTAAAATTAAGTAGATAGGTACTTATCAGGAACATAGCCAACCAATCTTTAAAATGACAAAAATACAAATAGAATCGAATTACAGTGACAAGCAAATTACACCCAAGATGACCATTATACAACTAAAATGTAATGTCTGTTATAGGTATGCGACCCGACAAAACGAACACAGCTGATCGTGAGCACGACACGCATCCGGAACGGCGAATCCCAAAGGTGCAGTAATAATCAGAGTTTATAGTCTGACCCCTTTCAAGATAATCAACCATAATCACACCCTTCGAGTCCCAGAATACTGAAGCCGTCACCTTACTTGCCGACAAAATCGACTTAGCCTTTTTGGGGGGTGGTGAACCAGGTCTTTTCCACTGTTTTGATTGTTGTTTTGTTTCCGGTGTACAGTAATGAACCCATGTTTCGTCCATAGTAACAAAACAATTCAAAAAATCACATTCATCAGCGTCAAATAACTCCAAACAGTCGCGTGCAATAGTCAATCGCATCTTTTTTTGCTCAGCTGAAAACAGTCGCGGAACCCACCTCGCAGACACCTTGTGGAAACCCAACACGTTAACTATTATGTTTTGAGTTCATAAGAGATGCCTATAATCTCGGCTATCTCTCTAATTTTCAATCTGCGGTCCCCCATAATTAGTCGAGTATTTTTTTAACATTTTCGTCAGTAGTGGACGTCGAAGGCCTTCCAGAGCGGGGTTCGTCTTTCACACTCTCTCTACCACGCTTGAATTCTGCTATCCATTTTTTGACGGATGAATATGAAAGAGCGCAATCCCCTAATGTACTGACCATATCATCATGGATGGCTTTTGATGACAGCCCCATCTTAAGGAGGTACTTAATGACGGCACGCTGCCATTTGCGGAAATGATGTCAGATTGCTTTGTTAATAAATTTATAAAATTAAAACTAATTATCGCACACGTTTCAAACTTCACACAATTAACAGGTCTGAACTGAACTAAATAATGTGGTTAGATTTGATTTTTAGAACTAAATGGATCAGTGTTAGGCCGACTACTTTTCAATCCACCCTCGTATTTTGAAGTAAAATTCTTGTTGGGGTGTCTGAGCTTTACCATTAACAAAAAGACACGTTGTAGATTTCTTGTAATTATATGTAAGTACCTTTTTAAGAGAAATAAATAAATATATTATATTATTATTATATCGTTTATTCAAATTCTTAACATATTTATTACATTTTTAAATAGATTTATAAAAAGTAAATACATTTATAAATATTAAAATCAGTGACCCACCAGTAGCGGAGTAGGACCCAAACTATCAGCGCGGCGGCGGTGGAGGTTACAGACTAAGAAACCTCCTAACAATACGGCACGTGTCGAGGATAACAGCCTTCTGAATCTGACTCTTGATCCAACAATCTAATTATATTATTATTATTATATTTAACAATAGTAAGCACGAGAGGAGACGAAACCAGTTTTTGAAACAGATGTTATAGGGACAGTGGCTGTGAAGTGCCTCCTTCCATATCACTGCCCCTGTGTGTGTATGTGTGTGTGCGTAAGTGACGACTGGAGCCGTGCCGCCACCGCCCCGCCCTGTACCGAGCTTAATTAATTCACACACCGAATGTGCATTATCGAATGCGCTAAGTACTGCTACTTCCTTGTATTACGTAAACATCCGCAATTAAAACATAACCAGCGAGGGACGTGACTCGATTGAGTAGATTGTTTCCGACTTTCAGCGACGTTCAGCGTGAAAGAGTAAAAACCGGCCAAGTGCGAGTCGGATTCGCGCACAAGGGTTCCGCACCGGAACGGCAAAAATTTCACGTTGTTGTATGGCAGCCCCCTTAAATATTTATTTTATAATTTGGTTTTTTAGTACTTACCTACTTAACTATTTGTTGTTATAGAGGCACCAGAAATATATGATCTGTGAAAATTTCAACTATCTAACTACGTGGTAGTCAGATAGTTGAAATTCATGAGATACACCCTAGTGACAGACGGACAGCGAAGTCTTAGTAATATGTTCCTGTTTTACCCTTTGGGTACGGAACCCTAAAAAGCATTCGTTCAGTCAGATGGTATTGACAATTACTGCAAAAGCCTCAGCCTGCCAGCCTTTTTTTTTTTAATCCGCTGCCCGAGGTCGCGGCCGCACCACGTCCATTGCCGAGCGCCTCCGGTAGAGACTGAGAGAATTCCCGGTGGCGCCCGGCGGAGCCTGCCAGCCTGCCTCCGTCTCCGCCTCCGCCTCCGCCTCGGTACTCGAGTCATGTTAGGTCTATACTACACCATAGACTCCAACGCGGCCGTGTCCTTCTGCGAGCCAGTCCTGCTCGCGAAGGAGGCGGCTGAGAGAGAGAGGGAGAGGGAGCGTACGCTCCCCGCCGAGTTCCGTAGTCAGCGGCGAGGGCGCCGCAGACTCATCTACGCCCAAGACCATCGACCTCCATGATTGGGGCCTGAGGACGGCGGGATCGCCACCCGCCGTCCTTACAGAAGCAGGCTCGAAGGGTTGCGTGCTGCGGGGCCTTTGCCCCATAGCACGCAACCAGATTCACTCACTGACGCGGGATAAAACCCTACCCCAACGACGCGGGATTCTCATCCCGACCTAACCCCCGCAGAGATCACAGAGGTGGTCAAAGTCCGTCGGGCGCCACTGGAAATACGTTCTGCTTGTAACCAGAGGCGCCCGGCTAGGGACGTTGGAGCGGCCGCGGCTATAGTCCGCGGAATTCAGAGGAGTTATAAAGGAGATAAATGAAACAACTAATTATATAATTTTATATAAATTAATAAGAACTCATATAAAACTATCCCGCTACCTACCTGCACACCTACCTGCCTACCACCGCCGCCGGCGCCGCTACTTAGTAGATAGAGGCAAAAACCATGTTTCGCCAACTTATAAATTACATACCTAGTTATCACACTTGGCCACAGAAGCGACTGTGGACACTTTGCACACTGGAGGTCACGCCAAACACTCAGACCAGACTCACGTCACGTCAAACCTTCAGATGCTCGATGGCAGAACCTCTCAGTTTGTGAGACTCACATTGTAGGGCCTAGACGTAGTCAGGTCAGAAACGAGTGTCTATTGAGTGACAGACTGTTATTGGACTGCTGCTACCATACATCTACCAACTCGTACGATGTATCGAACACGTCACACTCGTGCACTTTATTTTTCATCAGAAGGTAGCTAGTTAGCTACTTATTTACATTATTTACATCAAAGTCACACACAGCACAATTATCACAGCATTAATACCTGAAGCATCTTAAGGGTCTCTTGCCAGAGCACCGTAGTTGCACCTGAATACCTACTGGATATTTCCTATCCAGCTCATACACACTGCACCTAGTACAAACGAGCACGAGATAAGAGACACGTTCTCACACCGAGCTCGTCACACACCCACTAATGATAACCAAGTAAAAAATAATGTTTAGTTCTGGGTTGGTTTCACTTAAACTTATATCGCAGGGGCGCAACGAGATGAAGTAGAATCGTCATGATCGTCAGGAGTGGGCGCTGGCGCTGAGGGACGCGCGGCTCGTGTCGGGCAGCAGCAGCGCCAGCAGCGCCGCCGCCAGCGCCGCCACGCCGAACACGGCGCTCGTCATCCCCGGCATATACATCTCCTGTAACGACACATTCAAGTCACCCTCCTTCTACCAGCTAACGGAACCTGTGGCTACTTGGCGATCACTCTCATACCAGGAGGGGAGCGTGCGGCGCGAGCACGGATCCCAGGCGGCCAGCGGTGTACGCCAGGTTGGCGAGCGAGTGGCGCACGCGCGTCGGGAACAGCTCCAGCGCCACCACGTACGCGCCGAACAGCCCGTAACTGCTGCACATGCGGCCCCACACGTACAGCGCCGCCGACACCCACCACACCGCTGTCACACACCACACACGTCATACTCTATGTGTATACCTATGTACGTATACTATTTGCTAGTGGTCTGATAGTCTATTACTAGCTGATGCCCGCATCTTCTACCTCACGGTGAAGTTTTCTCATTCCCGATTCCCACGGGAACCCATTACCGGGACAAAAAATTGTTTAAGCTTTACGTTTTAGGACACGCGGACAGTTCATACAATTAGTGAAAGAGAGTCTTGAATCGGTTCAATGATTTCAAAGATCACCCCTTATACTCGTAAGTATTTGATAATCCGTCAATTGCTAATTATTATTAAAGCTGGTAAGCTCACCTTTAGAAACAAAAGCGGATGCAAAGAGGAAGAGACTGCACATTGTGTAGGCAACAAAAATGGGAGCCTTCCTGCCAAACCTGGTCAACGTGAAAGCGGCTAGGACTCGGGTCGGCACCGAGACCAGCGTCAGGGCGCAGTAGTTGATGTACTTGTCCCCCGACATGCTGGAGGAGTTGATGATGGTGCCAGTGAATACGAAGATGCAGCAGAAGAAGCAGCTTGCAATCAGCGCCACGTGGAGCAGCACCGAGCGCGAGCCCAGCGCCGCCAGCAGAGGTTGTGCCTGTAACACGCCCTATTCAATGGTAAGTACTGCTCACTGATGTTGACGTGTTGTATGTAATAAGTATAATATAGTGGGTACCTTGTCATGTGTTTGTTTCTCTGCGGTGATGTTGTCAAGCATGGCTTTAGCTTTATTAGACAGCTGGATGTTGTTTATCTTGGCCACTTTGTTCAACACCCGCACGGCCTCGTCGTTCTTGTTGTGCGCCAGAAGCCACCTCACGCCCTCGTCCACCAGGAATATGTAGAACACGACAATGAGCAGCGGCGTGTATATGGCTCTCATCATATAACGCCAGTACGGCACTTTCCACGCTATCAAAGCGAACAACGCACCGCCGAATGTGGACAATATGTCCGATATGCAGGAAAACAGCACTCGACGTTCCTGACTCACCAGCTCTAATGCTGTAATCATATAAACAAATCAAAGATCCTTACACCAGAACTTAACAAGTGTTGGTAACAATTTGCGTCTAGATTCTGCAAGTACTGATACTGAAACCTGTACATTGGTGGTGTTGCGTAGTGTATGGAAGGTGTACGTACACAGGACCATAGAGGCGTTGCCGTAGCCGAGCGCCGTCTCCACGAACTCCAGCACCAGCAGCATGTAGTAGTTGACGGAGAAGGACTTGGCCAGTCCGGCCAGCCCCACCACCAGCGGCGTGCCCACTATCACCACCTTGCGCCCGTACCTGCACATTAAACAACACCGTGGTCTCAACCATATTGTACGGTAGTGAAGATGGACTCACACACACACACTTCTTGCTTCTGATGTCCATTATACGACATATTAATGTAATGTGCAGAGGCCCCAACCACGATGGTCTACGTATCTCGTGTTCACCATACCACGAAGGTCACAGACGTCGTGAACTACCTCCAGAAGAAAACCGGGTTGGTTTTGAGGGTGGAGAAGCTGGACTCTCGTCACAACGTGAGCTTCAACTCTTTTGTGGTGACGGTTCCTACAGACCGCATCGACACTGTCATGACTCCCGAGTTTTGGCCGAATGGGGTGAAGTTCCGGCGCTTCAGGGGACACCTGCCGATACGCGCACTCCCGACCCGCGACACGTCGATGTCATTACGTGCTCATTAGGTTAAGATATATTTATTATATTCTTATAATAAGGTATTTTTTTGTAATATTTATATGTATTTTTAAGTTTAGGGTATATATCTATGGGCCGTAGAATAAGTTAACATAACATCTTGTAACTGTTCTCATGTAGCCTGAAATAAAAGATAAATAAAATAAATAAAATAATGTTGTCCAAAATTACCGCAAACGCTAGTAAATAATAATGACGCACAAAATTTGTGGAACGTAAATACAAATAGGTATTTTACATGTATGTACCTACCTACCTACTCTTGTTAACCACATAAAGTATAATATTGTTCTTCCTTAGCATCCTGGTATCTGCGCCCAAAAACACAGTATTTATTTTATGTAGGTTGTAGGTGTAGGTACTGTGAAGGTGCTTGCACGCTTCGCATACGACCTCATTAGGTATATTAGTATTATAATAGTATTATAGTATAATAGTATTATATTATATTATTAATTTTACTTGTATTGGCTTACAAATTGGTTACAAATCTGAGAATTTGAATATTATAGAATAGAAAGTCAATAAAACAAAATTGAAAAAAGAGATGTCAGTCGGTCGAGAGCCGAGATGGCTGACACCTAATGCAAAGAATTGTAAAAAGGAATTACTGTCAAATATATTTAGATACGGGGAAAACGAAGTGTTTTGGTCCAGTTAAAAAATAAATTCCATCTGATTGACATTAACATGTATTTAGAAAATAAATTGTTATTGACGGAAGATAAATTCTATTTGAATAGATATTTTAGGAGACAGATAGCATCTTCGCTATCATATTTTATTAGTTATTCAGCCAAAAACTTGGCTAAACAATTTGCTTTTATTGAGCAGAAAAAGGACAATGTTTGTCTTGTGACCTTGGAATCTGTTCTAAAAAAGGGTGACAATAATTTAAACTTAGTTGTAGGACAATAGAGGAAATCCCTAGCAAATTAAATTTAAGGACAAAGGAAAAGTCTATCTCCTCTTATACTCGGTATACTATCTCCTCTTTTGTTCTCTGCCTTCATTAATGCCATCACTACAGATCTTCAGTGTGCGTATCACCTGTATGCAGACGACTTGCAAATTTACAGTCAAGCTAGTGTGGACGATCTCCCGGCAGCCATGCATAGAATAAATGCCGACTTGAGCGCAATAGGTAGCTGGTGCGACCGATTTGGGTTGCAAGTGAATCCAGATAAATGTCAGGCTATCTTGATAGGCTCGAGTCGGATGTTGGGTAGACTGGATAATGTGGATTTGCCACAGCTTCAGTACAATGCCAAATGTATACCTGTTACCCAGAGTGTCAAAAACGTAGGCTTACAGTTTGACTCTACTCTGAGCTGGAAAACTCAAGTCGCTAACGTATCCCAGAAGGTTGGAACGCTACGAGCGCTTTATCGCCTGAATAACTTTCTTCCGTCTAAAACCAAGGTAGCGCTTGTGCAGACTTTAGTCTTCCCTATTATTAAGTTAATACTATCAGGCGTTACTTTTCGGACTATAACTTTAACTATGGTTAAATTAAATAAATCTAACTACTTTGCAATATTCCGCCACATGCAAATTACCCAACTCTCGCATTTATTCATGCACAAGTCCGCCCTCCAAACCCACTTAGGCCGAAAGAATAGAGGAATAATTTTGAAAATAGAATAAATATGAGAGTTTTTCGCACGGCGACCGAATTCGGTCGCCGTGCGCCGAGCCATCGACATCTCCTGATGATGCCCCTGGTTGGGGGCGAAACACGTGTCGAGGTTTTTTATTATTTTTTGCATGATAACTCAACTCTCATTTTTATTCTATTTTCAAAATTATTCTATATTTTGAAAATAGAATAAATATTATTATATTTTTATATTATAATAAATATATTTATTTCTATATTATATGTACTTATATATGTATGTTTATGTATATATATATATTTACAGTATTTATGCAGTATGTAGGTATCTATTCTTTATTGTATATATTTATATAATCATGTACCCATATTGTTATAATATTTTAATTGTTCCTTAATTGTTTTAGTACCTAAGTCGATTACAATTTCAAAACCTTGAGCACCTACCGGAATGTTATTTCTGCATCACCTCAAGGTCGACTGGAAGAAAATGCCTAATGGCATTAAGTCCGCCATTGTACACCGTTGTGCATAAAGATTTAAATAAATAAAAGTCTATGTTCATGAATATTATTCATCAAAATATTGAAGGCTCTTCTGGCAAAGAGTTAGAAATAGAATTATTTTTAAATGAAAAACGTATCCATGTACTTTGTTTAACTGAACACTGGTTAAAAAAACATGAACTCTTAGTTAATATTGATAATTATAAAATCATTAGTGCGTTTACTAGAGATTTCGCTATAAGAGGTGGGTCTCTCATTTCAATTAATGACAAATTAAAATCAAAAGACCGAAAAGACGTAGTAGCACTCACAAGTGAGTGAAATATTGAACTATCATATGCAGAGCTAGAACAATACATTATTATTAGCGTCTATAGACCTCCTTCTGGAGATTACTACCTGTTTGAGTCCATTATGGAGGAAGCCTTAAAAAAGGTATGTAAATGTAAGAAGACTATAGTTGTATGTGGCGATTTTAATATTAATATTTTAGAAAACTCTCAGAACGCGCTAAGGTTCCTCAACCTTTTTAAATCTTTTAACTTACAAAATCTTTTTTGTGAACCAACTCGCACCAGAGCCACATCAGCTACCTGCTTGGATAATATTTTTTCTAACAGTGATGTAGATGAGAAATCTATAATACATTTTATAAATTCAGATCATGCAGGTCAGTTAGCTAGATTTAAGTACCAACATGTTCCATTATCAAAAAACATTGTTTGTAGACCAATCACAACTTATAGATTAGAAAAATTTAAAGAAAACATTAAGAGTAAAGTACCTCTTTTGGAGTTGAATAATGATAAAAACCCGAATGATCATTACGGAGATTTGTTCGGAGTAATCAAATACGAATGTGATAACATTTTCACTAAAAAAAAAACAAATATAAATCAATTCAAAATAAATTTTGTGAGGCGTAGCCCACGCCTGGAATCTATAAAAGTAGAAGGAAATTATATGAATTATACGAGACAAAGGCATCTACTAATGAGCCACAAGTAATTGAACAGATTAAAAAGTACTCCAAACTATTCAAAAAAGTATGTTCAACAGCAAAATCTAATTATATACGGGCTAAAATAGAAAATCTGATAATAAAACGAAGGCAATATGGAATGTTATTAACAAAGAAACTTGTAAAGCAAAGTCACGTGATCGATCCTTCGAGTTAAAAATAGATGATAAACTCATTAAAACTGATTCTGAAGTGGCCAATGCATTTGAATCTTTTTTCACAAATGTTCCAATCACCACTACAAATAAGTTAAATTCGACGAAAAACGTAGCCAATTCTCTTCTTAAATCTAGTGTTAATAAATGTAATATTAACTTTGATTTTCAGTACATTGACTCTGTCACTATACTTAAAACTTTTAAACAACTAAATATAAAAATACCGAGGATCTTTGGGGCATTTCAACTAATATAATAAAATCAATAGTGCCCGCTATAGCGCCTCACCTTGCATTCATATTCAATAAATGTATAGAAGAAAATCAGTTTCCTAATCTTATGAAGTACAGTAAAGTCATTCCTTTATTTAAAGCAGGAGACAAAAGTGATCCTTCAAATTTTCGACCCATTTCCATACTCCCAACCCTCAGTAAAATTTTTGAAAAAATAATATTTAATCAATTGTTTTCACATTTTACGGACAATAAGTTACTTCATAACAAACAGTTTGGTTTCACTAAAGGCAGGAACACAACGGATGCAGGAGTTGCACTTGTGAAACATATATTTGATGCTTGGGGCGAAAAGCAGGATGCCATTGGTATATTTTATGATCTATCAAAAGCTTTTGATTGTGTTGATCATGAGACTTTGTTACTGAAATTAGGTTATTATGGTGTTTCTAATAAAAAGTAAATTGTGCCATAAAGCTTATTATAGTATTAATGATTTCTTCTCACACCAACTTTTGACGAATCTAAATAATTTTCTAAAAATTTCAAAGAAAATAAACGTTATTTTATTTTATTTTATTTTACTATCTATAGACTCAGATCCCGTGACTCGCTGAAAGAACTATTTAAAGAAATTAATATTTTAACAGTTGCTTCTCAATATGTTTACGACAACATCTTATATGTACGGAAGAACATAGATCTCTTCAAAAAAAATTCCGATAACCATAATTTTAATACAAGAAATAAAAATAAACTGGCAATGACAAAAATTAGACTTCATAAAGTTGGTAATTCGTTTGTAGGCAAATATATAAAAATTTATAATAAAATTCCTCAGGATTTGGTTGACAATAAAAGTAATAATAAGTTTAACTACTATTAGTTCAAAAATGTTTGATGATGAAAGGCTACTATAATGTAGACGAATATCTTAATGATAAAAATGCATGGTCACCCTAATCTTCTGTTGTTGGCCACTTGTATAATACAATATAAACTAATTGTAACAATGTAAACAAAACAATATTTAAAAAAAAATGGATAATCTACCTGAGTTTCTTGCTGGTATCTTCTCAGGAGAACCAACTTACCGAACCAGCGAAAGAATAATTTTCTAATGGTTATTTATGTACTTACTTAATTTAGTATTTTTATAATATTGCTTGACAAAATTGTAAAATTTTCACATTCATATGTGCTCTTTATGTGCCTAGACTGAATAAATGAAATTGATTCTGATTCTGATTCCAGTGGATACGTACGTACTATCTGTGCACCAACGCGACTGTACCGACCTACTTGGTAAAATGTTATGCTAGAACTGTAGGTGTAGAGGTGTACATTATGTTTACGCGGCCCGAGGAGGACGCAGCAGTGAGCCCTTTAACTGCCTGATGATGATATGATGAGCTTGGGATAACATCAAAACTAAAGTTCGTGGTGGGTCGTGAGTTCATAACGCTAATAATTGTCCAAGAATTACATCTGTACGTGCTAATAAAATAAAATAATAACTTTGTGTAGGTAATTGACATAAGGAATCAACAGACTCACCTGTCGGAGATGAGGCCCGATATGATAATGGAGAACACGAGTCCCAGGTTGTGCACTGTGCCGATCAGCGTTCGTTTCCAAGGTTGACACCCGAGGTCGAACTGTAACCAGGATTTCCTTTTGAGAGAACCGTAGTTTGGTACAGATTTGTAAGGGCAAGGTCAAAATTGAAAAGAAACAGACGTTTAAAATAATTTGCATGACTTAAGGTACGTTACATTCCCAATATCTTATGAAGTCACTATAATCATAACATTATCTAGATCATTGTCCTCTGAACAATGCACCACGTGCGGTTTGATGTCGCAACATAATGACACACCAGTTCTCGCTGGGCAAGTACTAGGTAGCATGTAGGTAGGTACACTGCAACAAGTGGCAACAACCATGATGTATGTAATGATATGGTGTGGACGCTTGCACACTCAACACCGTAGTGTTTACTTAGCAATTTGCGATCTGTCGAGCGAAACCCGCACACACCGCGATGTGACGAGCGAAGTGGGCGTGGAGCGTGGACGTGCTCCTGAACTTGCCTGATACACAATGGCCGTCGTTGCCACTGTTACCCATTACATAGCTATTCAAATCATTGTTTTATTTAATCTATTGACACAGGAAAATATTTTTGGTTTATGGTTCGTTAAGGATGAAGATACACCAGTCTGGGTAGGTACTGTAATCTAGTTTGTGCTAGGGATAGGCGGACTGTGGGACAAGTTCAAATTGAGAAAAATGTATATCACCTCAGCTACAATACTATTTTGATCTTCGTATTCCAATTCACCGCAAAGCACGGTCTCGTTAGAAGCGAAGTCCTCAGACGAACAAATGGCTTGGTGGCTTGATGCTGTTGAGTTAGTCATGTTCCCTCGGGCTGGCGCCACTCTGTAGCATGCGTTAGTTTCGTTCGCCAACGCGTAAGATGTCCACGACGCATTAAAACTAGAATCTATAACCTCACATTCTGGCACTTTGCACCTGCAATGAACAAATATGAAATTGTATTGGGATCACGTCGCCAACGCTGTCAGGTGCGTGCTATCTTGGGTAAGCATTTTGTGTAACCATGTTCAGTAAAGTAATATTATGGTACCTACTTATAATTATTGCATTTATTATTCTTATCCAAATAAATACATCTCTATCTCATATTAACTGTCTATAGTGTACTGCGAAAAGTATTTACTGTGTACTTAGTCGAGAACAAATGCATTTTTATTTATATATTTTAAGTATTTACAACCCTTTGAAAAGTTTAATGAACTTTATTCTCAATATGTATGGCCCTGGACACAGTACAGGTACATGAGTCTCTACTCTACTCGCAGGCCACCTGCCCAACACACGCCACCCCTGACTCTTAGCAAGTAGAATTAGATTCTACTAAGAGTGAAGTGGAAGCCAGGCACTGGAAGAACTGTAAATACGAGTATTAAGTATCAGTTGTGAACCAAGCGAATTGATGAGATTATCTAAGAATGTTAATAACGAAGACTAATAACTATAGTCCTCGACGCAACTGGGAATACTTCCGAGTGAGTGCGCACCTGAGGCGCCGGCAATGTACGTAGGGCAAGCCGCGGATTAAAAAGAAAAAATAATCCATATCATCTAGTTCCATTATTCTCGTAAGTGTTGTCGGTGACTTTAGTTAACAAGTGAATGCTAAATATTCACGGTTGCGTCGCACTCGAAACAGGCACAGGTAACTGTTGTGTTGACTAGGTAAGTACCTGAAGCCCACCTCGGCGGCTGTGAATACGTAGTGGAAGTTGCACATGTTGAGGAAGGAGTCGCGGAAGGCGAGCAGCAGCAGCACCAACACCTGGTACTTTCCGAAGCTGCCGAGCTCGCGCAGGATGCCGTCCAGGTTGAACCCCTCCGTGGCGTTCCCTCTGTTCTCCTCCGACATCTGTCCACACACACAGATCCACGGCCATATAACTTCTTACACTGTAATATAATATGATGTCCAGTTGCCAGTGTCACACGCGCGGCCACACTGCAGAGTGTCGCATTTAGCTCACAGTTAGTCACAGAACACACATTATTATACAAGTGATACTCCAAGCGGATCACAACATACTCTGAAATGCTCTGAACATTCTACAAGCGGTGAATACAAGATACGCAAGGCGATACGGCAAGACAAGTCGAACATTTAAACGGAGTAAAATCGGACAATGTGTCTGAATATTTTGTGTCTGAAACGTGGGCAACTCAATGGTATGAAACAAGGAACGACGGAATCTACGGACTACCTTTATATTTATATTGTTGGACATCATGTTGAAGGGTGGGTGTCCTACTTAACAACTGGACCTGCTGCGGCTGCGGCTCCCGGCGGCGGGGTCACCATCGTACCTGAAAATAGAGACAATTTGTTCGTTAATGGCGTTCATTAGACACAGTAATTATTAAATAATTACACACTATTATATACCATATTTTGAAATCCTATTTTTCCAATATAATTTTCGTGTGGAGGAAAATGACTGCACCTCGAAAATCTACGATATATCGGCAGGAGTACCACAGGGGTCAGTGCTGGGACCAAATCTATACACACTGTATACGTACGACCTACCACAAAACTCAGGAGTAACTGTTGCAACATTCGCAGGTGACACGGCGTTACTGCAATTTACAAAACAGTTTGTCAGAAGTAGAAAAATGGTTGACCAAATGGAGGATCGCCGTTAGCGCATCCAAATCAGTGCACGTAACATTCACTCACCGAAAGAAAGATTGTTCTCCGGTTACGTTGTATGGAAGACAATTGCCACAACAGGATACTGTTAGGGATCTAGGAATGCACCTAGAACGCAGACTTACGTCTAGAAAACATATAGAGACCAAAAGACATGAAATTAACCTGAAATACAAGGGTCTTTATTGGCTGCTAGGACGTAACTCAAAATTGTCAACACATAAAAAAATGCTAATATATAACGCAGTCCTGAAGCCTATTTGGACATTATGAAAGATTATTTCTTTTTGTTTATTTATTTGTGATGATAATTTTTTTTTACTAAAGTAGATGTCTTACGATTTACGAATATATTGGGCTAAATTCATGCATGGCAACTAAATTTTTGGTTCATTTAATTTAGGTTCCCCGGAGATCCGATATTAGCCCGGAAACGGATAGAAATAGAGTAAGGCAGAGTAGGAAACAACCGTGGTGGAAACCAAAAACTAGAACATGTATTTGTTCCGAACATTTCTTTAAAAGTGATATAATCACAACTAAAGATGGACGTCGTAGAATAAAAGTGGGAGCTGTTCCTGCAGGGGTGGGTGACCAATATTATGATAAAAACTGGGTACTGGAGGTGTTGTCTGGGTCCCTTAGCACCTTAGCACCTTGTGGTAAGGGATCCAGATAACTGATAATCATTAATTGATGATCATTGTTAGTACCTACCGATTTCATCGATGCTACGCAATTTTTGGTGCCGGGATAGTCACCTTAACAATATTGTAATGACTTGCATAAGCGTCCTCTCTGACATAAATGAATAAATATTTTGATTCTTTGAACGTTGTCTAACGGAACGGAACCCTTCGAGCCCAATTCCAGCTTACCGATTTTTTGTACCTATGCTTATGTTAATTTAATTGTTAATATTATTCGACTGCTTCGGTGGCGTGGTCGGTAGTGTATCCGCTTTCGACACCGGAGTCTCGGGTTCGATTCCCGGTCGGGACAAACTTTGTGTGATGACACATACGTTTGTACCGAAGTCTGGATGTTTCCTATGTATAATATGTATGTATTTACAAAAAAAAATGTATATAAGTATTTATATCAGTTTATCTAGTACTCATATCACAAGCTCTGCTTAGTTTGAGACTAGATGGCGTTGTGTGGATTGTCCTAACATATTTATTTATTATTTATTATTATATTTATTTTTAAACAAATATAAAGAACATTTGGATGATGATAGTGATTTTTAAAACTACCTACCTCCCATACAACAATACCTAATTACCTAAAACTAGATAATTTGATTCCCATATATTTGGGGAAAAATTTGGTGGTGGCCTTTTTCGCCACGGGCACACTAATGTAACCCTGGTAATTTGTCACTCACATATGAATAAACAACTGAACATACTCTTGACAACGCGCCACGGTATCTAATTTTTACTCGCGTCTATTCCATCGTGTTGGGTATCATTAGATTGGTCTTTTAAAAACATTGAGAAACCTCAATCTCGAAAAGATGATTTTTTGATTCAAGTATCCGTTTGCGAGATATTTAGCTTAGAAGAGAATACTTTTGCGAAAACAGGGGCTGTCCAAGTAGTGTACTGGGCTCATTCCAATTCTTGCTATATATTAATGAGCCTCGTAACGTTACTGGCCACAAAACTGTACTGTTTGTAGATGACACGACACTCCCAAAAATGAAATTACCTACGAGCATGAGATACACTCTACTCTAAATAAAATTACTCATTGGCTCAATGGTAATAATCTTCAAATTAACGTCGATAAGACGACACAACTCATTCAATTCCAAACTCCTAGAACTCAGACAATCGATTTAAATCTGTACCATAATAGTTGTATAGGCACTTTACTCTTCACGAGTATCGGACTGCCATCGCTGCCATGAATAATGACCTGAGTGCCATCAGCCTATGGGCAAGGTCATACGGCCTTCACATGAACCCATCAAGTCTCAGGATATGGTTATTGGCAGCCGACAGATGCTGGCACGGCTGGATACGGATTCTCTTCTAACTATTTTGCTGGCTGACATTCCGATCAAGTACTCTGATACCGCTAAGAACTTGGGAGTTCTTTTTGACAACAACCTGTGCTGGGGGACTCATATTAATGAGGTCAGTAAAAAGGTTCACTTTACTTTTCACACATTAAAATGTCTCCAGAGTTTTCTGCCTCAGGAAACTAAAACCCTAATTTTGCCCATCTTAGACTACGCGGGTGCTTGCTGTTTGGATGCTACTGAGGAGCTCTTAAACAAACTTGAGCGGTTGCAAAATTTAGGTATTCGATTTATTTTTAACTTACGTAAGTATGACCATGTCTCACAATCTCGCAAGGAACTCAAGTGGCTCCCAATCCGCGTTCGTAGGAATACTGGGTTATTATGTCTCCTCTTCAATGTCCTACACAATCCCTCATGTCCTTTCTACCTGCGGGAGCGATTCACACTGATGCGCGCGTCAGATGAATCGTGCCGGCCTCACCTACCCTCTGTCCTTCCCATAAATCCAACTTTTTCTCTTACTCTTTTTCTGTTCATGCTGTTAGGCTGTGGAACGCTCTGCCGGTAAGTCTAAGAAACTGCAAAACTGTATAATGTTTTCAAGAAGAGAGTGAAGGAATATTATCTCGCTTCCCTTCCTTAACAATTTGTAGGTATGTTTATGTATCTATGTTTATGATAAGTTAATATGTATGTATTTGTGTATTTATGTAGTTAAAGTGTATGAAAGTTTATTAACCTAAATAACAGTATTAACCTGCACACACACCAGTACCTGATTTAACTCACGTCTCCACTATCAGGCCCGTTGCAAGAGATTTCTTTAGATTTATATGGTGCCTCTGTATACATATATATAATGTTTCCATTCACAATACTGTGCATACTGTGTGTACATAAATAAATAAAATAAAAAAAATAATAATGTTAAACTGGAAGACGTGAGCACTACTACATTTTAGGAATAATTCTGGATGGACATTGTGATTGGAAGGCTCACGTGGATAATGTGTGTGCTATATAAGCTTCACAATTTTGTTTTTATTATTATTGTGATATAGTTTTTGTAATTTTCTTGACTTCACCTACATTACTAGGTATATAGGTATGTAAGTACTTAGGTACATACTATCCCCTATTCTGTGGTCTCGGTACTAAACATCTTAGCTTTCAGTTATTTTCGCTTCACTTTGCCCTTGGGTTCGCTTCACTTTGCCCTTGGGTTCGCTTCACTTTGCCCTTGGGTTCGCTTCACTTTGCCCTTGGGTTCGCTTCACTTTGCGCTTGGGTTCACTTCACTTTGCACAATTAAAGCTTACTTCCAAACAATTGAAGATGAGGACTTTAGCTCAAACTTCCCGATCAGCCGAGTTTGTTTCACAAACGTATAATAGCGAGAGAGACAACGAGAAGAGATGAATCTAAGTATTCAAAATATTCTATTAGATCATCATTGGGCTTATAAGTAAGTTATTTTATGTCATTGACAAATGAGTCTCATTTTAAAGCAATTACGCTGTCATTCTACATCCATTCGTAAACAGATAATTATTGACCACCTACCTACTAAGTAGGTATCTACTAAGTACTGTAGTACTGTGAAGGAAGAAGCGCCAGCGTCACTTTTGGTCAAAATAGTAAAGCGGATAGGTGCCCGGACTAGGTACTCCCTAGGCTGGGCTTGAATAGGAGACGTATCTGGATATGTCCGCTTATCATAAATACCGCACACGCACGAGCCATAAATACTGCCATAAACTACAAAATTACACGATATTAAATTGCTTTAAAATACTCAGTACGTACGCGTAACTAGTATTAGTACGTACTTACCAATAGGTACTAGTTATACGACCCGACCATGATTATGATTGTCGTGGCTCTGGTTATGTTAGTCTGTTCATTAGAGAGATTACCTATACACATTGGTACACGTATCATTGCTAGATACAGAATGTTATTATAAATCATTTCGCTAAAAGGCGACTCTATCACAATCACACCAAATCAAAATACGCGAGCTGCATTGTACCTACATAGTAGGTAGGTACTAACGTATCGAATATATATTTATTATACCTAAGAGGTGGTAGCAGCTGTAGGTCTTAATACGTTATCAGTGAGAGAATAAAGTAATCGTAGGTACAACACCGCAGGTACTTAGGTAGTATAAATAATATTACCGTGTGTTAACAGATGAACCATGCCTTGCCTTACCGTCCACGTAGCACTCGTACGCGGAGATGCAGTTATATGGGACGGAAAGGAAAACGAGATCTAATGTGAAGTAACACAAGATCGTCTAATGATAATCATCCACCGAGCCGGTTACCCATCTTAAGATGAAGAAGAGAGAACAGCGGCCTGCCCAGATGTTGCCTAACCTTTGCAATGTCTTTGAAATCTCCCGCCAAGTGGAGCGAAAAAGCGGCACGACCGTACCTTTTCAGTTATCAGTTCAGGCCATATTCGACCCTAGACATTGTAGCATAGCTCATAATAATATAGCACTCCCAGTGCATATACCTACCTAGTTACCTACTATACATATACGATGTGAAGCGCAGGCAATGTCGCCTGCCGTGCACCGGCACCCGTGTACTCACGGGGTAACAGTTAGTGGGGCCTACTTGACGAGACCTACAGAGTGTCACTGAAGGATGGTCCACCTACCATGCAGACAGTCCGTCCTGGCGCCAGCTGCTGCAGCGCTGGTGGCGCGGTGCTGATGGTGACGTAAGGCCTACAACAACACAACACTCACCGAATGTAACTGAAACGCGCCGACATTTTCTTCACGTTTTATAGTTGTAACACAATCACACACGTAGGTATTACGAGTACGAGCTGCACAAATAATAGGTACCTACTTACTTTATTGTGCCTCCCTGTAAGTACGTACCTGCCTACGACATTTACAAATTAACAGATTTTCACTAAATGCATATGAAAGTATATGAGGTACTCAATACCCACTTAAAATTATCTAATTTTGAAAGTTTTGTTTGTCTGTCTGTTTGTTCCGGCTCATCTCTGAAAAGGCTGGACTTTAACAGGCTTTCGACTAATGTTATAAGGAGTAACATAGGCTACTTTTATACTAGAACTGGAAAACTATACTCGTAGGTATCACGCGAGCGAAGCCGCGGGCATCTGCTGGTAGTTTATAAAATTGATCGAACTCAAATTAAAAGTGGTATGATATTTAAATGAGGGGCCAACCGACAATGAAAAGAGGTTCAACGGGTACTATTTTTAGTATAATTTATTTTTTGGTCTAAACGATCTTAATAAAGAGGTCCAATAAGCAATTGACTATTTACGAGTATTTTGCAGAAAGTCCTACGGCACCTAAAATGAGGTCAAGCTCGTTACGGCGAGTAAGTAAGTCACCAACTTGCGTGTGATCTGATCTACAAAACTGTGAAATATTTGTTGTGCCTTTGCACGTTATATCATATTGGTAATCAGAGTAATTTACATGTACTTTCTATGATGACAAACGTACTCGTACTTTGTTACGAATGTACAACAACCCTTAATGATTGACATCTCGTTCTCGACCTTGAGAGTTAGTAAACAGGACAATAACTCAGTGCAATAATCTGTACAACAGTACAACAGAACAATAGGTAGGTAGTCCATCTGATACGAGTAGGAGCGCGAGCGATGTGATCGTAACATGTCGATGTGAGACAGTAGAATGTGCCATCAACTACGTCAGCGGTAATGGCGAGGAAATCAAACCAATACATTTCACATGTAATTGCTACAGATAAATAAACACGAGTAGACACCGACGTAGAACTGTATCTGGTGGTAACTTCTACACATACCTATACCTACCCACTAGATACCTATCCCAATCCTATATTATACTTTACTATACCGAAGTTTCAATTTCGGTTTCGGCCAGTTTCGGCCAAACAACATTTTTTTAAACATGAATATTTACTTTAATTTAAGTATCCATTCGCGAATTGGACTTATTCAGAAAACTAAAATAATGGCAACAAAATATCTAAATTAAATTAACTACTCGTACTTAATTAATCTTAATCAAAATCTGTTCAACTGTTAATTCTATCTACTCAAGTGGTTAACTATAAATTATTAAAATTAAAAATTTTATTGACAACTAGCTGTTGCCAGCAGCTTCGCCTGCGTGTTACTTTAGATCTACATAACTTTTTTATTTATGAAGCGATTGAAAACCAAACCGCAAATTCAAATCAAACAATCAAATCGTTTCTTAGATTAGCGTGTTCAAACATTCAGACAAACACAAAAGTTCTAAAAACCATTGTTTTGGATTTTATTGCGTTCATAAAGCCCCCCTACACCAGTTTCTCTATTATAATAATATCTTCTATTATTTTCTCTATTATACCATAAAAATTCATCTTAAGATACGAAAATATGAAATATTATTTATTATCTAAGTCGTATGTGATAGTCCATTGAATTATATGGCGAGCGATATTGTATCTTAAGTTAAAATATTATAGTATCTTAGCTGTGTGCAGCGCCCCTTAGTGAACTCCACTGCGGGTGACGTAACCTGATCTAAAGAGCTCTTCAATCTGATCCCACCCTCTTCTTTCCGATCCCGAACGCGTGCCGGGCAGAGATGCCACTCCCACACAGTGGATAGCATGTTCGCGAGAACCGAACGTTCTAAACGTTCGTTTCTCTGCCGAACGATAGTGGCCTGGAACGCCATGCCTGTGCACGTGTTGTTCTCCCACATATAACCCTGGGTTCTTTAAGCAGAGCGTGAAGAGGCGCATTAGTAGGTCGTCAAGTTGAGGGCCACTGTCTATAGTATTGTGTGCTGTGAGAGTGGCCCACAATCGCTAGACGTCGTCACGACTCACCACCAGGCGGGCGGCGTCAATTTGGCAAACACAATATAAAAAAAAAAAACTTACGCCAAACTTATTATTTGCGGTTGGTACAGTAATCGGGTCTAGGGATCGAACAGCAAAATTAAGTTTGTTTTTTATTGTATATACTTTTCCGGGATAAAAAGTACCCAGCGTGGTGCCCAGGATATTAAAGAATAATTATACCAAGTTTCATCGTAATCGAACCGGTAGTTTTTGCGTGATGCCTTTTTTTTTTTTTTTAATTCCGCGGCCCAAGGCCGCGCCCGCTCTAACGTCTGTCGCGGGCGTCCCTGGTTACAAGCAGAACGTATTTCCAGTGGCGCCCGGCGGACTTCGACCACCTCTGTGGTCTCTGCGGGGGTTAGGTCGGGATGAGAATCTCGCTTCGTTGGGGTAGGGTTTTATCCCGCGTCAGTGAGTGAATCTGGTTGCGTGCTATGGGGCAAAGGCCCCGCAGCACGCAACCCTTCTAGCCTGCTTCTGTAAGAACGATGGGTGGCGATCTTGTCTGGTCTTGGGCGTGGATGAGTCTGCGGCGCGGCGAGATGTTCCACAGAAGCGGCCCCAGAACCGACTCCTGTGGAACACCGCACGACACATCTCGCCGAGCTGGCCCGAGCCAGCTGGGAAAAGCTATGGCACTCTCCGAGAGATAGGCCCCGACAATACGACGGAGGTAGAGAGGCGTTCCGTGATACACGAGCGCCTCCCTAACGCAGCTCCATGGCAAGGTGTTGAAAGCGTTGGCGATGTCAAGAGACACCGCCACCACCACCCTGCCCTGTGAGACTGCTTCCTCCGTCAGGCTCCTCACGCGCATGATCGCGCTCACGGTGGAGCGTCCCCGACGGTAACCGAACTGGTTATCCGCCAGGTCTGGCCCCACACTCGTGAGATGCTCGACGAGGCGTTCCGCGATAATTCGCTCAAAGAGCTTACACACCTCGTCGAGCAACACGATCGGCCGGTATCCGAAAGGTGAGTCCACTGGTCGCCCCACCTTACGGATCAGAACCAGTTTCCCCGTCCTCCACACCTTGGGAAACTGGCCCCTTTCGAGGCATGCGCTAAAGAGCCCCATCAGTCGAGGCCCGAGTTCTTCAAGGGCCAGGACCCATGCACGGCCAGGAATGCCGTCGGGTCCGGGGGCAGTGATTTTCCGGCGTTTAAGCCGGAGTACTGCCGCACCTAGGCGGGGCCTCGCAGCCATTGGCCTTATGGCCGGGCCGGCTGCAGTGGAAGCACCGGTCGCCCACGGTGTCTTCCGCTGTGAACTGCACTCCCACGTGCCCTACCACCATACAACGGAAACATCTCGCTTCCTGGGCACGCAGGAGGTGCACCTGCGCCTTTGAGAAGCCCCCTACAAGGAGGCTTCGTCCGTCCGCTATTTTCAGAGCCACCGCGACGGGGCACTGGATGACTGTCGTGCCATGACCAGTGGGGCTGAAGGTGATCTCTCCAGCCTTGATCTGGTCATGGGGACAGACGCCCGCCTCCACGACGGCGGAAATAACTTCCTCCGTCGTGGCCGCGTCATCCAAACCTGAGATGCGCAATGCGGCGCATTTGGTAGGCCTAGTGACGTGGACGGCTTCTGCGTCCAGGGTTTCCCGCAGCTTAGCCGCTAGGGCTTTGGGGCCGCTGGAGGCGCCGGAAACCTCGAGGAGGTGAGTGCCGGTGCGAGTGTTCTTGCACCGGAGCCCCCCTGAATGTCGAGGGCCTTCAGGTCGACTGAGGCCTTTACGGTCCTCAGGACGTCGGAGTACCCCACACCCTTCTCCGCGCCCACTGACGTCACCGTCAGGACGACAGCGGTGGAGCGAGGGGGACGGGGCCTCTTCGGCGCCTTCGCCGCGGCGGCTTTGGCCGCTTTCTTCTTCTTCTTCCTACGCTGTTTTTTAGCGCCCCAAAAGCGGGAGCGGCCCTGGCGGCAGCGGGGGTGGCACTCCTCTTGCCCTTCCCCTTGGCCTTCCGCGAGATAGCCGCAGCCTCGGCCAGCGTCCGCCTCACTGGGACAGCGGATGGGGGAAGGGGGGAGCGGCTAGGAGGCCTGCCTCTAGGGCGGGGCGCAATGCTGGCGCCGGCAACAGCCGCGTATGACAACGCGGGCTGCGTCAGCGCAGGGCGGTACGCCCGGTCCTCAAGGACGCCGAGGCACCTCTCGATTGCCGCCATGACCTCGGTAAGAGTAGCCGCAGGCCGTGGCGGCGATCCAGCAATCGAAGGCCGTGGCGGCGATCCAGCAATTGAAGGCGTGGCGGCGACCCAGGCGCCGCGTTGGACGTGGTCTTAGCTGCCGTCCTAGGAGACGCCGGGGAAGGCGGCATGGGATGCCCAGTCTGGGTCCCGGGAGGCCCCTTGACCAGCTTGGTCAGGTTCGCGACCTCCTGTCGCAGGGCCTCCATCTGTTGCCGGGACTCGGCAAGTTCCGCCTCCAGACTGGCCACCTGACCCCGAAGCTTTTGTTCTTCCACGGGGACGCTCCGCGCTAGGAGCTCATCAAGTGAAGACGTGGCGTGGGTCACGGCCGTCTTCACTATCTGCCTCTTACCCGGCATGTTCTTAGTGCCACCCTTCATGGCTTCCGCAATCCGGGTAAGAGCCAGCATGAGCTCCCGCGCGGCTGGCACCTCCTTGTCCCTGCCACTAGGCAAGAATGGCAACGTTGGGGGGGGCTCGGGGGGCTTTGGCACCCCTCTCACCCGCGTCTTCCGGTATGTACCGGACGGGGCGACCGCCACAAATTTTGGCGGCACCCCCTCTTCGGAGCTGGTCTCGCTAGACCGGGTCCGCCCGGAAGCACTAGTGCTCCGGTCGCGGGACGGGCTCGCCTTCGGCGTCTTCTTCTCCAGGGTCCTCTTTCCGGGCGTCTTCCAGAAAGAGGAACCCTGCGTCTCCTTGCAGCTGGGAACGACGTCCGTCCCAGCAGCTGTCGACGCGACCTCCGCGTCGGTTTTGGGGGTGGTTTTGAGGCACACCCCCTGGCCTATCGGGCTTTGTTGACCCCTCCCAAATACCTATTGGGGGCCGCTGTGACTGGTGCCAGGCCTGAGCCCCGCATCAGTCACAGCCGGGTGTTCGTGAAGGGATTCCTCACCTCCAGTTCCCCGTTGGGTAGTTTTATCATCCGTAATTTGCAAAGCCATTTTGTTGGTTTAGCGTCCGTCGACGATGGTGACACCCTAGGCGTGACAGCTCCCCTGCACGATTCATCCCCTCACCGGGTGTCAGAGCTTGGGATTGGGTTAATTTTTTATAGAGGTGTTCATCCTCGCGGCCCCAAGGGGCCACCGGTCCTGTCAGTTCAGGATTATGGCTGGGCCGGGCGGGGGTCTTCACAAGACCATTCCGCCCGCCCCGTTGGTTTTTTAACGAGGCTTCCATCCTCGCGGTTCCGTAGAACCGCCTACCCGCCTGATACCAGGCAGGGTTCGGCCGATCAGTGGTCTCTGTGAGACCGTGGCCGACGCCACAGATGAAGTCAGTGGTGTCGGACCTGTCGCCCTATCGGTTTCTCCACACAGGAGCATTCTGCTCAGCAGAGTGTCGGCGGAGAGACCCGGGCCTCGAAAGGCCCCCACCTTGGTGGGTCTGTGCCCCTCACATTCTGAGGAGACAAGACCCCCACCTTGGCCAGAATTAGCCGTAGTAGCTACACCTCTACGGCATGTTGCCGCAGAGTTGCAGCTACTGCCGTTGCCCGGGGTGCACCGCGTGGAGGATCTGACCCATGCACCCCTTTTGCGTGATGCCTGAACAAACAGACAGATAGACAGACAGACAAAATTTTTTTTAATCACGTTTTTGGTTCGGTCTCGGTCTAGTAACACCCCCTGCCATTTATTTTTTTGATATTTTCAATGTACAGAATTTTCACTACTACAGATTTATTATAAGTATAGATATAGATGTGAGTAAAACCACATTACATAAAATATCCGTTGGCCCCACAGCTCACACTAGGAGGCAAAGCCTGTTCTGTGGGTACCGATTACCAGTGGGGCCTACCACCACGTCTTAATATTATTATAATCTTACCTTGACTTTTGGTACCATGACCTCCTTAAATTAAAACAAGCTTAAAACCATCATAAAACAATATGGTTTTCTTAACAATTTTGGTGACGTCACATCAAAAAGTTCGTTCAAACCAGAGACTTGGGATGCCGCCGCTCGCTTCGCTCCCTGTTCAAACCGTACCATGACCGGACTTATGACAGCTAGGAGTTTATAAATATGTCAAATTTAGAATTCCTAAAAAAGTTGATTTTTTTGAACGGATATATAACGGAGATAATATTATTTTCATAAACTTATATGTATACTACTATAAGTCAATGATTATTTTGTAAATTTTTAATATAAGAAGTAATTGTGATATCTTCTAAACTAAATAAAACACAATTATTTACGCAAATGATCGTGTGAAATGTGAATCTTGTGATTTTATTCTATTATAAATTGACTTAGTGTATGATCGTAGCTGGCATATTGCATTTGAAATTGTGTAGTTCTTGGAAGATACGAGTAATAATGCAGTTACTAATACAACAAGGAAGCGGCGGCGGCGTCGTTAACTGTTACATACTTACTACACTTGTTAACTAAAAGCCAGGAAAGTCAATTCGTAAGGTGTACAAATCCATATATCCCTCACATATATATGGATTTGTACTACCAGGAAAAAGCCCTCTGCGAGCTGAACCTAGGAACCCAAACCCGTCCAACCGTCCACGAGTTATATCACTTTCAAGTTTTTGGGAAGTGGAATGTGCAATTATAGTATATTCATTCTAGATTTCAATGTATGGGGAAAACGGCAAAATTTATAATTTGTTTAAATCACTGCTATGTTTTACCTATATATGAGTACATTACAATTCACGATTCAAGCGACTGAACCACGAAATGATAAGGATATTAACGGCTAATGACGACGCAGATATGCTCATTGTTCAGACTGCAATAGAAGAAGCTGAAAGATACGAGAATGTCGTAGTGGTTGGGCAAGATATAGATCTATTAGTCATTTTGCTGGGTCTCACCCCATAACATAACATAACATTGCAGTGAATCCATCCTCTTTTTGCATGCAATAAGTGGTTGCGACACTACATCATCATTTTACGGTAAAGGAAAGGTTCAGTCTGTTCTGCTGATATTATTTTTTCCTGTGTTGAATGTTTAATTTTTGTTAATAGCTTGAAAACTAGAACTCGTACCAAAATGAGGGTAAGAACTTATTTATAGGTAATTTATTAATAAACAATTTATTCTTGGACCATTTGGTCCTATCTTGTATAGTTTTCTTGAAAATTTAGAAAATCTGTAAAACGGGACACTTTTCAAGGGGGGAGGAGTGATGCAGGTTGCGGGGTGGGCGGGAGAGTCTTGAATTATAATGTACTCACATATAGGTATGCAATAGCAGCTGTTTAAAAAAAAAGTGTTGCCGTCAAAAAATCTAGAATGAATATACTATTAATTGTTATTTGGTAGATAAAGAGGCTTCGTATTGAACTGCTCGCTTTACTGGGCTTTACACATTTAATTTTTGACATTTATTACGCACGAAATTATCTAAATTTACGTATAACTTCACGCGTGGTGTATTAGTTGCAGCATCTTGCTGGATACATTGTGTTTGATGATTGAAGATGATTGGAAAAGACTGGCCGGGAGTTTTCATTGCCAGGTTCTTTTCTTTTTGGCTTCACCCATAGCTTTGCGAACCTGGCTTTAAATGTAAATTCTTATGTGCTGACGTTAATAAGTGTTATTTTATAACCTATATTAATAAATACTTTTGAGTTTGAGTTTGATGACGCAGTGGTGGCAACGACGGTTGGCAAAAATTAGACTGCACGGCTTTGACCAGTTGCCAGTTTCCACGGCTGCCCGTGAGATGATATGTGAGCTGACCAAGCCGCGCCACGAAGCGGGCATCCGCTCTCTTGAAGGCCCTCTTGCTGGACCTAGTGGCCCTATTGTACGCCGCTTCGAGGCGGTCCACGTTCGGGTCACGTGCTACCTGAGCCCTGATCCAGACGCGATATGGTACCCACATAGGGGCCAAAGCCACCACATGTCCGTTGATCATCAGGTATAATAGTATAATTTAACTCGACCGGCATAGACACGTCATTTACAATGTAGTAGGCAAAGCTGGGAATTAAGTCGTTAATCCGTTAATCGTTAATTAACGAAGTTAACATCTCGAGTAACGGATTAACTTTTAAGTTAACTGCAAAATATGTTAACGGACTCGTTAACTTCCGTTACATTTCCCCAAGTCCGTTAATCGTTAATACAGCTCCCGAAGTCGCGTTGTGTCCAGTCAAACTGCGACCATACGTCGCAATATTCGCATGTCCCGAAGACTACGTAACTATGAGTACAGACCGCAAAAGCCTAAAAATAATTAGTTCGTCTTATTAGTGTTTCGTTCAGAACGCAACTAGTCTATCATCCAAATTAATGAAAAAACATTGTTTGTCAACATGCCTATATTATATACACTCTAATAATTATACCCGTCTTTTTATGGTTCCGTACCTACCCAAAGGGTAGAACGGGACCCTAACCAAAGACTCTGCTGTTTGTTCGTACATCTGTACCTTACAGCAATTCAAGATATTTTTTCAGACTAGGTACTTTAATTTATGTCAGTACATAATTCCGCAGGGAACCACGAAAGAATTATTGCACGATATCGAGGATAAGTTAAAATGGTTTACACTTGACGATTACTGTCTAACTTTTATAGGACAAAATTATGTAAATATAAAGAATACGTTTGAAAACTTATTGAATGCCTTACAAAAAACAGTCGGCAAAATTACCAACACCAACATGGTGTTCTGTGTGCCAAATATATACGAGGAGCCCCGATATATAATTTTAAGGTAGAAATGTTTAATTATGCTTTGCGTACGGATCTGGGGCAAAGATTACGCTTACTTTTTGACAGTTATAATTTTTTGACACTAAGACTTGACATGTTTTCCCATACTACTTACTGGCAAAATTATTCTTCAAAATTATTCATAAGAAACATATACCATCACATTATACAGAACATAAAAATTGACTGGAATAACTTTGCTACCATCAATATACAACAGGGTATTACTGATGTTACAGTTTGTTCCTTCTGCAACAGTTCCAAACCTGGACTTGTCTACTATAGATCTTACCAATGACAGTTCATACCTGTAATATCTTATAAATGAAAGATTATTTATATATAAAGTAATTATATTTATTTTACTTTTTACAACCACGTCTTGCTTATTTCTATCTAATTAGTTAAGTCACAGCCTGTCAGAGTGACAGCCCAGATGACATTTCTATGTACATATATTTATCTGTGCCTATTCACGTTCCATTACATCTCCCTCTTTTAAAAGTAAATTATATAATTTACTGAACTTACATAATTAACTAAATTAAGTTTCTTACAACTAACATATTCATCTCTTCCCTTTCCCTCTGGACAAGTTTAAGCTTATTATATTATATAAAGCTTTATAACTACCTATAAACTTACTTATGAACTTATATTAATTTAACTGACCACTGAAGTACGCACCCAGCCTCTCACTTCCTGTTAAATACCAAATTATTGAGCTCTGATGTGATGGGATGTCCTAACATATACAACATTATTACTGTCTTCAACTTTGTAGGACCTAAATTTATTCTTTTGTATAATCTTTCCAGACAGCCAAACTCTAGAGTATGGACCTTTCTTAAACCAAACTTTTTGATTAATTACAAAGTCATCTCTTGCTTGAGACCTACTATTATAAAATTTGTTGTTCCTAAATTTGACATTTTCGAATTGAGCCTTTACATTATAATTCAAACTTGGTTTTAAATATGTATTTGTGACTGGTAATTTTGTTTTTAAATTTCTTTGCATCATTAATTGACTTGGTGAAAAAATTGTTCCTGATACTGGCATTGATCTATACTGTAGTAATGCTATTCTATAATCTGATCTATCTTCATAACATTTAAGTAACATTTTTTTAGCAATCTGCACTCCCCGTTCCGCCATACCATTAGACTGCGGATATCTCGGACTGGAAAATGTAAATTTAAAACCCCACTCTGATGCAAATTTTCTGCATTGAAGGGAATCAAAAGGATTGTGATCTGAAACTATTTCTAATGGTATGCCAAAATTGGAGAAAATCTCTATTAAAACATTAATAATATTACTTGCAGATTTACTATGAATAGGCTTAATGTCTAGCCATTTAGACATATAATCAAACAATACTAAGTAAGACTTATTTCTAAAATCCATTATGTCTATGCCTACTTTTGTAAATGGTAATTCTGGTACTTCATGTGACATTAATGGCTGTTTAACATTATTATTTTGATACACTTGGCAGATGTGACAACTCTTTACAAAATTTTCAATATGATCATCAATTTTGGGCCAGTAATACAACTCTCTAGCCTTCTGTTTCATTTTTGTTGTTCCTAAGTGTCCTTCATGTAGCTTAGTTAAAATAAAAGTCCTAAGTGTCTTTGGAATTAATAACCTATGTTTTAAAAATAGTAAACTTTGATCTACATATAAGTCTTGTTGAAATTTATAAAAATATTTTAAATCATCAGGGACATTTTTGATTTTATCAGGCCATCCATTCTTTATGTAATCACATAACATTTTACATTCTATATCTTTTATTGTCTCATTTTGAAACTGACTTTTTTGTTCTTCAGTGCACTGTAAATAGGATGCTATTCCTACACAGTGAATAACCTCATGTAAATAAGACTGATCCTCATCATTTTCTTCTAAATATGACCTAGATAACAAGTCAGCAATATGCATTAATTTGCCTTTTAAGTACTTAAAACTAATATCATATTTTAACAATTTAAGCTTAAGTCTTTGTAAACGTCCTGAAGGTATTTCATGTATACTTTTTAATAAGATGCTTTCTAATGGCTTATGATCATTTAAAATTAAACATTGTCTTCCATAAACATAGTAATGAATTTTTTTTGTTGCCCATACTATACTTAATAACTCTTTTTCAATCTGTGAAAAATTCTTTTCTGAGCTAGAAAGACTTCTAGATGCATATGATACTGGTTTATTATTCTGCATTAAACAACATCCTAAACCATCCTTGCTCGCATCACACTAGATAGTAATAGGCAAAGAACTGTTGAAATTTTGTAAAACTGGTGCTCTTGTTAAACATAATTTTACATCATTAAATGTCTTTTCATGTAATTCAGTCCATAACCATGTTACATTTTTCTTTAATAGTAACTGTAAAGGTGCCAAAACTGTAGCTAAATTATTAATAAACTTTCTCAAGTAATTCACCATACCCAAGAACATTTGTAATTCTTTCTTATTAGTTGGACTCTTTAAGGTACTAATTGCCTTAATTCGGTCTGGATCAATTCTCATACCCTCTTTAGAGAAAATCTGACCACAATATTTAATTTCGTTTAATTTATGTTGAAATTTTTTTGCATTAAATCTAACATTGTGTTTTTCCGCTCTATCAAATACTTGTTTTAAAATGTTATCATGTTCTTCATCATTTTTACCACATATCAATAAGTCATCACAATAAACAACAACACCAGGTATGTCCCCAAAAACCCGTTCTGTATACTTTTGAAAAATCTCTGGTGCCACAGAAATACCGAACGGGAGTCGCAAAAATTTGTAACAGCCAAAAGGGCTACTAAATGCACATAAGTCTGAAGCAGAATTAGATAGTTTTATATTATAAAATCCATCAGACAAATCCAGAACTGAAAATACTGATTTGTTACTAATTTTTGTTGTAATTTCCTCTAAAGTGGGTATAAGATAATATTCTCTAACTAATACTTTGTTCAACTCTTTTGGATCTAAACATAATCTCAAATTACCATCACTTTTCTCAATAATTATTAGTTACTTACATAAGACTTTGGATGTTCTACTTTCTCAATAATTTGATCTTTAACTAGGACATCTAGTTTGTTTTCTAACCGTTTCAACAAAGCCTGCGGCACTCGACGTGGCGGCTTAACAACTGGCTGAGCCCCAGGCTGGATGCGCAACTCCAATGGCTGCACAAATTCTCCTACACCCTGAAACAGTTTAAGGTTATTATTAACAACATGTTCTTTTGATATCTCATGTTTTGTTAAATTATACTTTGTGATACTGTTAATCTGCTTTTCATTTTCAATATTTTTAAAAAGTTTTAATTCAATTAAACTTCTCAATCCCAAAATTGGTTTCACACATTCTTTAATTACTAAAAACTCAGTCTTAATCTTTTTATTATCCATTATTATTGATAAATTAACCCTTCCAAGCGGTTTTATTTTGGCCGCCCCAAATGCTTCTAATATAAGTTTTGTCTCAGACCACTTAGGATGTTCATCATTGACAATTTCCTTTAAATTGTTCAATGATAGTACATTAACTTGTGCCCCTGTATCACACTTGAATATTACTTCACAATTTTCTACTTTTACTGAAATATTCCATTCTTTAAGGTCATTTTTTATGCCTACTGCCTGTACTTTTACTAGTCACAATTCACATGTGTTTTCTTCTACTGTATTAACTCGTTTATTTTTACATGCCCTAGCAAAATGATTAGGTTTATTACAGTTACTACAAATTTTACCAAAAGCAAAACACTGTTTAGGCCCATGTTGTCTGAAACACTTTAAACATTGATAAGTAACTTTCTTGTCAAATTGTTGGTTTTGGTTAGACTTAAAATACTTAGCTTTTTGAATCATATCAACTGGTTGCTGGTTCTGTTTGTCTTGTTGGAAGATTTTGCTGCTGATGTTAGACATCTCCGCTGCCCTGCAGATTGTTACCGCCTTATCCAGAGTCAGATTGTTTGTCTTCAAGCAATTTTTTCTGTACTTTTTTGTCTCTGATGCCAATCACAATTTTGTCCCTTAACATTCTGTCTTCTAAATCCTTGTAGTTACATTGTTTTACCATTTTTCTAATATTTGTATAGTAGGTATCAAAAGTTTCTCCTTCAGCTTGAAATCTATTGTTGAATTTAAACGTGTGTATCAACTCATTTTGTTTATTGTTGAAGTAATCATCAAGTACATCGATTATTTCTGTGTATTTTTGATTTTCCTCCGAACCACTCAACACGTTGTAGAATAAGTCTTGTACCTGTTCGCCAACACAGTTCAGCAAAATGGCCGCCTTGCGACTTTCCGATCTTTGTGCCAATCCGGCCACTATTAGAAATGTTTTGAATTGTTGTTTGAATTTAGTCCATTTCAATACCACGTCGTCATCGTCATTGTCTAAACTTATTGGAGCCGGTACCCTGTACTCGAACATTTGAGCCATGTTTTCTTCTTGTTTGATATCCACCATTCAATATGTTTCTCCGAACGAAATATATATATTTTCCAACGATTTTTATTGGTTCTTCTTTGACTGCGCCATGTAATATCTTATAAATGAAAGATTATTTATATATAAAGTAATTATATTTATTTTACTTTTTACAACCACGTCTTGCTTATTTCTATCTAATTAGTTAAGTCACAGCCTGTCAGAGTGACAGCCCAGATGACATTTCTATGTACATATATTTATCTGTGCCTATTCACGTTCCATTACAATACCAACTGGACAAGCCAGTTTATTTTTGCAGCAGGAATAAACTAAAAAAATACCTAAAAATAAAGAAATTCATTTTAAAATCAAAGAAACAATTAAAATATCATAGAATCTTAATCAAAAAGTGTAAAAATGTTAACTCTAGTTTAAAATTAAGAGAACAAGCTAAATTATCTATGTTAGAACTTAAACAAAGTCATTTAAAATATTACACTGACACACGACACTTAGTCACAAATAAAAAATTTGAAATTTGAATTAGAGTATGTAACTAAAAAATATGAATGGTCTCTAAAAGACTTTAATAAGTGTTCATCAAGTATAGTTAAGGTACTCAAAACATCTAATTATAATACTGAGCGCCTTAATACATTTATAAATAACCACTCGTGCAACATCAACTTCACAAGTCCTCCTCAATCTTTGGAGCACCAGGCTTCCCTTACAACTTGCTCCCCTTCTACTTCATTAGTGTATGAATTGTGTGACAGTGTAAAAAGTAATAGTCATACTGGTTATACTAAACTAATTTTATTTAGTGATGATATTGGAACTGATTTTGGTTCTTTTCTGATACAACAATTTAATTCAAATTGTTATTCAATTATTAATAACTGTTATCCAGGTGCAACTTTAAATGAAATTATGCAAAAGATATTAGAATATAATTTTAACTCAAACAGTAAAATAATTATTTTCTGCTCAAACAGGGGTAAAATTAACAAAAATGAACTATCCCTATACTTTGACAAAATGCAAAACTTAAATGTTGAACATGTAGTAATGTTTACATTACCATATATAAAAGGTATGCCAGACGTGGAAAATTCTCTTAGATATAAGATAAATTTACAACTCAATTTAACTAGCCAATATAATAGTAAATTCCATGTAATTGACTTTAATTCTGTTTTTAAGAGAACTGTATACAACGTGTTTCATATTAGTGTGGTCATATTTGACCCTCGTTACACATGCGCGTTGAGTTAACTATACGCACGGACAAAATTGCAAATACAAGTTTAGTTAAAAATTTTAAGGTGTCATGTAAATTTAATTGATTTTTCATTTAATCGATATTTTATAAACCCAACACTACCTAGGGTCAAATTTATTCGTAAGGTTCAGTCCTCTTCGATGAATCGTAAACAACTCTTATTTCATATGCTCCTGGTACAGAATACTATTTTGTAGTAATGATAGGTTGTGGACTTTAAAACAACAAAAACTAACCGATTTCATTGTGCATGTCATCCTGGTAGATACGTAGGTACCGTGTTCCACAATAAACACAACTAACTCACTAATATCACGATACTTAGATAAACATTATTGAATTTAATAAAAAATACACTTCCTACCTCTAATAAACACAAAACTAAAAAGTAGGTACTAAAGTAACGGCTCGAAATGTTCGCCGCCTTGATCAATGCACAGTTGGGTCCGTCGCATCATGCTGGCAGTTACATTACACAGCATGTTTGGAGTTACACTGCTAAATGCATCAAATATTTTAGACTCCATATCTTCACGCGTGAGACATACCGCACTGTACACTTTGTTTTTGACATAGCCCCACAAAAAAAAGTCAAGTGGTGTGAGATCCGGTGACCTCGGAGGCCAAGGTATGGGACCACCACGTCCGATCCACTGGTTAAACCGCTCATCTAAATACGCCCGTACATCTCTCGCATAATGTGCTGGCGCCCCGTCTTGCTGGTACATCATATTTGTGTACAATGTTACAGGCAAGTTTTCAAGTTCGGGTTCTAAGACGTTTCTAAGGAACGCGAGGTAATTTTCACCGTTTAGCGAACTCGGTAGCACGAAAGGAAAGGACCAATTAAAATATCTCCGATTATTCCCGCCCAAATGTTAACACGCCATTGATGCTGAAAGTTGTTTTCTGCAGATGCGTGTGGGTTCTGATGAGTCCATACATGTTCGTTATGTTGGTTACTGATACCAGCACGAGTAAAAGATGCTTCATCGGTCCATAAAATACGGTTCGCGAAACTAGGGGATCGTTGTGCTTCCTCTCGGTACCACTGGCAAAAGTTGAGACGTGGTACGAAATCAGCCGGTGTCAGTTCTTGGGTGTGCCTGAAGTGGTACGGATGTTGACCATCTGCTTTTAGCACGCGCCATACTCTCAAATGATTCATTCCCAGAACAATTCCAGCGCGGCGAGTACTTGTTCTGGGATTGGATTGAAAATGCTCGAGAATACTTTCTTCTTGCTCTGGTGGTACAACAGATGGTCTGCCTTCTGAGCGGGAACCACGGAAAGAACCAGTGTCATGTAAACGGTTCACCATTTTTTGGAAGCACTCCACAGATGGTAACCGCCGCCGTTCACCTTCGAGTCTATTGTCCACAAATCTTTCTCGATAAAGGCGACGAGCTTCACGCAGACTGCCATCGGCTGCCCCGACGCAAAGTATCATTTCATAATATTCACTATTACTTAAATACGCCATGATCGATTAACACAGATTACTACGTACGCCTAATATCAAAGTTTACTTGCAACTGAAAAGAAATTAGATAGTTGTAAGTGTTGCCCAAGTGCAATGTCTTATTTTCTTGAATTACGTCGTAATTTTGGTAAAAATCTAATAAAAGTACCAAGTAGGTACTTAGTTTTATTTATGAAAAAAAGCTAGTAGGTACCTAGTATAAAATAATTTAAGAGATAAATAATAACATAATTATTATTTACCATAAACACAGGATATTTCCCTAAGACCTATGAAATAAAATAAAATTGTTGAATGCCAGCGCGGCTTTGCTCGCATGATAGTATGCATGTAAATACATTTCGAAACCTACTTAAACCCATTTAAAAAAAAAACCGCTTCAAGATCCGTTGCGTAGTTTTCAAGAACTAAACATACATTAGAACAGACAGACGGAAAAAGCGACTTTCTTTATCCATGTAGTCTAAGATTAGTAATTTATTACCAATTGCTAAAATGAACAAATATCCAGCATAAAAAAAGCTAATAAAGTCCCCGTTTATGAAGAACATTGCGTTAACTTGCAACACCGGAATAATATGGGTTTTGCGGTAAAATTTACGTGTTGTGACGTGTACGTCTTTGATATATGCCGACATCGCTACTGATACCTAGTTTCTTCAAAGCGGCTCCAATCAAAAAAGTGGGCGGTTCTCTTTGTAATTTTTAGGGGTCCTTAAGATACATATTAGTGAAACTGACACCAACACCTCCTACTTTTTCTGATATCCTCGTTCAACCATACAAGTTGCCACTTTTAGCGATAATGTTTTATGAACTTTTATGCATCACATTATCATGACGAATCGAGAACCTAAGTACCTACTCTTTTTTAAAGTCGGTCTTAAATAACCAAACACCTTGCAGATCATTTACTTCATGGTAAATGAGTCGAAAGAGAGTTCACGATATGGTAGTGCAGTGACTGGCATCCACGATCTCTCTATCCCGAAACTGAATACCTACATACTACTATACCCACCAGCGTTCTCAACAGCTACAACATAAACTTCTACACAAACAGCAGTTGTATTTTAAATATCTGTGCGGAACCAATTTATAAAAAGTGTAAATTTAAGGAAGACAAGAACATAAATGTTTCTTCTCTTTTCTTCGACAGCAAATGCGTTGCTCCTGGTATTTGAGTAGGTTGACAACAAATTACGTGTGAGTTGTGACATTCACGACAATCACGTGATACATAAATTCATAGAAAAACTTCAAAAATAACTTTGAGTAGGCACTCTTTATTTTGACCCCAAGTTGTGATTCGGAAACTATTTTGTATGATAACTATTGATAAAGTAACTTTATCTGTTGGTTAAAATTTTGAGTAACAACGAGACTGTCCGAATCTATTTCACTGTTTGGCAAACCTACTTGAGGTCAAATCTAGAGTTCATTCTAATCATATGTTTATTTTGTAGTGCAGTCTTCGAGCTTAATTTCAATGAGCTATCGATAAAAAGGAAATTTATCGACTACGTCATTATAAGTCAATATTTTATTAAATTAATTAAAGAACCCGCGCAATATATTATTTAGGCCCTACCCAATGCAACCTTGAGATATGACCACACTAATATGAAACACGTTGTATAAATACAATTTGTCAACTTCTGACAGTAAGTTTAACGATAACAAACATATTGTTTATGTAAACAAAGGTAGGTATTTTCTACCAAAGCATTATAAGAGACAAATAGCAAGTTTGCTATTCAATTATTTTTACACTTCAGCCAAGAACTTGGCTGACAAAACTGCTTTTATTGAGCAATGTAGATTTAGTGTTAAGACTTTGGAATCTGTTCCAAGTAATTTAAATTAAGTTCTACGACAACAATTTTCGACGGCAATATTACCCTTTAGCAGACATAGTCAATTAATTGAATTAAATTTAGTTACAAATATTAATTATGTTAAAAAATGCCCTCCAAATCAAACCAAATCAAAAAATGTAAATTATATCAACATAGGGCATCAAAATATTGGTTGTTTAACACATGGCAAAGAGTTAGAGTTGGAACTGTTAATGAATTCAGATAATATTGATATTTTTTGTATTACAGAACATATGCGTAAGTCGAATGAGCTCATGTTCAATTTTAGTAATCACCGGGTTGGTAGTGCATTCTGCAGGGTGACCACAGTACGGGGGGGATTTTTGATTTTATTAAATAAAAAACTTAAATTTAAAGAACGGAAAGATATCGTGTCTCTTTCTCTAGAGTGTAAAGTCGAACTGTCTTGCGTGGAAATGGAGCAATTCATAGTAGTATGCGTGTATAAACCTGGAACCTCGCCCTTTTGCGAATTTGAGGAACTTATTGACAAAGTTCTATGTAAACTTGGAAAAACTAATAAGTACCTAATAGTTTGTGGTGATTTTAATGTCGATTTACTTGTTAATACGCCTATGAGTTATAATATTTTAAATTTATTTAAATCACACAATCTTACAAACTTATTTTTGGAGCCTACTAGATATTGTGCTACAATAGCCACTTGCCTGGATAATATATACAGCGATATGTTGCCAGAAAGTAAAAGTATTATAAAAAAGCTAGATTCAGACCATTGTGGGCAAATACCATCTTTTAAAATCACTAAAGAAAAAGTTATAAAACGTAAAATATTATGTAGACCAATAACTGGTGACCGCTTGGAACGTATGAGGGTTGGACTTTGCAATAAAATTCCATTCTTAGACACTGGCTTAGATCCAAATGTAATGTATAAATTATTTTTTGATTCTTTTTACAACGAGTTCAACTCCATATTCAAGTCTAAGGAGGTCATGATTAGTGATAGTCCTACTTTCAGTGAATGGGCCACTGAGGGTATACACAAAAGTAGACAAAAACTTTATGAACTATACTCAGAAAGACAGCATAATAGATCAGTTGAATTTCTAGATTATGTTAAAACTTATTCAAAAAAGTTTAAAGCAGATTGTTTAGCAGCTAAATCAAAATATATAAGTGATAAAATTCTCAATAGTGCAGACAAAGTTAAATCTACTTGGAAAATTATAAACGCGGAAAGAGGTCAACAAAAATTAAATGATAATAATTTTAAACTTAATTTAAATGGTAAAATAACAACATCAGACTTCGAGGTCGCTAACGAATTTGAAATTTTTTTCTCCCGAATTCCTGTAGATTTGACAAAAACCCTAGGCTCTTCAACCCCCATTGCAGAATCTTTGTTAAAAGCAAACGTTCCTTGTTGTAACGTTATATTTAAATTCAGTAAAGTTAACATAAACACCATCTTAAAAACTTTTAAATCTTTAAATATCAAGAAAACAGCTGACCTCTGGGGCATCTCTGTGTATTTAGTAAATTCTTTTGTTGAAATGGTTGCTCCTGAACTAGTAATAATATTTAATAATTGTGTTGATAGTGGTGTGTTCCCTGATTTAATGAAATCTAGTAAATTAATTCCCCTGTTTAAATCGGGTAGTACTTCAGATCCGTCCAATTTCCGTCCCATTTCTGTACTACCTACATTTAGTAAAATTTTTGAAAAAATTATGCTTAATCAAATGCAAAATCACTTTAACGTTAATAAACTATTACATACAAAACAATTCGGTTTCACTCGTGGTCGGTCCACCACTGATGCCGGAATTAAATTATTAGAGTGTATTAAATTATTAGGGTGTATTCTGTGACTTATCTAAGGCCTTCGATTGCGTTCAGCACCAGACTTAAATTAAGAAACTTGATCATTACGGAATCCGGGGGACGGCCTTGAATTTCGTCAATTCTTACTTAAGTGATAGGGTCCAGAAAGTAGTGATCAATGGTAAACAGTCACCTGGTTCTCCTGTAGCAATGAGGGTACCGCAGGATTCAATTTTGGGCCCTTTTCTTTTTCTAGTATATATTAATGATCTCCCTCACCTCATAAGAGACGACCACGAGGTAGTTTTGTTTGCTGATGACACTTCTTTAATATTTAAAGTTAAACGTGGACAGCGCGAACTTGACGATGTAAACATTGCCCTCTCTAGGATAGTCCACTGGTTTTGAGCTAATAATTTATTATTCAATGAAAATAAAACTAAATGTGTAAGATTCACCTTACCTAATGTAAGACTTGTTAAAACCAGTGTTAAGGTTAGGTTAGGTTTTTTTTTTTTTTTTTTTGTTGACGCGGGGAATGCATTTAGGCACCGTCATCCCTGCTGCGGGGGCAGCAGGGACGGTGTGTGGGACTCACGGACCCAAAAAGTAAAGGGCCCGTACTACCCACTAAACCACCGCGGTGTTCCGCCTCACCTTAAACCGGCTCGCAGGGTAGGCCAGAGGTTAAATCACTGCGAGCCGGCAAGGGGCGCCCCGTGAAGTCGGGGCTCGCCTCGGGGGGGCCAATTAAGTGACCCCCCCGGAGCTCCCTAAGGAGCTGAAGAATCTAGCCCGCACCTCCACCGTTCTCGAGCACCTCTCTGAAAGCAGAGAGGGTAGAGAACGGCCGGTGCGGGCGTGCGTAAATGGGCACCGTCCGGAACACGAGGAGGGTGCCCGTCGCCACGGGTGACCATCGGTAGACCTTCCCCCGACCTTCCGCCCACGGTCAAAAACACTAGTCGGGGGCGCGCATGAAAGCCGCTAGGCGGCGCCCTCGGACCGGACGGCGGGGAGGAAGCGTGCGACCCGCCCGCTCCCTCACCCGCAATTCCTCTCTCTTGGCCGCCATCACCACGCTAGCAAACGTGGCGACGGCAGCCCAACACTGTTGGCTGCCGGCCATGGCTAACACCACGGCCGGCAGCGACAAATTCACACCAACGATGCCCGTGAGGGAAGAATGCGGCCCGTCCCATGCCGTGCATTCGGCAAGGGTGTGGGCCGCTGTGTCGACGACACCGGCCGGGCAGTGACGACACACGGTGTCCGGCTCCACCCTAGGCACCTCACACAGGTACTTGGCGAAACAGCCATGTCCTGTGAGTAGTTGCGTTAGGTTTTTTTTTTTTTTTTTACGTGGTCGGTGATGCATATACGCACTTCACCGTCTCGCTGCGGGGGGGAGCGAGACGGCTTCGTGTGGGACTCCCGGCCCTAGGATGTAAAACGGGCCGGACTACCCACTAAAACCTATCCACGGTGTTTCTCCTTCGCCTTAGCCGGGCCGCCGGATAGACAGAAACAGACAGGGGCGCGATTCCTGAGTTTTAACTTTAGGACCGCCACCCCCAGTTCGACGTCGGATACGGGCGGGACGGCCTCGTCATCCGGCACTTCCCGGCTTGGTGCCATACGGGGAGGGACCCACTCTTCCCGCGCAGGGAAGAGGGAGCTGACCACTTCGTCTACAAATTGGGGCTCGAGAGAGGTGGTGAGAGGGGGCGCCCAAGGCTTGAGCTTCTGGCTCACAACCTTGTAAATGTGCCCCCATGGATCCCCATTTAAACTCTCGAGCCCCTCGTTCCAGGCCGCGTTCTTGGCGGCTCGAATTGCCGAGCTAAAGGCCGCCCGAGCGGCCCGGTACGCGGCGAGCAAAATCTCCTCCTGGGCAAGGTCTCTCCGGCGCCTCCCGCGACTGCGGGTATACCGTCGCTGAGTTGCGTGACAGGTTTTTCGCATCTCAGCGAGGTGAGGCCGCCACCAGTACACCTGCCTTCGCGGGGGTACCGGCCTTGCCCTCTGCATCGCCGCGTCGCAGACGCGAGCCATCGCACCGGCGAGATTCTCCGCCCTCGCGTCTACGTCCAGACCGTTGACATTAGGAGCGGCCCAGCGCTCGACAATTGCCGCCTCTCTGGCCAGCTCCCGGTCCAGCGTGTTCAGCCGCCACAGGGGTCCCTCCCCTACAAGGGGGCGATCAGTCACCGCGGGGGTGGCCGAGGGAGCGGCGACAACGTCGAACCAAATGTAACGATGGTCCGACAGGGTCTCCACCCCCTCCATCACTCTCCACCCCCGTATACGGTCCACCAGGGCAGAACTGGCAAACGATAAATCTACGATGGAACTACCCTGGGGCCGCACACAGGTGTGGACCGCCCCCCTGTTCAACAGCACCAAGCCGGTGGACACCGCCCAATCCTCTAGAAACTCCCCCTTTGCAGTCGCCGGGGAACCCCAAGCTGTTGACTTGGCGTTGAAATCCCCGACGACCAATGCAGGGGTGGGGCGTACATCCGCGAGCAGGGCCTCAACTTCGGCGAGCACCAGTTCGAACTCGGCGAGACTCCTACTGGGGGAAATGTACACCCCAACTACTGCGAAGCCGCCCATCCGGGCCAAAACACAACCACGCCCCCTCAGCACTCTGCTGAAGGGGGACGCGCCGACCGCACCCTGACGGGCGACTATGGCCACTAGACCGTCGCAGTCGCCAGCCCAGTCGTCACGATCACGGACCAAATACGGTTCGCTGACGACGGCGACGGTCGCCTGCCACTGTGCTATGGACTGCATCAGGAGATCCTGAGCCGCGAGACAGTGGCCGGCGTTGGCCTGCAGTAGTGAGATGGCCATTTATGATTGAGCGGTGTCCATCCTCTCCTCCGTTGGCGGCGAAGACTGAGTGGTGGAAACGACACCACGTCTTCTGCCGCCACGACGTCCCCGCTTTTGGGCAGTGACGTCACACATCCTAGTGCCCAGACGGTGGGCAGCCGGTGCACCATCCGTAGAACAGACGGGGCACCGGGGCTCCAAAGAACAGCCGGCCGCCTTATGGCCCGGCTGTCCACAACGGAAGCACAGTGCACTGCGATCCACTTCGCAAGTGCACTGTACTCCGACATGCCCCGAGTCCAGACAGCGGAAACACCGCTGGACTCGAGGCGCAAGGAGGGTGGCCCTAACTACAGACCACCCTATGGTTAGGCGGCGGCCATCCAACAACTTCTTGGCCGCCGCGACCGGGCACTTCAACCAACAGGTGCCCTGCCGGCCGGGTACTTGGCCTTGGCTTTTGCCAGAACAACGTACATTCCTGTAGAAGCAGGGGGGCGCCCACGGCCCCTCTTGGACGCTGATCCGGGTCGGCTGGGACTAGACACAGAGGAGTCGCTCAAGCATTGCATCTCCTCCTCTTCATCATCACTAAAAGTGACTGACCCCGTAGGCGTTTTCCGCCTGCGGAAGAATCTAGACGTCAGTGGGAAGGGAGACGCGGAACGCGAGCTCACTTCCAGCATGGTGGCCTCACTATCGGTGTCTGATACGACAGCCGTCGCTTTCGTTGAGAGCGTTGGCGACACGCTGCAGCGAGACAGCGTGACGCGCGGCTCTTTGAGTAACAGGCCCCGGAGTGGACTTCGGGACCTAGTGTGTTCAGCCAGTACATATTCCTTCGGAGTCCGTTGGATTTGCAGATGTTCGTCGGGTTGGCCCGACTCTTCGTTCTTTGTGTTTTTATTAAATTGTTCCATATTATTCCCACGAGTATGAGACGATCTACAAACACTCCCCGGGTGACGCTCATTCCGGGGAGCGGGCTATTACATGCGGAGGTCGCCAAGTATCCGCTGGGTTTTAACGTGCTTTCCTTCACGGATTTTTGTATCGGGTATCACCCTCAGGCCAGCCAATTAAGGCAAGCCGCCTTCGGCCGCGTTGCGCCGCACGTACCCTGTAGACCGTGAGACAGGGGTCGTTGCACGACGCAACGTGGCCGGCTACGAGAGGCTGGTCAGGCCTCCCCGATGCGACCTTTCGGTCACGTCCGTCCCCATGAGCCTTGCAGGCCCATACGCCCATACCCCCTCATGGGGTCCTCTTGCCTGTTAAGGCTCAACTCGGGTGAGGCCGAGAACGACCTCACCATAGCTCTAAGCTAGCTCTAGCTCCTAAGGAGCTAACGAACAGCGCGCCGTTGCCGCGACAGAAGAGATAAAAGAACAAAGACAAGAAACGAAAGAGGGAAGAATAAACAAGGAGAAAAGAAGAACAAGAAAAACGACAACGACGCCGCGGGCCCGCCATACCACGACCCCCCTCATGGGGTCAGCTAGCCCTGAAAAGGGCTTGTCGGACTTGGTCAATGGCTACTAATAATAATATAACTAAATAATAAAAGTAATAATCCTGGGTTCTTTAAGCGGAGCGTGAAGAGGCACATCAGTAGGTCGTCAAGTTGAGGGCCACTCTCAATAGTAATGTGTGCTGTGAGAGTGGCCCACAATCGCTAGACGTCGTCACGACTTACCACCAGGCGGGCGGCGTCAATTTGGCGAACCAAATATAAAAAAAAAAAAAAAAAACCAGAATCCTCCGAGGAGGACACCAATAACCATTGTCCAGGGTGCACCAGCGTCCCGACTTCCGTTCCCCCCACCGAATTAGAAAGGACAAGAAGCAGGGCTAAGCCAACGTGGAGGTTATCCGACCGCACCCCAGGTGTTTTTTTTTTTTTTTTTTTTTTTTTTTTTTTTTGGAAAAGGGGCGCTCTTTCGAGCTCAGCACGGGGGGCTGACCCCCCCCCCCAAACAACATAGAAGCGACGCCCCCGAGACACATAAGGAGCGTCGGACTCCTCAGGGCCTTTCGCGTGCGCGTGGGCCCCCCGACCCACCGCCCACGGCCCTATCAGTCGGGGGCTTGGGCGTATGCAATACGCCGTCGCCCCCTGACTGGTGCCCGGCGGGGCGGAAGCGTGCGGCCTGCACGCTCCCGTTCCCGCAGGGCCTCTCTCTTTGCCGCCATCACCTCCCGAGCGAAGGAGGTGACGGCGGCCCAACATTCTTCGCTGCCGGCCATAGAGAGAATGACGGCCGGCAGCGAACCTACACTGCCGATGATGCCCGTGAGGGCCAACCTCTGCGTGTCCCAGGCGGCGCACACAGCGAGCGTATGCTGCGCCGTATCTACGGCGCCGCCTGCGCAGTGATGACAAACGGGCTCCGACAGGATCCCCACCACTTCCCACAGGAATTTGGCAAAACAGCCATGACCCGTGAGAAGTTGGGTGAGGAAGTAGGTCGGAGCCCCCTGCGCATGCTCCACCCACTGGCGGAGCACGGGACCGATGGCCCCCACGAGCACTCGGCTCGCGGTCGGAGCCGCACATCTCAAGGCCCATTGCCGGAACAGATCGTCGCGAGCCTCCTGTCTCCAGCGATTGACCTGCTCCGGCAACGGGTGACCTCCTTGTTGTCGCACCATGGCGCCCTCCTCGTAGACCCTCTTAAGGACCCCTGCTTCGAGATCCCAAGGGGGACTTTGTGCCAACAGGCACGCCGCCTCGAAAGACACGGTGCGGTACGCCCGTGCAGCCCTCTGCGCCGTGATCCGCTGCGGTCGTCGCAGCTGGACCACGTTCGCGGCGCTGAGGGCATCCACCCAAACAGGCGCCCCATAGAGCGCCTTGGAGCGTACCACACCCTCGTAGAGACGGCGGCATGCACTTCCCGGTCCCCCTTTATTGGGGAGCAGCCTACCGAGCATCCCGGCAAACGTCACCAACTTTGGTGAAAGTTGCCGGAAATGCTCGACGAACCCCCACCGGCTGTCGAGCAAGAGACCCAGATATTTAAGGGTCCTCCCGACAGCGATGGAGGTGCCACCCACCACAATTTGGGCATCCCGAGGGGGTCTCATCCGAGGCCCATGGAAGAAGAGGGCCTCGGATTTTTCGAGGGCCACCTTGAGGCCGAGCGCCCTGATGCGACAGACGACCTGTGCCGTGCCCGCAGTGGCGAGCACGGCAGCGTCACGGAAAGTGGGTCCTCGCGCGGTGACTAGGGTATCGTCGGCGTAACATAGTACGCCGACTCCCCGAAGAGTAGCACCGCGCAGGACCCAATCGAAACCAATGTTCCACAGGAGCGGGCCCAGCACCGACCCCTGTGGAACGCCACAAGACATTTCCCTGCGGACTACGGCCGACCGGGCCGGAAAGATGATGGCCCGGTCGACAAAGTAGTCCGCAAGGACGCGTCTGAGGTACCACGGGACATTGTGGTACCTCAGCGCTTCGGCGATAGTAGGCCAGGGGAGGGTGTTGAAGGCATTGGCTATGTCGAGCGACACAGCCAACACCACCTCCCCCCGGCCAGTAGCATCCTCGACGCTGCCCCTAAGCCGGGATACGGCGTCCAGGGTGGACCTCCCGCGACGGAAGCCGAACTGGCTATCCGACAAGTTCGGCCCCGCCCCCTCCAAATGTCCGACGAGACGTGCAGCGAGCACCCGCTCGAAAAGCTTGCACGTCTCGTCGAGGAGAACGATGGGGCGGTAGGCCGACGGCGACTCCGGGGGACGCCCGTGCTTACGAAGCAGCACGAGCTTCCCCGTCTTCCAGCGTCGCGGGACTCTTCCGGACGCCACACACTCCGACATGAGGGACAGCGTCTCCTCTTCAAACTCCGGCATGACGAGGCCGACGACCCGCCCTGGGACGCCATCGGGACCAGGGGCGCGGTTCCTCAGCTTAAGTTTTAGAACCGCTACCCCCAGCTCGGCGCCAGAAACGGGCGAGATGACCTCGTCATCCGACGACTCCTGGCTTGGTGCCATTCGGGGGGGGACCACTCTTCCCGCGCAGGGAAGAGGGACCTGACCACTTCTTCAACAAATTGGGGCTCGAGAGACGTAGTGAGTGGGGGCACCCAAGGTCCAAGCTTCTTGCTGACGACCTTGTAGATGTGCCCCCATGGATCCCCATTTAAGCTCTCGAGCCCCTCGTTCCAGGCCGCGTTCTTCGCGGCCCGGATTGCCGAGCTAAAGGCCGCTCGAGCAGCCCGGTACGCGGCTAGCAGCACCTCCTCCTGGGCAAGGTCTCTCTGGCGCCTCCCGCGACTGCGGGTGTACCGTCGCTGAGCTGCGTGACAAGTTTTTCGCATCTCAGCGAGGTGAGGCCGCCACCAGTACACCCGCCTTCGCGGGGGTACTGCCCACGGCCCTATCAGTCGGGGGCTTGGGCGTATGCAATACGCCGTCGCCCCCTGACTGGTGCCCGGCGGGGCGGAAGCGTGCGGCCTGCACGCTCCCGTTCCCGCAGGGCCTCTCTCTTTGCCGCCATCACCTCCCGAGCGAAGGAGGTGACGGCGGCCCAACATTCTTCGCTGCCGGCCATAGAGAGAATGACGGCCGGCAGCGAACCTACACTGCCGATGATGCCCGTGAGGGCCAACCTCTGCGTGTCCCAGGCGGCGCACACAGCGAGCGTATGCTCCGCCGTATCTACGGCGCCGCCTGCGCAGTGATGACAAACGGGCTCCGACAGGATCCCCACCACTTCCCACAGGAATTTGGCAAAACAGCCATGACCCGTGAGAAGTTGGGTGAGGAAGTAGGTCGGAGCCCCCTGCGCATGCTCCACCCACTGGCGGAGCACGGGACCGATGGCCCCCACGAGCACTCGGCTCGCGGTCGGAGCCGCACGTCTCAAGGCCCATTGCCGGAACAGATCGTCGCGAGCCTCCTGTCTCCAGCGATTGACCTGCTCCGGCAACGGGTGACCTCCTTGTTGTCGCACCATGGCGCCCTCCTCGTAGACCCTCTTAAGGACCCCTGCTTCGAGATCCCAAGGGGGACTTTGTGCCAACAGGCACGCCGCCTCGAAAGACACGGTGCGGTACGCCCGTGCAGCCCTCTGCGCCGTGATCCGCTGCGGTCGTCGCAGCTGGACCACGTTCGCGGCGCTGAGGGCATCCGCCCAAATAGGCGCCCCATAGAGCGCCTTGGAGCGTACCACACCCTCGTAGAGACGGCGGCATGCACTTCCCGGTCCCCCTTTATTGGGGAGCAGCCTACCGAGCATCCCGGCAAACGTCACCAACTTTGGTGAAAGTTGCCGGAAATGCTCGACGAACCCCCACCGGCTGTCGAGCAAGAGACCCAGATATTTAAGGGTCCTACCGACAGCGATGGAGGTGCCACCCACCACAATTTGGGCATCCCGAGGGGGTCTCATCCGAGGCCCATGGAAGAAGAGGGCCTCGGATTTTTCGAGGGCCACCTTGAGGCCGAGCGCCCTGATGCGACAGACGACCTGTGCCGTGCCCGCAGTGGCGAGCACGGCAGCGTCACGGAAAGTGGGTCCTCGCGCGGTGACTAGGGTATCGTCGGCGTAACATAGTACGCCGACTCCCCGAAGAGTAGCACCGCGCAGGACCCAATCGAAACCAATGTTCCACAGGAGCGGGCCCAGCACCGACCCCTGTGGAACGCCACAAGACATTTCCCTGCGGACTACGGCCGACCGGGCCGGAAAGATGATGGCCCGGTCGACAAAGTAGTCCGCAAGGACGCGCCTGAGGTACCACGGGACATTGTGGTACCTCAGCGCTTCGGCGATAGTAGGCCAGGGGAGGGTGTTGAAGGCATTGGCTATGTCGAGCGACACAGCCAACACCACCTCCCCCCGGCCAGTAGCATCCTCGACGCTGCCCCTAAGCCGGGATACGGCGTCCAGGGTGGACCTCCCGCGACGGAAGCCGAACTGGCTATCCGACAAGTTCGGCCCCGCCCCCTCCAAATGTCCGACGAGACGTGCAGCGAGCACCCGCTCGAAAAGCTTGCACGCGGCGGCCGTCCAACAACTTCTTGGCCGCCGCAACCGGGCACTTCAGCCAGCAGGTGCCCTGCCGGCCGGGTGGGCAGCTGATATCGCCCACTTTAACGCGGGTGACGTCACTGCCACCGACTTCAGCCACCATGGCGGCAACCCTCTCCTTTGTGGCGGTGTCGCCAAGGCCTGAGATAATGATGATAAGAGATGTGACGCCCCTAGGACATTCTGTCGTGCCACCCCACCAGGCACTCTTCGCATTGGCATCCCCTCCGAAGATAACAGACCGTGGTCCCAACGTACGGACGACTCTACCCAAGGTCTCCAGGTATGGCTCAATGGGTTCGGATGGTTCGAAGTAAAAGGATACCAGCGTGATCGTCCAGGCGCTGGTCCGGATCCCCACTACCGCCACATTGTCGGTAGTGAGTTGCGGGTACTGAACGACGTCCAACGTCGAGTCAAACACGACGATGGCCGCCTTTGCAGTCCCATCTCCTTGTCCAGCGTTCTGGAAGACCCTGACGCCCTGGTATCCCCTCATCCTCTTCCCATTGCCCACGTAAGGTTCCTGTACGAGTGCCATGGATACCTTACGCCTGGAGGCCTCGAGTAGGAAGTCTTGGGTTGCCACCTGTTTCTTCATCAGGTTTGCCTGTGCGACTCTGTATGGAGTGGGTATGCCCGGGACGCCCTTAGCAATACTGGGTGGTTGCCCGTGCTTTTTCATCCCATCTCATTCTTACTGGGCATGAACTAGACATGCGATCCTGGTCGTCAGTCAGGTCGCGGAAAATCTCGCGGTTGCGAGTAGTAAAGTAGTAAAAAATAATTTTGGCACCAAATGGGACCAAAAGTACCCAGGCCGAAAGTAAGTGATGGGACCTAGTATTATCAAAAAACCGCACCTCTCTAGGTGAATTGGATCCGAAGCTATTCAATTTTGAAAAAATGGGACCAGAAATAAAAAATGGGACTTTTGTCCAAAATTTTGAATTTTGACCCTAGAGACTTCGGATTTGGGGTTCAGAGATCAGTTATATACTGTCTGAACTCAATTCCGGCGTAAAAAATTTATGTTTTCTATTTATTTTCTATTTATAAACAAAAAACACAAATAATTTGATAATTTCGCTAATAAAGATCCTAAAAATACATAAAAAATATCAAAAATTGTATAAAAAAGGGCTCTAAAAAACACAATAAAAACACATAAAAAAATATTAAAAATGTACAAAAAATTCTTAAAAAACTAAAAAACACAGTTTTTTGATTACAGGTCCCACAATAATTGTCCAAAAATGACGAAAGTTTCTAATCCTGTAGATCTAATGAGCGCGCAACTTGTAGCAGTTGCGGAATATTTAATATGTGCACTGAACGCGAACTGCAGAGGGTGAAAGTTTGAATGTTTATATAAAAATAACTCACTTATTAAGCGTCTTAAAATTATTCTGCCACGGCGGATGTGCTGCACGTAACGAGGTCTTGAACACTGCTTTTTTTCAGCTCTCTCCGACGAATTTTCAGGTGGGCGTGGCTCGAGACAAAAGAGAAAGTTTCTCTTTATCTCAGAGACCACGCACGTGCGGATCGAGGTAGAGGTGTCAGCAGGTGCGGGCAGCCGGGGGGCACCCGGAGGCACTTTTTGCCAAACGAAAAACACAACACTCGACGAGTTATTGTAGAAAAACACATACACATTAACCAAAAAATCACTATTTCCTTTATAACTTTTCACTGGGGTGAGGCACCTTTAAACACTTTTGACTGGCGGATGCGCCTCGCGAATGCGCTTCTTTTGATATATCGCACTGGTTGCTAACTACGAAAAAACCCACCAAAACGAATTTTTTTTGGAAAAATGATCTAGTCGGCGTGGGAGACCAAATACGACTGGTAAGGTTTTTTTTTTTTTTTTTTTTTTTTTTTTTTTTAACGTGGTCGGTGATGCATTTACGCACTTCGCCGTCTCGCTGCGGGGGGGGGAGCGAGACGGCTTCGTGTGGGACTCCCGGCCCTAGGATGAAAACGGGCCGGACTACCCACTAAAACCTATCCACGGTGTTTCTCCTTCGCCTTAGCCGGGCCCCCGGATAGGCAGAAACTGCTAAGCGACGGCGGCCCGGCAAAGGGGCGCTCGTTTAAGCTCAACATAGGGGGGGCTTGGCCCCCCCAAACGACATAGAAGCGACGCCCCCGAAACACATAAGGGGCGTCGAACTCCTCAGGGCCTTTCGCGTGAGCGGTGGGCCCCCGACCCACCGCCCACGGCCCTATCAGTCGGGGGCTTGGGCGTATGCAATACGCCGTCGCCCCCTGACTGGTGCCCGGCGGGGCGGAAGCGTGCGGCCTGCACGCTCCCACGACTGGTAAGGTTAGGTTAGGTTAGGTTAGGTTAGGTTAGGTTAGGTTAGGTTTTTTTTTTTTTTTTTTTTTTTTTTATTTGATGAGTCAATTGGGTTTTAGTTTCAGGAGTGGCGCTTATGGTATACGCCTTCTCCTGGAACCGTTTGCAAGTTGATTGTTTAGTTAGTGAAGTGTTTAGATGTTATGTGCCGTTAGAGTGTTTTAGTTGATTTACGATAAAGGTGATGTGGTGGAGGAGTGAGTTAAGTGTATCTGGGGCAATTGTAAATAAGGTGGTTGAGGGTTTGCGAGATTATGTTGGTGGGAAGTTCGTGGGGTCATGATGAGTAGGAAGGAGTTGCTTGGTTAGGTTAAAGGTTTGCGAGATTGTGTTGGTGCAAGGACAGAGGTCGTTGTTTAGGATTAGTTGATTAGGTTAGGTTAGGTGGGACTTCCGCTTTTGTGTGTGGAAAAGTTACACGGGGTCAGTACTTTCCACACACTCCCTTAGTCGCCTCGTACGACATCCACGGGAGGATATGGGTTGGGGCTATTCTATTCTGCCGGCCACCACACGGCAAGGTTAGGTTTTTTTTTTTTTTTTTTTTTTTTTGATTAGTCAATTGGGTTTTAGTTTCAGGAGTGGCGCTTATGGTATACGCCTTCTCCTGGAACCGTTTGCAAGTTGATTGTTTAGTTAGTGAAGTGTTTAGATGTTATGTGCCGTTAGAGTGTTTTAGTTGATTTACGATAAAGGTGATGTGGTGGAGGAGTGAGTTAAGTGTATCTGGGGCAGTTGTAAATAAGGTGGTTGAGGGTTTGCGAGATTATGTTGGTGGGAAGTTCGTGGGGTCATGATGAGTAGGAAGGAGTTGCTTGGTTAGGTTAAAGGTTTGCGAGATTGTGTTGGTGCAAGGACAGAGGTCGTTGTTTAGGATTAGTTGATTAGGTTAGGTTAGGTGGGACATCCGCTTTTGTGTGTGGAAAAGTTACAGGGGGTCAGTACTTTCCACACACTCCCTTAGTCGCCTCGTACGACATCCACGGGAGGATATGGGTTGGGGCTATTCTATTCTGCCGGCCACCACACGGGTTAGGTTAGGTTAGGTTAGGTTTTTATTTTTTTTTTTTTGTGGTGAGTCAATTGGGTTTTAGTTTCAGGAGTGGCGCTTATGGAGTACGCCCTCTCCTGGAACCGTTTGCAAGTTGATTGTTTAAATGTTATGTGCCGTTAAAGTGTTTTAGTTGATTTATGATATAGGTAATGTGGTGGAGGAATGAGTTACGTGTTTCGGTGTTGTTTGTTAATTTAATTAGGAGAAGGGGGTCTTGAGGATCGATATTGTTGTTTTGGCAGATATGTGTAAATGTTAGTCGTGAAAGTGCGAATCTGGGGCAGTGATAAATAAGGTGTTGGAAGGTCTGCGAGATTGTGTTGGTGCAAGGACAGAGGTCGTTGTCAGTGATGTGAAATCGGAAGAGGTATGATTTGTGGAAGGCATGGTTGGTGAGGAATTGGGTTATTGGAAAGGTGAGTTTGACTTTGGAGAGGAAGTTCGTGAGGTCATGATAGGTAGGAAGGAGTTGCTTGGTGTGGATTGACCCGGCGGAATTTTCGTAGAGTTGTTGTGAGGAGGTGAGAAGGTTTGTTTTGTGTATGTGTTTTATGTATGAAAGAGGTGTGTGAGAGTGGTCTGGTTGTTTGTGCAGGAAAGCCGCAGCTTTAGCCGCCGTGTCAGCTGCCTCGTTGCCAGGGATTCCGGCATGGGCTTTTACCCAGGCGAATTGTATTTGGATGTTTTGGGTTTTGGCAAAGTGCAATTGGCGGAATATGTTGACTGCGAATGTGTTATGGCTGTAGGGATTGGAAAGTTCGAGGAGAGCAGATTTGGAGTCGGAGAAGATGTAGTAGGAGTATGATTTAATTTTGTTGCTGATTATAAATTGACAGACTTTTTCAATGGCAAGCATTTCTGCTTGGAAAACGGAGCAGGAGGGGTGTAACTTGAATTTTTTAACTGTAGGAGAGGTGGAATGCGGACTGAAGGCGACGAAGGCTGCTCCTACGACATCGTCATGCCGACTACCGTCGGTAAAGATATTACAGTAGTTATCGGTTTGGAGGTCTATGTATTCCTCTGTAGTGAATATTTCCAGGAAGGTTATGGGTTCCCGGAGGGAGGGGTGAAGAAGAGAGGATGGGAGAGAGGGTTTTTCAACGGGGATGTCAAGAGGAAGGAATGATGAGGCGCCACGGAGTTTAGAAGTTTCAATGTCCGAGATGCTTTTAATTTTTTCTGGTAGAGGGGTTAATTGTGCAAGTGTTATTGATGTTATTGTGCTGTTGGTTCGGAAGCCGTGAATTATCTTTATGGCAAATAACCTTTGGAAAGAGAGTAGTTGTTTGACTACAACTTTGTATTCCAGGGCACTGGACCAGACTGATGAAGCGTAAGATATGATGGGGGTGATGACTTGGTCGTAAATTATTCGGATATTATCGGAGTGGATGCCCCAAGTGGGTCTAGTGTAAATAAGGAGCTTGTAGAATATTTGTTTGGCTTTTTCAATTATGTGGTTAGCGTGTTTTATGAATTTTAATTTGTCGTCTATTATGACTCCTAAGTATTTGAGTTCTTTTGTAAATTTTAGCTTTGTGTTGTTCATATGTATGTTTAATTTAGTAGATTTATTGGTGAAGCCTATGATGGTCGTTTTCTCTGGGCCGAAGTGAAGTTTGACATTTTTCCCCCATTCATTAATATGGTGCAGTGCCAGATTAGTTGTATTTTCTAAAGTGGTGAGATCGGTCGAATGTGTTGTCAGAAGGACATCGTCAGCAAATGCTTGTATATGACAGTTATCTGGAAGTGGGAGGTCGAGGAGCTCATCCATGATAAGGTTCCACATAGTGGGACCACAGACGGAGCCCTGGATGCAGCCGCGAGTCATGTTTTTGGTGGTTTCGATGTCAGAGAAGGTAAGTCCCACTGTTCTATTAGTTATGTAGCTAATCAGAATGTTATATAAGTTGCTGGGGCAATTGTAATGACGCAGTCTAATAAATATAGCAGGCCACCAAGCATTATCAAAGGCTGCCTTTATGTCCAGTGATATAGTAATTACGTGTTCACCGTGTGATTTATATGATTTAATGGCATGGACAGCGTTTGAAATGGCCTGGGAGGTGGAGACTTGCTGTTTAAATCCAAATTGTTTATTATTATTGAGGTTGTTGATGTTAAGGTGATAAGTGAGGCGATCGATTATTAGCCTTTCTAGCAGTTTGCCAAAAACATTAATGAGGCCAATGGGACGGAATGAGGATAAGTTAGTATAATTAGGTTTGTTAGGTTTCGGAATGATTTTAACGACAGCATGCTTCCATGGCAAGGGGAAGTAGGTTAGTTCAAGGCATCTATTATATATTTTAGTTAGATAATCGGGAAATTGATTGGCGAACTGTAGGCAAATATCTGCGGTTAAGTGGTCAACGCCAGGTGCCTTTTTGTGGCTCATATGATTTAGGCCATTCAGAATTTCGGTTGTGGTAAATGGAGGTTCAGATGGAGTGAGAAGAGGTTGGTTCATTGAGGATCTAATCGATTGCTGTGAAGGGGTAAAGTCGATGGTGTCATCAGGGAAGAAGTTATCCATTAGGGCATTAGCAGTTTCCAAGGCGTCGGTGGAATAGGTGCCGTCGTTAAGAAGAAGGGTGGATGGTGGTTGTGTTAGTGGTTTTGTTTTAATGATTCGGTTGGTGACTGACCAGACGTTTTCTTTTACTTGTTGGTTGCAAAATTCCTTGAAATGTTGGGTAGATGTGGCGCAGAAGGCTTCGGAGTAAGCTTTTCTAGCAATTTGTCTCTCAGCAATAACCTCGTTGAGAGGGAGACCGCGTCGTTTGTATCGTGAGAGTTTGTGGTGTGTCCGGAGTGCGTTGGCTTTAAGCTCTTGCAAGTGGTCATTCCAGAAAGGGGGTTTTTTTGGCGCGCCGCGAGTTCGAGGTAGAATGCTATCGCAGGCGTGTTGAATGGCTTTTGTGACATCATCTACAAGGGTGTCAAGATCTTGTGTGTTAAATTCGTTGATACGTTCGATGGAAGGCAGTCTCTCGCGGATCGCATCAGTGAACCTATCAATAATTCTATTCCATGATACAGTTGTCGTGTTATATTTGTATGTAGATAGCTTTTTGGTTTTAGTGAAGCGTGTGCTAGTAAATGAGACATAAAAGGTGATGGAATTATGGTCTGAACTAGGAATTAAGTTGAGGTCAACCATCCAATTGGTGATGCTGATGGATGAGCGGTTGCTTGCTAGTGTGAGATCAATAATTGATTCACGTGGTTGATTGTGGGTTACGGTCTGAAATGTGGGTGTGTTTCCTTCGTTATTGATAATTAAATTGTTGTTGGTGACAAAATCTGCGATTAAGTCTCCTCTGTCGTTGCATCTGTTTGAGCCCCACCAGTGGTGCCATCCATTAAAATCACCGCATATAAGGAAAGTGGAGTTGCGATTGTGGTTTATGAAGTCCTCAAGGGTATTGAGGGTGTTGTAGGGATCAATGCGGGGTTCGATATATACGGAAACAAGATGAATTTGGTGATTTGTAAGACTATCTTTACACTGTACAATACATATATTCGAGTTGGAGTGACTGGTGATGCCTAGTGCGGAGGAAATGTTTTTGCGGATGGCTATGGATGCACGGGTGGGACGAGCGGTGGGAAATTGATAGAGCGTATACATCTGGTTATCGAGTTTCATTCGCTCGTTTGTTCCTGTGTAGGGTTCCGTAATGAAAGCAAAGTCAGGTTTGTTATTGTCAAGGTAGACGCAAAGTTCATGTAAAGCATTTCTGCTTTTGCCAAGGTTAATTTGAATGGCGTTGGGTTTTATGACTGATGGTGAGTTAAACAGGGTGTTGGGTGTATTATTGAGTGTACTACTATTATGGTCCATAATCGGTCCTGGAACGAGTGCGTGCAGCCATAAAGATTTTCCTTGGACAGGTATTTGAAGTTGCGCTATGGTCTAATTTATCATTACCCTTGTTGCCTTTTTCTTGATGAACTTTGCAGTTGAAACATGTGGATTTTGTTGAGTCGTTCTTGTTTGGGCAGTCCTTGTACTCGTGACCAGAGTCAGAGCAATGGGAGCAGTTAATTTCCTCAGAAGTGCAGTGGTTACGAGTGTGTCCGAATTTCAGGCATTTAAAGCATTGCAAAAGAGGAGTGAACTCTTCTACATGAACTCGTTGGTGGTCCACATTGAGTTTCTGTAGGTTGACGATGGTGCGCCATAGTGGCGGAGATACCATGAAGACGGCGTTGTAGAGGGACCTATTTCTGTTTCCTCGTTTAAATTTAAGGGTGATTTCATCGGAATTAAAATTGTTTTGGTTTGTGATTGTTTCTGTTAATAGTTCTAATGGGATGGAGTTGGAGATGCCTTTAACTATTATCATGGGTTTTAATTTTTTGCCAGCTTCGGCCTGAAGGTTAGTGGTTTTGTTGATTTTAGTGAGAGCAAGGTCCCTTTGCTCGGTAGTGTCGAATTCAACGCGAATCTTATTGTTGCTGACATTGGTAGTCCTAGAGGGCGCAAAGTTAGTGTCCTTGAAGGTAACACGCTGCCGGAAGTGTTGTAGAGTTTCAGTAGAACTTTGCACGTTGCTGGTGGAGGAGACGATTAGGGAGGGTTTGGTGGTGGGAATTTTGGGGGTTTTAGGGCGCGCGGGGAAGGTGAGGACCGACGAGTAGAGGGGTTGGGTGGGGTTAACTGCATTATTCGGTGTTTGTCTCATTTGTTTCACCGTGCTGCAGACATCCCTAAGTTGTTCTTTGACTGGTATGAGTTCAGTGACCAGATGATTTTTTATAACGGAAGTGATGGTGGAGATGAGATTGTTACTCAAGCCCTCACAAGATTCATCGTTTGGAATGGAGGTAGGTGTAGGAGTTGGGTTAACTGGAGAGGCCATAAGGTGTGACTTCTGTAGGTCACTAATGGTGTCAAAGATTTGAAGGATCGCCGCCCTGTCCTCCTTTTTCAGGCTTTTGCCTCTGGTGAGTAGATTGCGTGCGGTTTTAATATTTTGAGTCAGCTTATTGTGAAATTCAGCAGTAGGTGAGTCGGTAAAAGATGACAGCGACGGAGATTGAGAGAAAATAGGAGGAGGTGAACGCGGTCTTGAAAGGGTAGGGACAGATGTATTGAGTTCATCACAGTCTGAGGATAAGGGAATGAGGGGCTGAGAAAGTAGAAGCGGAGGGGCAACGGGTTGAGAAAGTATGGGGCAAGTGAGGAATGAAGGTTGAGTGCTAGTTTCACAGCTCTCATCGTCTGACAGTGCTAATCTTGCCACTGTAAAGGTACTGTCTAGATTAGTTTTTTCCGGCGGTACTGCTGGTGGCCGAGCCTTCCTCATAGGTTGGGGGCTCTTAAAAAGCGCCATAGTGGTTTAACAACAATAGGAAATTGAAATGAAAAAACTGATATTAAAATGAACTTCGAAATAAGTAAAGGAATATGTATATATGTAGTCAAAACAAGGAGATTAAAAGTTAAAGAATTTAGAAAAATAAAGTAATCCAAATAAAAATTTTAGTCTGTCTTTTGGTTTATTTTACCTACGGCGACCTTCCAGTGCTCCGGATTGAGAGTCTAGGTCCCTGAACGAGAAAACATTCGATCGCACGCAGTTTTTTGCGATTTTCTCGGAAACTATAAGACCTAGAAAAATAAATGATACGTCTAAAGATAGGTATTTAGACGGGCTATATTGTGACGTAATAATAATATTTGGTGTAGTATAAAAAATTGAAATTATAGCACTTTGACTGTTTTTGAGGCACCAAGTGTACCACAAAAGTGAAATTTAATACAACTAAATATCAACCTTTATCAACAAACGGGGTGTCCAGAGAAAGGTATTGAGATGAACTTTAATATGAGATCATAAAAAGTCTAGGTCTAGAACAAAATTTGGATTAAACAATTCTGAAACTACTATTTGGTACACCAAGTGCACCGCGAAATGAAGATTTCTGCAGCTAAATATGAGTTTTTACTATTGAAGTCTGTACCGCCAGAAAGCGCCTCTGGAGAGGTATCTAGCGGTATAGATGATTTGTTTAAAATTTGAGGTTTTATTTTTAAAATTTACGGTTTTATATGAAAAGTTAGGGTTAGGTTAGGTAAATATTTTTTAAAACGAGCGAATCCGGGCGAACGTTATATGTATGTAACGGGTGCGACAAGAGGATGTCAAAACTGTAAAAAATATCGATGTAGGTCAAAAACTGAGAGAGTTATGCTGTCAAGAAGGTTAAAAATTCGTTGGTTAGGTTAGGTTAGGTTTTTTTTTTTTTTTTTTTTTTTTTTTTTTTTACGTGGTCGGTGATGCATTTACGCACTTCACCGTCTCGCTGCGGGGGAGAGCGAGACGGCTTCGTGTGGGACTCCCGGCCCTAGGATGTAAAACGGGCCGGACTACCCACTAAAACCTATCCACGGTGTTTCTCCTTCGCCTTAGCCGGGCCGCCGGATAGGCAGGAACTGTTAAGCAACAGCGGCCCGGCAAAGGGGCGCTCTTTCAAGCTCTACTCGGGGGTGCCTAAACCCCCCTGATCAACACAGAAGCGACGCCCCCGAAACACATAAGGGGCGTCGGACTCCTCAGGGCCATTCGCGTGAGCGGTGGGCCCCCCGACCCACCGCCCACGGCCCTATCAGTCGGGGGCTTGGGCGTAGGCAATGCGCCGTCGCCCCCTGACTGGTGCCCGCCGGGGCGGGAGCGTACGGCCTGCACGCTCCCGCTCACGCAGGGCCTCTCTCTTCGCCGCCATCACCTCCCGAGCGAAGGAAGCGACGGCGGCCCAACATTCTTCGCTGCCGGCCATGGATTGAATGACGGCCGGCAGCGAACCTACTCTGCCGATAACGCCCGTGAGGGCCAACCTCGGCGAGTCCCAGGCGGCGCACACGAAGAGCGTATGCTCCGCCGTATCTACGGCGCCGCCTGCGCAGTGATGACAATCAGGCTCCGACAGGATCCCCACCACTTCCCACAGGAATTTGGCAAAACAGCCATGACCCGTGAGAAGTTGGGTGAGGAAGTAGGTCGGAGCCCCCTGCGCGTGCTCCACCCACTGGCGGAGCACGGGACCGATGGCCCCCACGAGCACCCGGCTCGCGGTGGGAGCCGCACATCTCAAGGCCCATTGCCGGAACAGATCGTCGCGAGCCTCCTGTCTCCAGCGATCGACCTGCTCCGGCAACGGGCGACCTCCTTCTTGTCGCACCAGGGCGCCCTCCTCGTAAACCCTCTTCAGGACCACCGCCTCGAGATCCCACGGGGGACTCTGTGCCAACAGGCACGCCGCCTCAAAAGACACGGTGCGGTACGCCCGTGCAGCCCTCTGCGCCGCGATCCGCTGCGGTCGTCGCAGCTGAACCACGTTCGCGGCGCTGAGGGCATCCGCCCAAATAGGCGCTCCATAGAGCGCCTTGGAGCGTACCACACCCTCGTAGAGACGGCGGCAAGCACTTCCCGGTCCCCCTTTATTGGGGAGCAGCCTGCCGAGCGCATTGGCGGACGCCACCAGTTTTGGTGACAACCGCCGGAAGTGCTCGACAAACCCCCACCGGCTGTCGAGCAGGAGACCCAGATATTTAAGGGTCCTCCCGACAGCGATGGAGGTGCCACCCACCACAATTTGGGCATCCCGAGGGGGTCTCATCCGAGGCCCATGGAAGAAAAGGGCCTCGGACTTTTCAAGGGCCACCTTGAGGCCAAGCGCCCTAATGCGACCTACAATCTGCGCCGTGCCGGCAGTGGCGAGCACGGCAGCATCTCTAAAGGTGGGTCCTCGCGCGGTGACAAGGGTATCGTCGGCGTAACAAAGTACACCGACGCCCTGAAGAGTGGCACCGCGCAGGACCCAGTCATAACCTACGTTCCACAGGAGCGGACCCAACACCGACCCCTGTGGAACACCACACGACATTTCCCTGCGGACTACGGCCGACCGAGTCGGGTAAGTGATAGCCCGGTCGACGAAGTAGTCCGCAAGGACGCGCCTGAGGTACCACGGGACGTTGTGGTACCTCAGCGCTTCAGCGATAGTAGGCCAGGGGAGGGTGTTGAACGCGTTGGCTATGTCGAGCGACACAGCCAACATCACCTGCCCCTGGCCAACGGCATCCTTGACGCTGTCCCTGAGTCGGGACACGGCGTCCAGGGTGGACCTCCCGCGACGAAAGCCGTACTGGCCACTACTCAAATTCGGCCCCGCCCCCTCCAGATGCCCGACGAGACGCGCAGCGAGCACCCGCTCGAAAAGCTTGCACATCTCGTCGAGCAGTACGATGGGGCGGTAGGCCGACGGCGACTCCGGGGGTCGCCCGTGCTTACGAAGCAGCACGAGCTTCCCCGTCTTCCATCGTCGCGGGACCCTTCCGGACGCCAAACACTCCGACATGAGGGACAGCGTCTTATCTTCAAACTCCGGCATGACGAGGCCGACAACACGCCCAGGGACGCCATCAGGACCAGGGGCGCGGTTCCTGAGTTTTAATTTTAGGACCGCCACCCCCAGTTCGACGTCAGATACGGGCGGGACGGCCTCGCCATCCGACATATCCCGGCTTGGTGCCATACGGGGAGGGACCCACTCTTCCCGCGCGGGGAAGAGGGAACTGACCACTTCTTCTACAAAAGGTGGCTCGAGAGAGGTGGTGAGAGGGGGAGCCCAAGGCTTGAGTTTTCCACTCACAACCTTGTAAGGCTGCCCCCACGGATCCTCATTCAGTCTCTCGAGCCACTCCTTCCAGGCCGCATCCTTGGCGGCCCGGATTGCCGAGCAAAAGGCCGCTCGAGCGGCCCGGTACGCGGCAAGCAGCACCTCCTCCTGGGCAAGGTCTCTTTGGCGTCTCCCGCGACTGCGGGTGTACCGTCGCTGAGCTGCGTGACAGAGTTTCCGCAGCCCAGCGAGGTGGGGACGCCACCAGTAAACCCGCCTTCGCGGGGGTACCGGCCCTGCCCTCTGCATCGCCGCGTCGCAGACGCGAGCCATCGCAGAAGCGAGATTATCCGCCCTCGCGTCTACGTCCAGGCCGTCGAAATTGGGAGCGGCCCACCGCTCGACAATACCCGCCTCTCTGGTCAGCTCCCGGTCCAGCGTCTTTAGACGCCACCGGGGTCCCTCCCCTGCAAGGGGGCGATTAGTCACTGCGGAGGTGGCCGAGGGAGTGGCGACAACGTCGAACCATATGTAGCGATGGTCCGACAGGGTCTCCACCCCCTCCATCACTCTCCACCCCCGTATACGGTCCACCAGGGCAGAACTGGCAAACGACAAATCTACGATGGAACTACCCTGGGGCCGCACACAAGTGTGGACCGCCCCCCTGTTCAAAAGCACCAAGCCGGTTGACACCGCCCAATCCTCCAGAAACTCCCCCTTTGCAGTAGTCGCCGGGGAACCCCAAGATGTTGACTTGGCGTTAAAATCCCCGACGACTAGTGCAGGGGTGGGACGTACATCCCCCAGCAGGGCCTCGACTTCGGCGAGCACCAGCTCGAACTCGGCGAGGCTCCTGCTGGGGGAAATGTACACCCCAACTACTGCAAAGCCGCCCATCAGGGCCAAAACACAACCACGCCCCCTCAGCACCCTGCCGAAGGGGGACGCACCGACCGCACCCTGACGGGCGACTATGGCCACTAGGCCGTCGCAGTCGCCAGCCCAGTCGTCATGATCGCGGACCAAATACGGCTCGCTGACGACGGCGACGGTCGCCTGCCACTGTGCCATGGACTGCATCAGGAGATCCTGAGCAGCGACACAGTGGTTGACGTTGGCCTGCAGTAGCGAGATGGCCATTTATGATTGAGCGGTGTCCATCCTCTCCTCCGTCGGCGGCGAAGACTGAGTGGTGGAAGCTACACCACGTCTTCTGCCGCCACGACGTCCCCGCTTTTGGGCGGCGACGTCACACTTCCTAGTGCCCAGACGGTGGGCAGCCGGTGCACCATCCGTGGAACAGACGGGGCACCGGGGCTCCAAAGAGCAACCGGCCGCCTTGTGGCCCGGTTGCCCACACCGGAAGCACATTGCACTGCGATCAACTTCGCAGGTGCACTGTGCTCCGACATGCCCCGATTCCAAGCAGCGGAAGCACCGCTGGACTCGGGACTCGAGGAGGGAGGCCCGAACAAGGGTCCACCCGATGACGAGGCGACGGCCATCCACTAACTTTCTGGCCGCCGCGACAGGGCACATGAGCCAGCACGTGCCCGTTCGACCGGGTGGGCAGCGAATTTCGCCCACCTTTACGTGGCTGACACCGCAACCACCAACGTCAGCCACCATCTTCGCGATGCTATCTTGAGTGGCGGTGTCACCAAGGCCTGAGATGCGCAACTCTGCGCATTTCTCAGGTCTGGCGACCCGAACCACTTCGCCCAGCACCGACCGCAGCTTATCGGCCAGGGCGTCCGCCTTGGCATCTTTGTTCGCGCCACTCACCTCGAGGATCTTTCCTCCGGTGACGGCGGCGCGGAAACGCAGACCGTCTATGCCCAGGCTCTTCAGGTCAATTTGGTCTTCAGCCTGGGCAAGCACGGCCGCGTAGGTGGCTCCCGACTCCTTCGCGCCCTGCTGCAGTGTGATAGTCACTGCAGCAGTGCGCGTAGTGCGGGGCTTTTTAGAGCCCTTCTTCTTCTTAGTTTTGGCCGGTGCTGACGCTGGAGCCGCAGCGGCCTTCTTCTTCGCAGGGCGCGCCGCCACTACGTTCCACCCCTCAGCAAGTGGCTGGGGAGCAGCAACAGTGGGCGGTGGGCGCACCTGCCGAGCAGCTGCGGCTTCCGCTGCCGCAGCGCTCGTCTTCTTGGCCCTCCTCCTTTTGCCCTCTTCGGCGACCACGCCTGAAGCCGATGTAGAGGGGACAGTGGAAGGGAGCACGGTAGGGACCGGTATGGAGGCGACGAGAGCCTCTGGACCCGAAGACGGAGGACCCTTGGTTCTCCGAGTAGAGGCCGACCCAGCGGAGCTGGCAGCAGCAGAACGCAAGGCGCGCGCAGCGTTCCGCGCATCCGCAGCCAATGGAGGGCGTATTGGCACCTCAGGTGGCAGGCGGTCCACAACCCCGGCGAGGCGCGCGTCGATCATGAAACCGATCTCATCGCGCGACATCGCCGGGGGGACGGAGGCCGCCACTCGTTTGAAGCCATCCATCTCCGCCCTTAGGGCCATCAACTCACCCTTTAAAAGGACCACCTCCTCTGATTCTGTGCGCGACCTCAGCTCGCGAACGTTTTTCAAAATTAGGTCCGCAGCTTCTCTGAGGTCGCGCACTAGCTGGCCCTTCATTTTGTTGGATTTTTGGGCGATGGAGTGGATGATCCCCACCGCCGACTCAACGACACCAGATAGCTGGTCAGCCGATTGGTCAGCTGCTGACGTCGTCCCCTTCGATGGCCCTGATGGCTTGGGTTCATCCCGGAGGAAGGTCGCCCGAAATTCCTCCCTGCGGGCCTCCTCCGCGAGCTCGAGGGTTGCCTTCGCCTTCGCGAGGCCCATGTAGTGCCCCGTTGTAGGGGGGCGACCGCGACCTCGTTTACCGGATTGGCCCCGGGTGTTGATGGAGCCAACCGACTCCTCGCTGTCCCCCTCCGAGCCTGAGTTCCGGCGCTTACGAAACAGCCGGGAACATAGGGGCGAAGGGGGACCCGAGGTAACTTCAATCATTGAGACCACACTGCTGTCAGAATCTGACAGCAGCAGGTCTCGGGAAAACACTGCGGCGTCACACCGTGACACCGCCACCCTCAACTCTTTCAGACCGGGAACCGGAGTCCCAGGCCTCATCACTTCGATATCCTGAACATTAAGCAGCTCAGAGTCCTTTGCACAATTGCCATAGTCGTCGTTAGTTTTGGTTTTGTTATTGTTATTTTTATAAGAATCCATATTAATCCCACGAGTATGAGCCGACTTAAAAACGACTCCCTGGGTGACGCTCATCCCAGGGAGCGGGATAATGACTGTGAGGTGCTCCAGGTGCCCCACAGGTTTTCACGACTTCGCTGTCGGGTTTTAAAGACTTTTCCATGTCGCGAGCCGGCCAATTAAGGCAAGCCCTTCGGCCCCCAGGGCAACCACGTACCAACTGCAGCCACCAGTTGGATTGTTGCAGAGACCCCAGGGATTACGAAACGCGGGGAGGAGGCTGGCCCTCCCCAGCTCCGACGCTGGCACGAATGCCTGTAAGCCCCTGCGCTAGCAGAGGGCCTACACGTCCACAAATCGCTTCTACCGGCCGTAGCCGGGAGCGACGCCGCTTTGCGACGCTCCTCCGGACAGAACCGGGAGCTGCCGCCTACAACCGCGGGCCTAGCAGGCCCGCCATCCCACGACCCCCTCGTGCAATGGGGTCAGCTTTTTGCCCTGCAACACCGCCCTCAAACGCCCCTCTGAAAGGAGAGGGGGTAGAAGGCGGGCGGCACGGCACTCAGGCGTCCCCAAGGATGGAAGATGGGAATGCGCCTGCCGCCAGGTGTCGGGATATTGGTACATTTACTAACAGTCGCAGCACAGAGTACTGCGGTCATTAGTGAATGATCCAGGGTGCACCAGCAAATCCGGGTTGCACTCCCCCAGGCCAAAGCCCGAACGAGAGCAACCAAGACCGCCCACGTGGAGGTTTCCCGACCGAGCACCCCAGGTTAGGTTAGGTTAGGTTTTTTTTTTTTTTTTTTTTTTTTTTTTTTTTTTTTTTTTTTTGTGGTGAGTCAATTGGGTTTTAGTTTCAGGAGTGGCGCTTATGGTATACGCCTTCTCCTGGAACCGTTTGCAAGTTGATTGTTTAGTTAGTGAAGTGTTTAGATGTTATGTGCCGGTAGAGTGTTTTAGTTGATTTACGATATAGGTGATGTGGTGGAGGAGTGAGTTAAGTGTATCTGGGGCAGTTATAAATAAGGTGGTTGAGGGTTTGCGAGATTATGTTGGTGGGGAGTTCGTGGGGTCATGATGAGTAGGAAGGAGTTTCTTGGTTAGGTTAGAGGTTTGCGAGATTGTGTTGATGCAAGGACAGAGGTCGTTGTTTAGGTTTGGTTGATTAGGTTAGGTTAGGTTAGGTTAGGTTTTTTTTTTTTTTTTTTTTTTTAATGAGTCAATTGGGTTTTAGTTTCAGGAGTGGCGCTTATGGTATACGCCTTCTCCTGGAACCGTTTGCAAGTTGATTGTTTAGTTAGTGAAGTGTTTAGATGTTATGTGCCGTTAGAGTGTTTTAGTTGATTTACGATAAAGGTGATGTGGTGGAGGAGTGAGTTAAGTGTATCTGGGGCAGTTGTAAATAAGGTGGTTGAGGGTTTGCGAGATTATGTTGGTGGGAAGTTCGTGGGGTCATGATGAGTAGGAAGGAGTTGATTGGTTAGGTTAAAGGTTTGCGAGATTGTGCTGGTGCAAGGACAGAGGTCGTTGTTTAGGTTTAGTTGATTAGGTTGGGTTAGGTGGGACATCCGCTTTTGTGTGTGGAAAAGTTACAGGGGGTCAGTACTTTCCACACACTCCCTTAGTCGCCTCGTACGACATCCACGGGAGGATATGGGTTGGGGCTATTCTATTCTGCCGGCCACCACACGGCGGTTAGGTTTTTTTTTTTTTTTTTTTTTTTTTTTAACGTGGTCGGTGATGCATTTACGCACTTCGCCGTCTCGCTGCGGGGGGGGGAGCGAGACGGCTTCGTGTGGGACACACGGCGGTTAGGTTTTTTTTTTTTTTTTTTTTTTTTACGTGGTCGGTGATGCATTTACGCACTTCACCGTCTCGCTGCGGGGGGGAGCGAGACGGCTTCGTGTGGGACTCCCGGCCCTAGGATGGAAAACGGGCCGGACTACCCACTAAAACCTATCCACGGTGTTTCTCCTTCGCCTTAGCCGGGCCGCCGGATAGACAGAAACTGTTAAGCAACGGCGGCCCGGAAAAGGGGCGCTCTTTCGAGCTCAACACGGGGGGCCTAACCCCCCCCCAATCAACAGAAGCGACGCCCCCGAAACACATAAGGGGCGTCGGACTCCTCAGGGCCTTTCGCGTGAGCGGTGGGCCCCCCGACCCACCGCCCACGGCCCTATCAGTCGGGGGCTTGGGCGTATGCAATACGCCGTCGCCCCCTGACTGGTGCCCGGCGGGGCGGAAGCGTGCGGCCTGCACGCTCCCGTTCCCGCAGGGCCTCTCTCTTTGCCGCCATCACCTCCCGAGCGAAGGAGGCGACGGCGGTTAGGTTAGGTTAGGTTAGGTTAGGTTAGGTTAGGTTAGGTTTTTTTTTTTTTTTTTTTTTTTTTTTTTAACGTGGTCGGTGATGCATTTACGCACTTCGCCGTCTCGCTGCGGGGGGGAGCGAGACGGCTTCGTGTGGGACTCCCGGCCCTAGGATGAAAACGGGCCGGACTACCCACTAAAACCTATCCACGGTGTTTCTCCTTCGCCTTAGCCGGGCCCCCGGATAGGCAGAAACTGCTAAGCGACGGCGGCCCGGCAAAGGGGCGCTCGTTTAAGCTCAACATAGGGGAGGTTAGGTTAGGTTAGGTTAGGTTAGGTTAGGTTAGGTTTTTTTTTTTTTTTTTTTTTTTTTTTTTTTTTTTTTTTTTTTTTTTGTGGTGAGTCAATTGGGTTTTAGTTTCAGGAGTGGCGCTTATGGTATACGCCTTCTCCTGGAACCGTTTGCAAGTTGATTGTTTAGTTAGTGAAGTGTTTAGATGTTATGTGCCGGTAGAGTGTTTTAGTTGATTTACGATATAGGTGATGTGGTGGAGGAGTGAGTTAAGTGTCTGGGGCAGTTATAAATAAGGTGGTTGAGGGTTTGCGAGATTATGTTGGTGGGGAGTTCGTGGGGTCATGATGAGTAGGAAGGAGTTTCTTGGTTAGGTTAGAGGTTTGCGAGATTGTGTTGATGCAAGGACAGAGGTCGTTGTTTAGGTTTGGTTGATTAGGTTAGGTTAGGTGGGACATCCGCTTCTGTGTGTGGAAAAGTTACAGGGGGTCAGTACTTTCCACACACTCCCTTAGTCGCCTCGTACGACATCCACGGGAGGATATGGGTTGGGGCTATTCTATTCTGCCGGCCACCACACGGCGGGGTTTTTTTTTTTTTTTTTTTAACGTGGTCGGTGATGCATTTATGCACTTCACCGTCTCGCTGCGGGGGGGAGCGAGACGGCTTCGTGTGGGACTCCCGGCCCTAGGATGGAAAACGGGCCGGACTACCCACTAAAACCTATCCACGGTGTTTCTCCTTCGCCTTAGCCGGGCCGCCGGATAGACAGAAACTGTTAAGCAACGGCGGCCCGGAAAAGGGGCGCTCTTTCGAGCTCAGCACGGGGGGCTGACCCCCCCCCCAAACAACATAGAAGCGACGCCCCCGAAACACATAAGGGGCGTCGGACTCCTCAGGGCCTTTCGCGTGAGCGGTGGGCCCCCCGACCCACCGCTCACGGCCCTATCAGTCGGGGGCTTGGGCGTATGCAATACGCCGTCGCCCCCTGACTGGTGCCCGGCGGGGCGGAAGCGTGCGGCCTGCACGCTCCCGTTCCCGCAGGGCCTCTCTCTTTGCCGCCATCACCTCCCGAGCGTAGGAGGCGACGGCGGCCCAACATTCTTCGCTGCCGGCCATAGAGAGAATGACGGCCGGCAGCGAACCTACACTGCCGATGATGCCCGTGAGGGCCAACCTCTGCGTGTCCCAGGCGGCGCACACAGCGAGCGTATGCTGCGCCGTATCTACGGCGCCGCCTGCGCAGTGATGACAAACGGGCTCCGACAGGATCCCCACCACTTCCCACAGGAATTTGGCAAAACAGCCATGACCCGTGAGAAGTTGGGTGAGGAAGTAGGTCGGAGCCCCCTGCGCATGCTCCACCCACTGGCGGAGCACGGGACCGATGGCCCCCACGAGCACTCGGCTCGCGGTCGGAGCCGCACATCTCAAGGCCCATTGCCGGAACAGATCGTCGCGAGCCTCCTGTCTCCAGCGATTGACCTGCTCCGGCAACGGGCGACCTCCTTGTTGTCGCACCATGGCGCCCTCCTCGTAGACCCTCTTAAGGACCCCTGCTTCGAGATCCCAAGGGGGACTTTGTGCCAACAGGCACGCCGCCTCGAAAGACACGGTGCGGTACGCCCGTGCAGCCCTCTGCGCCGTGATCCGCTGCGGTCGTCGCAGCTGGACCACGTTCGCGGCGCTGAGGGCATCCGCCCAAATAGGCGCCCCATAGAGCGCCTTGGAGCGTACCACACCCTCGTAGAGACGGCGGCATGCACTTCCCGGTCCCCCTTTATTGGGGAGCAGCCTACCGAGCATCCCGGCAAACGTCACCAACTTTGGTGAAAGCTGCCGGAAATGCTCGACGAACCCCCACCGGCTGTCGAGCAAGAGACCCAGATATTTAAGGGTCCTCCCGACAGCGATGGAGGTGCCACCCACCACAATTTGGGCATCCCGAGGGGGTCTCATCCGAGGCCCATGGAAGAAGAGGGCCTCGGATTTTTCGAGGGCCACCTTGAGGCCGAGCGCCCTGATGCGACCGACGACCTGTGCCGTGCCCGCAGTGGCGAGCACGGCAGCGTCACGGAAAGTGGGTCCTCGCGCGGTGACTAGGGTGTCGTCGGCGTAACATAATACACCGACTCCCCGAAGAGTAGCACCGCGCAGGACCCAATCGAAACCAATGTTCCACAGGAGCGGGCCCAGCACCGACCCCTGTGGAACGCCACAAGACATTTCCCTGCGGACTACAGCCAACCGGGCCGGAAAGATGATGGCCCGGTCGACAAAGTAGTCCGCAAGGACGCGCCTGAGGTACCACGGGACATTGTGGTACCTCAGCGCTTCGGCGATAGTAGGCCAGGGGAGGGTGTTGAAGGCATTGGCTATGTCGAGCGACACAGCCAACACCACCTCTCCCCGGCCAGTAGCTTCCTCGACGCTGCCCCTAAGCCGGGCTACGGCGTCCAGGGTGGACCTCCCGCGACGGAAGCCGAACTGGCTATCCGACAAGTTCGGCCCCGCCCCCTCCAAATGTCCGACGAGACGTGCAGCGAGCACCCGCTCGAAAAGCTTGCACGTCTCGTCGAGGAGAACGATGGGGCGGTAGGCCGACGGCGACTCCGGGGGACGCCCGTGCTTACGAAGCAGCACGAGCTTCCCCGTCTTCCAGCGTCGCGGGACTCTTCCGGACGCCACACACTCCGACATGAGGGACAGCGTCTCCTCTTCAAACTCCGGCATGACGAGGCCGACGACCCGCCCTGGGACGCCATCGGGACCAGGGGCGCGGTTCCTCAGCTTAAGTTTTAGAACCGCTACCCCCAGCTCGGCGCCAGAAACGGGCGAGATGACCTCGTCATCCGACGATTCCTGGCTCGGTGCCATTCGGGGGGGGGACCACTCTTCCCGCGCAGGGAAGAGGGAGCTGACCACTTCTTCAACAAATTGGGGCTCGAGAGTCGTAGTGAGGGGGGGCACCCAAGGTCCAAGCTTCTTGCTGACGTCCTTGTAGATGTGCCCCCATGGATCCCCATTTAAGCTCTCGAGCCCCTCGTTCCAGGCCGCGTTCTTCGCGGCCCGGATTGCCGAGCTAAAGGCCGCTCGAGCAGCCCGGTACGCGGCTAGCAGCACCTCCTCCTGGGCAAGGTCTCTCTGGCGCCTCCCGCGACTGCGGGTGTACCGTCGCTGAGCTGCGTGACAAGTTTCTCGCATCTCAGCGAGGTGAGGCCGCCACCAGTACACCCGCCTTCGCGGGGGTACAGGCCCTGCCCTCTGCATCGCCGCGTCGCAGACGCGAGTCATCGTACCGGCAAGATTGTCTGCCCTCGCGTCCACGTCCAGGCCGTCGACATTAGGAGCGGCCCAGCGCTCGACAATAGCCGCCTCTTTGGCCAGCTCCCGGTCCAGCGTATTAAGCCGCCACCGTGGTCCCCCCCCGAGAGGGGGGCGATCAGTCGCCGCGGGGGTGGCCAAGGGAGCGGCGACGACGTCGAACCATATGTATCGATGGTCCGACATGGTCTCCACCCCCTCGATCACTCGCCACCTCCGTATACGGTCCACCAGGGCAGAACTGGCAAACGACAAGTCTACAATAGAACTACCCTGGGGCCGCACACAAGTGTGGACCGCCCCCCTGTTTACCAGCACCAAGCCAAGCGACACCGCCCAGTCCTCCAACGTCTCTCCCCTAACATCGGTCGCCGGGGAACCCCAAGTCTGAGAATGAGCGTTGAAATCCCCGACGACCAAGGCAGGGGTGGGGCGCACATCTGCCAACAGGGCCTCGACTTCGGCGAGCACCTGCTCAAAATCGGCGAGACTCCTGTTGGGGGAAATGTACACCCCAACTACTGCATAGCCGCCCATCAGGGCTAGAACACAGCCACGTCCCCTCAGCACCCGGCTGAAGGGGGACCCACCCCGACGGGCGACGATGGCCACTAAGCCGTCGCGGTCGCCAGCCCAGTTGTCCCAATCGCGGACGAGGTACGGCTCACTGACAACGGCGACGGTCGCCTGCCACTGTGCCATAGACTGCATCAGGACATCCTGAGCAGCGACACAGTGGTTGACGTTGGCCTGCAGTATAGAGACGTTGGCCATTTAAATTTGGGCGGTGTCCATAGTCTCCACAGACTGGGTGGTGGGGCTGGACTTTCCACCACCCGTCTTGTTTCTCCGATTCTTGCGGCCTCCCCGTTTCCGGGAGGCCGCGTCACATTTCTTGCTGCCCAGTGAATGGGCAGCAGGTGACCCCTCCGTTGAGCAGAGAGGGCACATTAATTCCGATGAGGGGCAGCTGGCCGCCTTATGGCCCGGCTGCCCGCAACGGAAGCACAGTGCACTGCGATCCACTTCGCCAGTGCACTGTACTCCGACATGCCCCGAGTCCAGACAGCGGAAGCACCGCTGGACTCGAGGCGCGAGGAGGGTGGCCCTAACTACGGACCACCCAATGGTGAGGCGGCGGCCATCCATCAACTTCTTGGCCGCCGCAACCGGGCACTTCAGCCAGCAGGTGCCCTGCCGGCCAGGTGGGCAGCTGATGTCGCCCACTTTAACGCGGGCGACGTCACAGCCACCGACCTCTGCCACCATGGCGGCAACCCTCTCCTTTGTGGCGGTGTCACCAAGGCCTGAGATGCGCAACTCTGCGCATTTCTCAGGTCTGGCGACCCGAACCACTTCACCTAGCACCGACCGCAACTTATCGGCCAGGGCGTCGGCCTTGACATCTTTGTCCGCGCCGCTCACCTCGAGGATCTTTCCTCCGGTGACGGCGGCACGGAAACGTAGACCGTCTATGCCCAGGCTCTTCAAGTCAATTGTGTCTTCAGCCTGGGCAAGCACGGCCGCGTAGGTGGTCCCCGACTCCTTCGCGCCCTGCTGCAGTGTGATAGTCACTGCAGCAGTGCGCGTAGTGCGGGGCTTTTTGGAGCCCTTCTTCTTATTTTTTTTGGCCGGTGCGGGCGTCGGAGCCGCAGTAGCCTTCTTCGTCTTCGCAGGGCGCGCCGCCACTACATTCCACCCCTCAGCGAGTGGCTGGAGAGCAGCAACAGTGGACGGTGGGCGCACCTGCCGAGCGGCTTCGGCCTCCCTTGCCGCAGCACTGTTCCTTTTCCTCTTACTCTTCTTTTCCGTGGCAAGCTCCACCCCGTCAGCAGCGGAGGAGGAAGGAGGAGCAGGGACTGGCCGGGAGAGTGAGGCCCTAGGAGCAGCGGTAGGCCGACTGGGACCCGGTGTTGCTTCCGAGGAGGTGGATACCGCAGCACGAGCAGCACGCGCGGCGTTCCGCCTGTCTGCTGCGAGTGGAGGGCGCAAGGTTGACTCAGGGGGTAGGCGGTCTACAACCCCGGCGAGGCGCGCGTCGATCATGAATCCGATCTCATCGCGCGACATCGCCGGGGGGACGGAGCCCGCTACCCGTTTCAGGCCCTCCATCTCGGCTCTCAGGGCGATGAGCTCGCCCTGCAAAATCACTACCTCCTCGTTGACTGTGCGCGATCTCAGCTCACGGGCGTTGTAGAGGATTGTGCTCGCGGCATTCTTGAGATCGCGCACGAGTCTGCTGTTCATCTTATTGCTTTTGTGGGCTATTGTGTTAATTATGCCCACAGCAGACTCAATGGTCCCAGTCAGCTGTTCCGACGATTGGACCGCTACCGGGACTGGTACGTTGGATGGCCCCGGTAGGATGGTGTCCTTCTTGTGTAAGGCCCTCACCTCCTCGATGCGGGCCTCTTCTGCCAGCTCCTTTTCGGCTTGGCGCTCTTCAGCAGCGGCAAGGTCGGCCTTAGCCTTGTACAGGCCAACATACTGGCCTGTCGTGGGAGGGCGCCCACGGCCTCTCTTCGCGTTCGTGACCGTCTGACCACGAACGGGACTCCTGTGGGAGTCATCCGAATCCCCCCCATCTGACCCCGAGTTCCGGCGCTTACGCCAAAAACGGGAAGTAGTGGGGAGGGGGGTGGGGAGGACGTAAGACGACCCCACTGTCGACCCCACAGTCACCATGGAGACTGTGCTGCTGTCGGTGTCCGACAGCTGAAGGTCTCCACGCAACCCCTCCAACGTTGACGTCGATGACGTCAACAAAGTCGGCGTTTCACACCTGGAGAGTGTGACACGCAGCTCCTTAACAGGAGCTAAATCTTCGGTAGTACTTGTTAGGCAAGCATCCTTTGGTGTTTTATATTTTAGGTTATCCATAGAATTCCCACGAGTAATGGGGCATAGGGGGCACTACCGGGCCAAGCCCCACCCGGCAGCGGGCTATTACATGCGGAGGTCGCCAAGGTATCCGCCGGGTTTTAACGTGCTTTCCTTCACGGATTTTTGTATCGGGTATCACCCTCAGGCCAGCCAATTAAGGCAAGCCGCCTTCGGCCACGTGGCGCCGCACGTACCCTGTAGACCGTGAGACAGGGGTCGTTGCACGACGCAACGTGGCCGGCCACGAGAGGCTGGTCAGGCCTCCCCGACGCGACCTTTTAGTCACGTCCGTCCCCATGGGCCTTGCCGGCCCATACGCCTCAGGTGAGGCCGAAAGCGACCCCACCATAGCTCCTCAAGGAGCTGACTGCAACACCGCCCTCAAACGCTCCTCTGAAAGCAGAGGGGGTGGAAGGCGGGTGGCGCGGCACTCAGGCGTCCCCAAAATGGAAGAGGGGAATGCGCCTGCCGCCAGGTGTCGGGATATTGGTACATTTACTAACAGTCGCAGCACAGAGTACTGCGGTCATTAGTGAATGCTCCAGGGTGCACCAGCAAATCCGGGTTGCACTCCCCCAGGCCAAAGCCCGAACGAGAGCAACCAAGACCGCCCACGTGGAGGTTTCCCGACCGAGCACCCCACCACACGGCGGGGTTAGGTTTTTTTTTTTTTTTTTTTTTTTTAACGTGGTCGGTGATGCATTTACGCACTTCACCGTCTCGCTGCGGGGGGGAGCGAGACGGCTTCGTGTGGGACTCCCGGCCCTAGGATGAAAACGGGCCGGACTACCCACTAAAACCTATCCACGGTGTTTCTCCTTCGCCTTAGCCGGGCCCCCGGATAGGCAGAACCTGCTAAGCGACGGCGGCCCGGCAAAGGGGCGCTCGTTTAAGCTCAACATAGGGGGGGTTTTGCCCCCCCAAACAACATAGAAGCGACGCCCCCGAAACACATAAGGGGCGTCGGACTCCTCAGGGCCTTTCGCGTGAGCGGTGGGCCCCCCGACCCACCGCCCACGGCCCTATCAGTCGGGGGCTTGGGCGTATGCAATACGCCGTCGCCCCCTGACTGGTGCCCGGCGGGGCGGAAGCGTGCGGCCTGCACGCTCCCGTTCCCGCAGGGCCTCTCTCTTTGCCGCCATCACCTCCCGAGCGAAGGAGGCGACGGCGGCCCAACATTCTTCGCTGCCGGCCATAGCAAGAATGACGGCCGGCAGCGAACCTATACTGCCGATAACGCCCGTGAGGGCCAACCTCTGCGTGTCCCAGGCGGCGCACACGACGAGCGTATGCTCCGCCGTATCTACGGCGCCGCCTGCGCAATGATGGCAATCGGGCTCCGACAGGATCCCCACCACTTCCCACAGGAATTTGGCAAAACAGCCATGACCCGTGAGAAGTTGGGTGAGGAAGTAGGTCGGAGCCCCCTGCGCATACTCCACCCACTGGCGGAGCACGGGACCGATGGCCCCCACGAGCACCCGGCTCGCGGTGGGAGCCGCACATCTCGAGGCCCATTGCCGGAACAGATCGTCGCGAGCCTCCTGTCTCCAGCGATCGACCTGCTCCGGCAACGGGCGACCTCCTAGTTGTCGCACCAGGGCGCCCTCCTCGTAGACCCTCTTGAGGACCCCTGCTTCGAGATCCCACGGGGGACTTCGTGCCAAGAGGCACGCCGCCTCAAAAGACACGGTGCGGTACGCCCGTGCAGCCCTCTGCGCCGCGATCCGCTGCGGTCGTCGCAGCTGGACCACGTTCGCGGCACCAAGGGCATCCGCCCAAATAGGCGCTCCGTAGAGCGCCTTGGAGCGCACCACACCCTCGTAGAGGCGGCGGCAAGCACTTCCCGGTCCCCCTTTATTGGGGAGCAGCCTACCGAGCATCCCGGCAAACGTCACCAGCTTTGGTGACAGCCGCCGGAAATGCTCGATGAACCCCCACCGGCTGTCGAGCAAGAGACCCAGATATTTAAGGGTCTTCCCGACAGCGATGGAGGTGCCACTCACCACAATTTGGGCATCCCGAGGGGGTCTCATCCGAGGCCCATGGAAAAAGATGGCCTCGGACTTATCGAGGGCCACCCTGAGGCCGAGCGCCCTGATGCGACTGACGACCTGGGCCGTGCCTGCTGTGGCAAGCACGGCAGCGTCTCGGAAAGTGGGTCCTCGCGCGGTGACAAGGGTATCGTCGGCGTAACAGAGTACGCCGACGCCCTGAAGAGTGGCACCGCGCAGGACCCAATCATAGCCTACGTTCCACAGGAGCGGACCCAGCACCGACCCCTGTGGAACACCACACGACATTTGCTTGCGGACAACGGCCGACCGAGCCGGGTAAGTGATGGCCCGGTCGACGAAGTAGTCCGCAAGGACGCGCCTGAGGTACCACGGTACGTTGTGGTACCTCAGCGCTTCGGCAATTGTTGGCCAGGGGAGGGTGTTGAAGGCGTTGGCTATGTCGAGCGACACAGCCAACACCACCTGCCCCTGGCCAACGGCATCGTCGACGCTGTCCCTGAGTCGGGACACGGCGTCGAGGGTGGACCTCCCGCGACGAAAACCGTATTGGCCACTACTTAGATTCGGCCCCGCCCCCTCCAGATGCCCGACGAGACGCGCAGCGAGCACCCGCTCGAAGAGCTTGCACATCTCGTCGAGCAGAACGATGGGGCGGTAGGCCGACGGCGACTCCGGGGGACGCCCGTGCTTACGAAGCAGCACGAGCTTCCCCGTTTTCCATCGTCGCGGGACCCTTCCGGACGCCAAACAGTCCGACATCAGGGACAGCGACTCTTCTTCAATTTCCGGCATGACGAGGCCGACGACTCGCCCAGGGACGCCATCGGGACCAGGGGCGCGATTCCTGAGTTTTAACTTTAGGACCGCCACCCCCAGTTCAACGTCGGATACGGGCGGGACGGCCTCGTCATCCGGCACTTCCCGGCTTGGTGCCATACAGGGAGGGACCCACTCTTCCCGCGCAGGGAAGAGGGAACTGACCACTTCGTCTACAAATTGGGGCTCGAGAGAGGTAGTGAGGGGGGGCGCCCAAGGTTTGAGCTTTTGGCTCACAACCTTGTAAATGTGCCCCCATGGATCCCCATTTAAACTCTCGAGCCCCTCGTTCCAGGCTGCACTCTTGGCTGCCCGGATTGCCGAGCTAAAGGCCGCCCGAGCGGTCCGGTACGCGGCGAGCAAAATCTCCTCCTGGGCAAGGTCTCTCTGGCGCCTCCCGCGACTGCGGGTGTACCGTCGCTGAGCTGCGTGACAGGATTTTCGCATCTCAGCGAGGTGAGGCCGCCACCAGTACACCTGCCTTCGCGGGGGTACCGGCCTTGCCCTCCGCATCGCCGCGTCGCAGACGCGAGTCATCGCACTGGCGAGATTCTCCGCCCTCGCGTCCACGTCCAGACCGTCGACATTAGGAGCGGCCCAGCGCTCGACAATTGCCGCCTCTCTGGCCAGCTCCCGATCCAGCGTGTTCAGCCGCCACCGGGGTCCCTCCCCTGCAAGGGGGCGATCAGTCACCGCAGGGGCGACAGAGGGAGCGGCGACAACGTCGAACCATATGTATCGATGGTCCGACAAGGTCTCCACCCCCTCGATCACTCTCCACCCCCGTATCCGGTCCACCAGGGCAGAACTGGCAAACGAAAGATCGACGATTGAACTACCCTGGGGCCGGACACAAGTGTGGACCGCCCCCCTGTTTAACAGCACCAAGCCAATTGACACCGCCCACTCTTCCAACACCTCTCCCCTAACATCGGTCGCCGGGGAACCCCAAACTTGCGAATGGGCGTTGAAATCCCCGATGACCAAGGCAGGGGTGGGGCGTACGTCCGCCAGCAGGGTCTCGACTTCGGCCAGCACCAGTTCGAACTCGGCGAGACTCTTGCTGGGGGAAATGTACACCCCAACTACTGCGAAGCCACCCATCAGGGCTAAAACACAACCACGCCCCCTCAGCACTCTGCTGAAGGGGGACGCGCCGACCGCACCCTGATGGGCGACTATGGCCACTAAGCCGTCGCAGTCGCCAGCCCAGTCGCTACGATCGCGGACCAAATACGGCTCGCTGACGACGACGACGTTCGCCTGCCACTGTGCCATGGACTGCATTAGGACATCCTGAGCAGCGACACAGTGGTTGGCGTTGGCCTGCAGTAGAGAGATGCTGGCCATTTAAGATTGGGCGGTGTCCATCCTCTCCTCAATCGGCGGCGAAGACTGAGTGGTTGCAGCGGATTGCGCCACACCACGTCTTCTGCCACCGCGGCGTCCCCGCTTTCGGGTAGCCGCATCACATGTTTTGGTGCCCAGGCGGTGGGCAGCCGGTGCACTATCTGTGGAACAGAGGGGGCACCTGGGCTCCAAAGAACAACCGGCTGCCTTATGGCCCGGTTGTCCACACCGGAAGCACAGCGCACTGCGATCAACTTCGCAAGTGCACCGTGCTCCGACATGACCCGAGTCCAGGCAGCGGAAGCACCGCTGGACGCGCAGCTCCAGGATGGTGGCGCGAACACTGGACCACCCGATCGTGATGCGGCGACCATCGACCAATTTCCTTGCAGCCGCAACTAAACTTGGGCGGTGTCCATCGCCTCCTCTGACGGGGCGGAGGGGGTCGCCGCCACCCTCCTGCCTCCGCGCAGCGGGAGCGGCGCTAACGGACTGAGCCGCAGCGGCGGAGGAGGCGCCAACAGCAGGCGCGACTTTGGCCGAGCGGCCTTTGGCTCCAGCGGAGCGAGCGGGCACAAAGGCGCCAACGGCTGTGGCTGAAGGGCCAGCAGTGACGGTGGCAGCTGCGGAGCGTGCGGCGTTGCGGGCGTCCGCCGCAAGCGGCGGGCGCAGCCGCGGCTCGGGCAACAGGCGGTCGCCAATGCCGTCAATGCGAGCGTCGATGAGGAAAGCGATTTCCTCGCGCGACATCGATTGCGCAGCACTCGCCTGCTGCTTAATGCCCTTCATTTCGGCCTTGAGGGCCATAATCTCGCGCTGCAGGCGAGCCACCTCATCAGACTCCGTGCGGGACAACAGCTCCCGCACGTGCTCCATTATGGAGACTGCAGCGCTCCTGAGGCCCTGGACAGACTGCCCCTTCAGCTTGGAGCTCTTATGGGCGATGGAGCGTATAGACTCCACCGCCTCTCCAATAGCGCGGCCCAGCTGCTCAGCTCGGAGTTCCCCAGCAGCTTGCGGCGACGTCGATGCCTCCTTTTCCGATACGGGAGACTGGCGGAGGAAGGAGAGTCGCCTCTCCTCCCGCCTTCGGAGCTCTTCGGCGAGCTCCTGCTCCGCCTGTAGCTCTAGCTCCCGCTCTTTGGCCCTGTTTAATTCGGCTTTCGCCGCAGCAAGGCCGACATATTGCCCCGTCGTCGGGGGGCGTCCTCGCCTGGGCCGCTGTTTGGCCAACACGTCGCCAGCCTCATCCTCTCCTGGCGGGTTGAGGTGGCGCTTCATATGCCTCCTCGGTGATGAGCCAGCCGACTCCTCGCTGTCCCCCTCCGAGCCCGAGTACCGGGGCCTCCGAAACAGCCGGGAACACAGGGGCGAAGGGGGACCCGAGGTCACCTCAATCATTGAGACCACACTGCTGTCAGAATCTGACAGCAGTAGGTCTCGGGACAACACTGCCGTGTCACACCGTGACACCGCCACTCTCAACACTTTCCGACCCGGAACCGGAGTACCGGGCCTCTCCTCTCCACTACCAACATCATTTTTATTTTTTAAATTTAAATTTTCCATAACTGATCCCACGATTATGAGACGATCTAAAAGCACTCCCCGGGTGACGCTCATTCCGGGGAGCGGGCTGTTACTTGCGGAGGTCGCCAAGTATCCGCTGGGTTTTAACGTGCTTTCCTTCACGGATTTTTGTATCGGGTATCACCCTCAGGCCAGCCAATTAAGGCAAGCCGCCTTCGGCCACGTTGCGCCGCACGTACCCTGTAGACCGTGAGACAGGGGTCGTTGCACGACGCAACGTGGCCGGCTACGAGAGGCTGGTCAGGCCTCCCCGATGCGACCTTTCAGTCGCGTCCGTTCCCATGGGCCTTGCAGGCCCATACGCCCCGACCCCCTCATGGGGTCCTCTTGCCTGTTAAGGCTCAGCTCAGGTGAGGCCGAGAACGACCCCACCATAGCTCCATAAGGAGCTGACAAACAGCGCGCCGTCGCCGCGACAGAAAAGATAGAAGAACAAAGACAAGAAACGAAAGATGGAAGAATAAACAAGGAGAAAAGAAGAACAAAGAAAACAACAACGACGCTGCGGGCCTTGCAGGCCCGCCATACCACGACCCCCCTCATGGGGTCAGCTAGCCCTGAAAAGGGCTTGTCGGACTTGGTCAATCGCTACCAGAATCCTCCGAGGAGGACACCAATAACCATTGTCCAGGGTGCACCAGCGTCCCGGCTTCCGTTCCCCCCACCGAAGTAGAAAGGACAAGAAGCAGGGCTAAGCCAACGTGGAGGTTATCCGACCGCACCCCGCACCCCGTTAGGTTAGGTTTTTTTTTTTTTTTTTTTTTTTTTTTTTTTTTTTTTTTTTTTTTTTTTTTTTTTTTTGTTGACGCGGGGAATGCATTTAAGCACCGTCATCCCTGCTGCGGGGGCAGCAGGGACGGTGTGTGGGACTCACGGACCCAAAGAGGAGAGGGCCCGTACTACCCACTAAACCACCGCGGTGTTCCGCCTCACCTTAAGCCGGCTCGCAGGGTAGGCCAGAGGTTAATTCACTGCGAGCCGGCAAGGGGCGCCCCGTGATGTCGGGGCTCGCCTCGGGGGGCCAATTAAGTGATCCCCCGGAGCTCCCTAAGGAGCTGAAGAATCTAGCCCGCACCTCCACCGTTCTCGAACACCTCTCTGAAAGCAGAGAGGGTAGAGAACGGCCGGTGCGGGCGTGCGTAAGTGGGCACCGTCCGGAACACGAGGAGGGTGCCCGTCGTCACGGGTGACCATCGGTGGGCGGAGGTCCCCCGACCTTCCGCCCACGGTCAAAAACACTAGTCGGGGGCGCGCATGTATTCGGCACGTCGACGCCCCCGAACAGCACGGTAGGGCGGGAGCGTCTGTCCAGCACGCTCCCGCTCCCGCAGTGCTTCTCTCTTGGCCGCCATCACCACGCTAGCGAACGTGGCGACGGCGGCCCAACACTGTTGGCTGCCGGCCATGGCTTGCACCACGGCCGGCAGAGACAAATTTACACCAACGATGCCCGTGAGGGCAGAACGCGGCCCGTCCCATGCCGTGCACTCGGCAAGGGTGTGGGCCGCTGTGTCGACGACACCGGCCGGGCAGTGACGACACACGGTGTCCGGCTCCACCCTAGGCACCTCACACAGGTACTTGGCGAAACAGCCATGTCCTGTGAGTAGTTGAACCCCCACCGGCTGTCGAGCAAGAGACCCAGATATTTAAGGGTCTTCCCGACAACGATGGAGGTGCCACTCACCACAATTTGGGCATCCCGAGGGGGTCTCATCCGAGGCCCATGGAAAAAGATGGCCTCGGACTTTTCGAGGGCCACCCTGAGGCCGAGCGCCCTGATGCGACTGACGACCTGGGCCGTGCCTGCTGTGGCAAGCACGGCAGCGTCTCGGAAAGTGGGTCCTCGCGCGGTGACAAGGGTATCGTCGGCGTAACAGAGTACGCCGACGCCCTGAAGAGTGGCACCGCGCAGGACCCAATCATAGCCTACGTTCCACAGGAGCGGACCCAGTACCGACCCCTGTGGAACACCACACGACATTTCCCTGCGGACAACGGCCGACCGAGCCGGGTAAGTGATGGCCCGGTCGACGAAGTAGTCCGCAAGGACGCGCCTGAGGTACCACGGTACGTTGTGGTACCTCAGCGCTTCGGCAATTGTTGGCCAGGGGAGGGTGTTGAAGGCATTGGCTATGTCAAGCGACACAGCCAACACCACCTGCCCCTGGCCAACGGCATCGTCGACGCTGTCCCTGAGTCGGGACACGGCGTCGAGGGTGGACCTCCCGCGACGAAAGCCGTATTGGCCACTACTTAGATTCGGCCCCGCCCCCTCCAGATGCTCGACGAGACGCGCAGCGAGCACCCGCTCGAAGAGCTTGCACATCTCGTCGAGCAGAACGATGGGGCGGTAGGCCGACGGCGACTCCGGGGGACGCCCGTGCTTACGAAGCAGCACGAGCTTCCCCGTTTTCCATCGTCGCGGGACCCTTCCAGACGCCAAACAGTCCGACATAAGGGACAGCGACTCTTCTTCAATTTCCGGCATGACGAGGCCGACGACTCGCCCAGGGACGCCATCGGGACCAGGGGCGCGATTCCTGAGTTTTAACTTTAGGACCGCCACCCCCAGTTCGACGTCGGATACGGGCTGGACGGCCTCGTCATCCGGCACTTCCCGGCTTGGTGCCATACGGGGAGGGACCCACTCTTCCCGCGCAGGGAAGAGGGAGCTGACCACTTCGTCTACAAATTGGGGCGCCGACCGCACCCTGACGGGCGACTATGGCCACTAGGCCGTCGCAGTCGCCAGCCCAGTCGTCACGATCACGGACCAAATACGGTTCGCTGACGACGGCGACGGTCGCCTGCCACTGTGCTATGGACTGCATCAGGAGATCCTGAGCCGCGAGACAGTGGCCGGCGTTGGCCTGCAGTAGTGAGATGGCCATTTATGATTGAGCGGTGTCCATCCTCTCCTCCGTTGGCGGCGAAGACTGAGTGGTGGAAACGACACCACGTCTTCTGCCGCCACGACGTCCCCGCTTTTGGGCAGTGACGTCACACATCCTAGTGCCCAGACGGTGGGCAGCCGGTGCACCATCCGTAGAACAGACGGGGCACCGGGGCTCCAAAGAACAGCCGGCCGCCTTATGGCCCGGTTGTCCACAACGGAAGCACAGTGCACTGCGATCCACTTCGCAAGTGCACTGTACTCCGACATGCCCCGAGTCCAGACAGCGGAAACACCGCTGGACTCGAGGCGCAAGGAGGGTGGCCCTAACTACAGACCACCCTATGGTTAGGCGGCGTCCATCCAACAACTTCTTGGCCGCCGCGACCGGGCACTTCAACCAACAGGTGCCCTGCCGGCCGGGTGGGCAGCTGATGTCGCCCACTTTAACGCGGGAGACGTCACAGGCACCGACTTCAGCCACCATAGCGGCAACCCTCTCCTTTGTGGCGGTGTCGCCAAGGCCTGAGATGCGCAACTCTGCGCATTTCTCAGGTCTGGCGACCCGAACGACTTCGCCCAGTACCGACCGCAACTTATCGGCCAGGGCGTCCGCCTTGGCATCTTTGTCCGCGCCGCTCACCTCGAGGATCTTTCCTCCGGTAACGGCGGCGCGGAAACGCAGACCGTCTATGCCCAGGCTCTTCAGGTCAATTGTGTCTTCTGCCTGGGCAAGCACGGCCGCGTACGTGGTTCCCGACTCCTTCGCGCCCTGCTGCAGTGTGATAGTCACTGCAGCAGTGCGCGTAGTGCGGGGCTTTGTGGAGCCTTTCTTCTTCTTGGGTTTGGCCGGTGCCGGCGCTGGAGCCGCAGTGGACTTCTTCTTCGCAGGGCGCGCTGCCACTACGTTCCACCCCTCAGCTAGTGGCTGGTGAGCAACAACAACAGTGGGCGGTGGACGCACCTGCCGAGCAGCTGCGGCTTCTGCTGCTGCGGCGCTCATCTTCTTTGCCCTCTTCCTTTTGCCCTCTTCGGCGACCACGCCTGTAGTCGATGTGGAGGGGACAATGGAAGGGAGCGCGGTGGGGACAGGTAAGGAGGCGACGGGAGCCTCTGGACCTGAGGCCAAAGGCGAAAGACCCTTGGTTCTCCGAGGAGGAGCTGACCCAGCAAAGTTGGCAGCAGCGGAACGTGAGGCGCGCGCAGCGTTCCGTGCATCCGCAGCCAATGGCGGGCGTATTGGCACCTCAGGGGGCAGGCGGTCCACAACCCCGGCGAGGCGCGCGTCTATCATGAAACCAATCTCATCGCGCGTCATCGCTGGGGCGAGGGAGGCCGCTGCATGTTTAAGGCCCTCCATCTCCGCCCTCAGGGCTATTAACTCCACGTTTAGGAGCACCACCTCTTCTGACTCCGTGCGGGATTTCAACTCCCGCACACTTTTGATGATGGTGCTTGCGGCCTCCCTGAGGTCCCGCACGAGTTGGCCTTTTAATTTATTTGATTTGACGGTGACGGTGTTGATCACCGCCACCGCCTCCTCAATTCCCCCAGTCAACTCCTCAGACGTCTGAGCCGTTACCGGCTTCTCCGGTTTCTCCACTGAAGTGGGGCCACCTTTAAGGAAGGGAGCTTGCACTTCCTTCCTGTAGGCCTCTTCTGCAGCCTCCTCGGATGCGCGCTCCTGCGCTGCAGCGTACTTGGCCTTGGCTTTTGCCAGAACAACGTACATTCCTGTAGAAGCAGGGGGGCGCCCACGGCCCCTCTTGGACGCTGATCCGGGTCGGCTGGGACTAGACACAGAGGAGTCGCTCAAGCATTGCATCTCCTCCTCTTCATCATCACTAAAAGTGACTGACCCCGTAGGCGTTTTCCGCCTGCGGAAGAATCTAGACGTCAGTGGGAAGGGAGACGCGGAACGCGAGCTCACTTCCACCATGGTGGCCTCACTATCGGTGTCTGAGACGACAGCCGTCGCTTTCGTTGAGGGCGTTGGCGACACGCTGCAGCGAGACAGCGTGACGCGCGGCTCTTTGAGTAACAGGCCCCGGAGTGGACTTCGGGACCTAGTGTGTTCAGCCAGTACATATTCCTTCGGAGTCCGTTGGATTTGCAGATGTTCGTCGGGTTGGCCCGACTCTTCGTTCTTTGTGTTTTTATTAAATTGTTCCATATTATTCCCACGAGTATGAGACGATCTACAAACACTCCCCGGGTGACGCTCATTCCGGGGAACGGGCTATTACATGCGGAGGTCGCCAAGTATCCGCTGGGTTTTAACGTGCTTTCCTTCACGGATTTTTGTATCGGGTATCACCCTCAGGCCAGCCAATTAAGGCAAGCCGCCTTCGGCCGCGTTGCGCCGCACGTACCCTGTAGACCGTGAGACAGGGGTCGTTGCACGACGCAACGTGGCCGGCTACGAGAGGCTGGTCAGGCCTCCCCGATGCGACCTTTCGGTCACGTCCGTCCCCATGAGCCTTGCAGGCCCATACGCCCATACCCCCTCATGGGGTCCTCTTGCCTGTTAAGGCTCAACTCGGGTGAGGCCGAGAACGACCTCACCATAGCTCTAAGCTAGCTCTAGCTCCTAAGGAGCTAACGAACAGCGCGCCGTTGCCGCGACAGAAGAGATAAAAGAACAAAGACAAGAAACGAAAGAGGGAAGAATAAACAAGGAGAAAAGAAGAACAAGAAAAACGACAACGACGCCACGGGCCCGCCATACCACGACCCCTCTCATGGGGTCAGCTAGCCCTGAAAAGGGCTTGTCGGACTTGGTCAATGGCTACCAGAATCCTCCGAGGAGGACACCAATAACCATTGTCCAGGGTGCACCAGCGTCCCGACTTCCGTTCCCCCCACCGAAGTAGAAAGGACAAGAAGCAGGGCTAAGCCAACGTGGAGGTTATCCGACCGCACCCCAGGTTAGGTTTTTTTTTTTTTTTTTTTGTTGACGCGGGGAATGCATTTAAGCACCGTCATCCCTGCTGCGGGGGCAGCAGGGACGGTGTGTGGGACTCACGGACCCAAAGAGGAGAGGGCCCGTACTACCCACTAAACCACCGCGGTGTTCCGCCTCACCTTAAGCCGGCTCGCAGGGTAGGCCAGAGGTTAAATCACTGCGAGCCGGCAAGGGGCGCCCCGTGATGTCGGGGCTCGCCTCGGGGGGGCCAATTAAGTGACCCCCCCGGAGCTCCCTAAGGAGCTGAAGAATCTAGCCCGCACCTCCACCGTTCCCGAACACCTCTCTGAAAGCAGAGAGGGTAGAGAACGGCCGGTGCGGGCGTGCGTAAGTGGGCACCGTCCGGAACACGAGGAGGGTGCCCGTCGCCACGGGTGACCATCGGTGGGCGGAGGTCCCCCGACCTTCCGCCCACGGTCAAAAACACTAGTCGGGGGCGCGCATGTATTCGGCACGCCGACGCCCCCGAACAGCACGATAGGGCGGGAGCGTCTGTCCAGCACGCTCCCGCTCCCGCAGTGCTTCTCTCTTGGCCGCCATCACCACGCTAGCGAACGTGGCGACGGCGGCCCAACACTGTTGGCTGCCGGCCATGGCTTGCACCACGGCCGGCAGCGACAAATCACCACCAACTATGCCCGTGAGGGCAGAACGCGGCCCGTCCCATGCCGTGCATTCGGCAAGGGTGTGGGCCGCTGTGTCGACGACACCGGCCGGGCAGTGACGACACACGGTGTCCGGCTCCACCCTAGGCACCTCACACAGGTACTTGGCGAAACAGCCATGTCCTGTGAGTAGTTGCGTAAGGTGGTACGTCGGCGCACCGTGTGACCTCTCCACCCAGGCCCGTAGGACGGGCCTGACAGCCCCCACGAGCAGGGGGCTAGCTGAGGGGCCTACTAACCTCTCGGACCACTCCCGGAAGAGATCTTCGCGAGCCGACTGTCTCCAGCGGTCGATCTCGTCCGGGAGTGGCCGACCTCCATTTCTCCGCACCAGAGCGCTCTCGTCATAAACCTTCTTCAGGACTCCTGCCTCGAGATCCCAAGGGAGGCTTCCGGAAATTAAGCACGCCGCCTCGTAAGAGACGGTGCAGTACGCCCGTGCCGCCCTCTGCGCAAGCACTCGCTGCGGGCGCCGCAACAGAGGAATTGTTGCGGCGCTGAGGGCGTCCGCCCAGATAGGCGCTCCGTAGAGCGCCTTAGAGCGTACTACACCGTCGTAAAGACGGCGACACGTGCCACCGGGCCCCCCACTATTGGGGAGCAGCCTCGACAGCCTTCCGGCGTATGAGATCAAATTTGACGACAGACGCCGGAAGTGCTCGGCGAAACCCCACCGACTGTCGAGCACCAGACCAAGATACTTTATGGTCTTCCCGACAGCGATGGGGGTGCCGCTCACCACAATGTGGGAATCTCGAGGGGGCCCTCGCCGAGGCCCGTGAAAAAAGACGGCCTCGGATTTCTCGAGGGCCACTTGGAGTCCGAGCGCCCTGATGCGGCTGACCACCTGGGCTACGCCCGCAGTGGCCAGGACTTTAGCGTCCCGAAAGTCTGGGCCCCGCGCGGTTACCAGGGTATCGTCGGCGTAACAAAGTACGCCGACTCCCCGAAGAGTGGCACCGCGCAGGACCCAATCGTACGCGATGTTCCACAGGAGCGGACCAAGCACCGACCCCTGCGGAACACCGCACGACATTTGCTTGCGGACTACCGCCGACCGGGCCGGATAGGAGATGGCCCGGTCCACGAAGTAGTCCGCAAGGATGCGCCTGAGGTACCACGGGACATTGTGGTACCTCAGCGCCTCGGCGATGGTCTGCCAGGGGATGGTGTTGAAGGCGTTCGCGATGTCCAGCGACACCGCCAACATCACCTCCCCCCGACCGACCGCCTCTTGGACGCTGTCCCGTAGTCGGGATATGGCGTCCAGGGTCGACCTCCCACGACGGAAACCGTATTGGCCGTCACTGAGATTGGGCCCCGCCCCATCCAGGTGCCCGACGAGACGCGATGCGAGCACCCGCTCAAACAGCTTGCTCATCTCGTCGAGCAAGACTATGGGGCGGTAGGCCGACGGCGACTCGGCCGGGCGCCCGTGCTTCTTCAACAGCACGAGCCGCCCGGTTTTCCATCGTCGCGGGACCCTCCCCGACGCCAAACACTCCGACAATAGGGACAGCGTCTCCTCCTCGAACGCCGGCATGACGAGGGCGATGACCCGTCCAGGGATGCCGTCCGGGCCGGGGGCGCGGTTCCTCGACTTGAGTTTGAGGACCGCCACCCCGAGTTCGAGGTCCCACGGCGCCTGGCTCGGTGCCATCCGCGGTGGGACCCACTCCTCCCGCTCAGGGAAGAGGGAACTGACGACGTTGTCGACGAAAACTTGCTCCAGCCACGTGTGCGGTTCGCCAGGCCAGAACTGGCGAAGGACAGGTCGACAATTGACCTGCCCGTTGACCGCACAAACGTGTGGACCGAACCCCGGTTGAGGAGCACCAAGCCGTGGGACGCCGCCCATTCCTCCACCAACTCACCCCGTCCATCGGTCGCCGGAGATCCCCACGCCTGTGAGTGTGCGTTGAAGTCTCCGGCAACCACCAACGGGGTGGGGTGCGCTCCCACCACCAGAGCCCCGACCTCTGCGAGCCACTGCTCATATTCGGCGAGGCTTCTGTTTGGCGAGAAGTACACCCCGATCACTGCAACGTCTCCCAGCAGCGCGAGGACGCAGCCGCGGTTTTTTTTTTTTTTTTTTTTTTAACGTGGTCGGTGATGCATTTACGCACTTCACCGTCTCGCTGCGGGGGGGAGCGAGACGGCTTCGTGTGGGACTCCCAGCCCTAGGATGGAAAACGGGCCGGACTACCCACTAAAACCTATCCACGGTGTTTCTCCTTCGCCTTAGCCGGGCCGCCGGATAGACAGAAACTGTTAAGCAACGGCGGCCCGGAAAAGGGGCGCTCTTTCGAGCTCAGCACGGGGGGCTGACCCCCCCCCAAACAACATAGAAGCGTGCGGCCTGCACGCTCCCGTTCCCGCAGGGCCTCTCTCTTTGCCGCCATCACCTCCCGAGCGAAGGAGGCGACGGCGGCCCAACATTCTTCGCTGCCGGCCATAGAGAGAATGACGGCCGGCAGCGAACCTACACTGCCGATGATGCCCGTGAGGGCCAACCTCTGCGTGTCCCAGGCGGCGCACACAGCGAGCGTATGCTGCGCCGTATCTACGGCGCCGCCTGCGCAGTGATGACAAACGGGCTCCGACAGGATCCCCACCACTTCCCACAGGAATTTGGCAAAACAGCCATGACCCGTGAGAAGTTGGGTGAGGAAGTAGGTCGGAGCCCCCTGCGCATGCTCCACCCACTGGCGGAGCACGGGACCGATGGCCCCCACGAGCACTCGGCTCGCGGTCGGAGCCGCACATCTCAAGGCCCATTGCCGGAACAGATCGTCGCGAGCCTCCTGTCTCCAGCGATTGACCTGCTCCGGCAACGGGCGACCTCCTTGTTGTCGCACCATGGCGCCCTCCTCGTAGACCCTCTTAAGGACCCCTGCTTCGAGATCCCAAGGGGGACTTTGTGCCAACAGGCACGCCGCCTCGAAAGACACGGTGCGGTACGCCCGTGCAGCCCTCTGCGCCGTGATCCGCTGCGGTCGTCGCAGCTGGACCACGTTCGCGGCGCTGAGGGCATCCGCCCAAATAGGCGCCCCATAGAGCGCCTTGGAGCGTACCACACCCTCGTAGAGACGGCGGCATGCACTTCCCGGTCCCCCTTTATTGGGGAGCAGCCTACCGAGCATCCCGGCAAACGTCACCAACTTTGGTGAAAGCTGCCGGAAATGCTCGACGAACCCCCACCGGCTGTCGAGCAAGAGACCCAGATATTTAAGGGTCCTCCCGACAGCGATGGAGGTGCCACCCACCACAATTTGGGCATCCCGAGGGGGTCTCATCCGAGGCCCATGGAAGAAGAGGGCCTCGGATTTTTCGAGGGCCACCTTGAGGCCGAGCGCCCTGATGCGACCGACGACCTGTGCCGTGCCCGCAGTGGCGAGCACGGCAGGGACGCAGCCGCGGTTAGGTTAGGTTTTTTTTTTTTTTTTTTTTTTTTGTTTACGCGGTGAATGCATTTAAGCACCGTCATCCCTGCTGCGGGGGCAGCAGGGACGGTGTGTGGGACTCACGGACCCAAAAAGGAAAGGGCCCGTACTACCCACTAAACCACCGCGGTGTTCCGCCTCACCTTAAGCCGGCTCGCAGGGTAGGCCAGAGGTTAATTCACTGCGAGCCGGCAAGGGGCGCCCCGTGATGTCGGGGCTCGCCTCGGGGGGCCAATTAAGTGATCCCCCCGGAGCTCCCTAAGGAGCTGAAGAATCTAGCCCGCACCTCCACCGTTCTCGAACACCTCTCTGAAAGCAGAGAGGGTAGAGAACGGCCGGTGCGGGCGTGCGTAAGTGGGCACCGTCCGGAACACGAGGAGGGTGCCCGTCGTCACGGGTGACCATCGGTGGGCGGAGGTCCCCCGACCTTCCGCCCACGGTCAAAAACACTAGTCGGGGGCGCGCATGTATTCGGCACGTCGACGCCCCCGAACAGCACGGTAGGGCGGGAGCGTCTGTCCAGCACGCTCCCGCTCCCGCAGTGCTTCTCTCTTGGCCGCCATCACCACGCTAGCGAACGTGGCGACGGCGGCCCAACACTGTTGGCTGCCGGCCATGGCTTGCACCACGGCCGGCAGAGACAAATTTACACCAACGATGCCCGTGAGGGCAGAACGCGGCCCGTCCCATGCCGTGCACTCGGCAAGGGTGTGGGCCGCTGTGTCGACGACACCGGCCGGGCAGTGACGACACACGGTGTCCGGCTCCACCCTAGGCACCTCACACAGGTACTTGGCGAAACAGCCATGTCCTGTGAGTAGTTGCGTAAGGTGGTACGTCGGCGCACCGTGTGACCTCTCCACCCAGGCCCGCAGGACGGGTCGAACGGCCCCCACAAGCATCGCACTCGCGGAAGGCGACTCCAATCGCAAGGCCCACTCCCGGAAGAGATCGTCGCGAGCCGACTGTCTCCAGCGGTCGATCTCCTCCGGAAGCGGGCGACCACCATTCAGTCGCACCAGGGCGCTCTCGTTATAAACCTTCTTTAGGACTCCTGCCTCGAGATCCCAAGGGAGGCTTCCGGAAATTAAGCACGCCGCCTCGTAAGAGACAGTGCAGTACGCCCGTGCCGCCCTCTGCGCAAGCACTCGCTGCGGGCGCCGCAACAGAGGAATCGTTGTGGCGCTGAGGGCGTCCGCCCAGATAGGCGCTCCGTAGAGCGGGTTAGGTTAGGTTTTTTTTTTTTTTTTTGTTTACGCGGGGAATGCATTTAAGCACCGTCACCCCGCTGCGGGGGCAGCAGGGCGGTGTGTGGGACTCGACGGTCTGGGAACGGACCGTAATACCCACTAAACCACCGCGGTGTTCCGCCTCACCTTAAACCGGCTCGCAGGGTAGGCCAGAGGTTAAATCACTGCGAGCCGGCAAGGGGCGCCCCGTGAAGTCGGGGCTCGCCTCGGAGGGGCCAATTAAGTGACCCCCCGGAGCTCCCTAAGGAGCTGAAGAATCTAGCCCGCACCTCCACCGTTCTCGAGCACCTCTCTGAAAGCAGAGAGGGTAGAGAACGGCCGGTGCGGGCGTGCGTAAGTGGGCACCGTCCGGAACACGAGGAGGGTGCCCGTCGCCACGGGTGACCATCGGTGGGCGGAGGTCCCCCGACCTTCCGCCCACGGTCAAAAAACACTAGTCGGGGGCGCGCATGAAAGCCGCTAGGCGGCGCCCTCGGACCGGACGGCGGGGAGGAAGCGTGCGACCCGCCCGCTCCCTTACCCGCAGTTCCTCTCTCTTGGCCGCCATCACCTGGCTGGCGAACGAGGCGACGGCGGCCCAACACTGCTGGCTGCCGGCCATGGCTTGTACCACGGCCGGCAGCGACAAATTCGCACCAACGATGCCCGTGAGGGCAGAACGCGGCCCGTCCCATGCCGTGCACTCGGCAAGGGTGTGGGCCGCTGTGTCGACGACATCGGCCGGGCAGTGACGACACACGACGTCCGGCTCCACCCCAACAATCCTGCACAGGTATTTGGCGAACACACCGTGACCTGTGAGGAGTTGTGTGAGGTGGTACGTCGGTACGCCATGTGACCTCTCCACCCAGGCCCGCAGGACGGGTCGAACGGCCCCCACGAGCATCGCGCTCGCGGAAGGCGACTCTAATCGCAAGGCCCACTCCCGGAAGAGATCGTCGCGAGCCGACTGTCTCCAGCGGTCGATCTCCTCCGGAAGCGGGCGACCACCACTCAGTCGCACCAGGGCGCACTCCGCATACACGGCTTGAAGGACTCCAGCCTCGAGATCCCATGGAAGGGACCCGGCTATCATGCACGCCGCCTCGTAGGAGACGGTGCAGTACGCCCGTGCACCTCTCTGCGCGATCGCGCGCTGCGGACGTCGCAGCAGCGCTAAACTTTCGGCGCAGAGGGTGCCCGCCCAGATGGGCGCTCCGTAGAGCGCCTTCGAGCGCACCACACCGTCGTACAGACGGCGACACGAACTACCAGGCCCCCCCCGATTGGGGAGCAGCCTGGCGAGCCTCCCGGCGTATGACACCAGTTTTGGTGCCAGACGCCGGAAGTGCTCGACGAAACCCCATCTGCTGTCGAGAACCAGACCGAGATACTTTAAGGTCCGCCCGACAGCGATGGGGGTGCCACCCACCACAATCTGGGAGTCCCGAGGAGGGGCCCCCGACCGAGGCCCGTGAAAGAAAATGGCCTCGGATTTTTCGAGGGCCACCTGGAGTCCAAGCGCCCTGATGCGACCGACAACGTGGGCCACACCAGCCGTGGCCAACACTTTTGCGTCCCTGTAGGACGGGCCCCGCGCGGTGACCAGGGTATCGTCGGCGTAGCAGAAGACGCCGACGCCCCGAAGAGTGGCACCGCGCAGGACCCAATCATACCCGATGTTCCACAGGAGCGGCCCGAGGACTGACCCCTGTGGAACACCGCACGTCATGTCTCGGCGGACCACTTCCGACCGGGTCGGATACGAGACGGCCCGGTCAACGAAGTAGTCCGCGAGTACGCGCCTGAGGTACCACGGGACGTTGTGGTACCCCAGCGCCTCCGCAATGGTCCCCCAGGGGATGGTGTTGAAGGCGTTCGCGATGTCCAGCGACACCGCCAACAACACCTCCCCCTGGCCGACCGCCTCTTCCACGCCGTCCCTGAGCCGGGATATCGCGTCCAGGGTCGATCTCCCGCGACGGAACCCGTACTGGCCGTCACTAAGGTTGGGCCCCGCCCCCTCCAGGTGCTCGACGAGACGTGCCGCGAGCACTCGCTCGAGCAGCTTGCTCATCTCGCCGAGCAGGACGATAGGGCGGTAGGCCGACGGCGACTCGGCCGGGCGCCCGTGCTTCTTCAGCAGCACGAGCCGCCCGGTCTTCCATCGTCGCGGGACTCTTCCCGACGACAGACATTCCGACAGCAGGGACAGCGTCTCCTCCTCGAACGCGGGCATCACCAGGGCGACGACCCGCCCAGGGATGCCGTCCGGACCAGGGGCGCGGTTCTTCAATTTGAGTTTCAGAACCGCGACCCCCAATTCGGCATCGGACACGGGCGGAATCGCCCCGATATCCGCCGGCGTCTGGCTTGGCGCCATCCGCGGTGGGACCCACTCTTCCCGCGCAGGGAAGAGGGAGCTGACGACGTCGCTCACGAAGGAGGGCTCGAGAGACCTAGTGAGCGGGGGCGCCCACGGCCGAAGTTTGTCGTTTACGACTTTGTACGGGCGCCCCCACGGATCTTCGTTGAGTGTGTCGAGCCACTCCTTCCAAGCCGCCTCCTTGGCGGCTCTCATCGCCGAGCGAAAGACCGCCCGGGTGGCCCGGTATGCGGCGAGCAGGACCTCTTCTTGGGCGGGGACCCGTACTCTACGTCCGCGGCTGCGGGTGCACCTTCGCTGGGCTGCGTCACAAGCTGTACGCAGCCCCGCTAAGTGGTCGTTCCACCAGTACACCCGCCTCCGCGGCGGGACAGGCCCCACCCTACTCATCGCCGCATCGCAGACGCGAGTGAGCGCACTCTCCAGTCGCTCCGCCCTCGCGTCCACGTACGGACCCCCATCGATCGCGGCCCATCGCTCGACGATGGCCGCCTCCTTCGCCAGCTCCCGGTCGAGCGTCTTGAGACGCCACCGCGGACCTTCCCCAGCCAGGGGGCGACTGCTGACCGCTGGGGTCCTCGAATTGGGGGCGGCGATGTCGAACCGTATGTAGAGGTGGTCCGACATCGTCTCCACCCCCTCGACCACCCTCCAGCCGCGAATGCGGTCAGCTAGTGCGGGGCTCGCAAACGAGAGGTCTATGATAGACCCCACTTCGCCCCGCACAAACGTATTTACAGCCCCCTGGTTGAGCAGCGCCAAGCCGTGGGACACCGCCCATTCTTCCACCATCTCACCCCGATCGTCGGTCTCCGGGGAGCCCCATGCCCGAGAGTGGGCGTTGAAGTCTCCGGCGACGACAACCGGGGTGGGGTGCACTTCTGCCACCAGAGCTCCGACCTCGACGAGAAACTGTTCAAATTCGGCGAGGCCCCGGTTGGGCGAGAAGTACACCCCGATCACTGCAACGTCTCCCAGCAGTGCCAGCACACAGCCCCGCCCACTCGACACTCTGTCAAATGGGGCGAAGCCGAGCGCACCCCGCTGGGAGACGATAGCCACCAAACCGTCGCGATCTCCGGCCCAGTCATCCCGGGACCGAACAACGTACGGTTCGGAGACTACGGCCACGGTCGCCTGCCACTGTGCCACGGTCTGCATCAAGAGATCCTGGGCCGCGGCACAGTGGTTGACGTTGGCCTGCAGCAACGAGATTTCAGCCATCTAAACTTGGGCGGTGTCCATTGCCTCCTCTGACGGGGCGGAGGGGGTCGCCGCCACCCTCCTGCCCTTTCCTCCTCTACGGGTCCGACCCCGTTTTTCTGACGCCGCCAGGCACGCCTTCGTGCCCAGGCGGTGCGCGGACGACGCTCCCGCTGCCGAGCATATGGGACAGCAGGGCTCCGCTGCGCAGCCGGCCGCCTTGTGGCCGGCCTTCCCGCAGCAGTAACACAGGTCGCTGCGGTCGACGCCCGCAGCGCACTTTGCCCCCACGTGCCCCACCTCCAGGCAGCGGAAGCAGCGCTGGGGTCGGACCTCCAACAGGACGGCATGTACGCGGCACCATCCGATCGCAAGAGGGCGGCCGTCTGAAAGTATTTTGGCCGCCGCGACCGGGCACTGCACCCACACCGTGCCGTTGCGCCCCGAGGAGCGGACTATGTTGCCCACCTTGACGGAGGTGGTGGCGCACCCTCCTACGTCCGCCACCATCCCCGCGACCTGCTCCTGACTCGTCGCGTCACTCAAGCCGGAGATGCGCAACTCCGCACATTTCTCCGGCCTGGCGACCTTCACTTCCTCGCCGAGAGCGGCCCTCAGCCGCTCCGCCAGGGCGTCCGCCTTTTTGGCGTTATCGGCACCCGCCACTTCGAGGACTCGTCCGCCGGTCGCCGCCGTGCGGAATCTCAACGCCTCAATGCCGAGGCTCTTGAGGTCGACTGACCTCTCAGCCTCGGCGAGTTTAGCGGCGTACGTTACGCCCCTATCCGCAGCTTCACGCTGCAGTGTGATGACCACTGCAGCAGTTCTGGGGGCGCGGAGTTTCGGGGCGCGCCGCACGGCATTGCCATTGGCGGGTGCCTTGGCGGGCGCCTTCGGGGCTGGCGCCTTTTTTGGGCGCCCCGCCACCACATTCCACGCTTCGGGCAAAGGCCGAGAAGTGGATTCCTGCGGGGGGGGCGCCTGACGCGCCGCCTCCGCCTCTCGCGCCGCAGCGCTCCTCTTTTGCCGTTTCGGCTTCTTTTTAGTCCCCTGACTCACAGGGGGAGAAGAAGCCGCTGTTGCAGAAACCTCCGCCTCCTCCAACAAAGGGTCGGACGCGGAGGGTGCGGCGCCAGCGGACTGAGCCGCAGCGGCGGAGGAGGTGCCAACAGCAGGCGCGACCTTGGCCGAGCGGCCTTTGGCTCCAGCGGAGCGAATGGGCACGGAGGTGCCGACGTCGCCAACGACAGTGGCTGAAGGGCCAGCAGTGACGGTGGCAGCTACGGAGCGTGCGGCGTTGCGGGCGTCCGCCGCAAGCGGCGGGCGCAGCCGCGGCTCGGGCAACAGGCGGTCTCCAATGCCGTCAATGCGTGCGTCGATGAGGAAAGCGATTTCCTCGCGTGACATCGACGGCGCAGCACTCGCCTGCTGCTTTATCGCCTTCATTTCCACCTTGAGGGCCGCAATCTCGCGCTGCAGGCGAGCCACCTCATCAGACTCCGTGCGGGACAACAGCTCCCGCACGTGCTCCAATATGGAGCCCGCAGCGCTCCTGAGGCCCTGGACCGACTGCCCTTTGAGCTTGGAGCTCTTATGGGCGATGGAGCGTATAGACTCCACCGCCTCCCCAATTGCACGGCCCAGCTGCTCAGCTCGGAGTTCCCCAGCAGCTGGCGGCGACGTCGATGCCTCCTTTTCCGATGCCGGAGACTGGCGGAGGAAGGAGAGTCGCCTCTCCTCCCGCCTTCGGAGCTCTTCGGCGAGCTCCTGCTCTGCCTGGAGCTCTAGCTCCCGCTCTTTGGCCCTGTTTAATTGGGCTTTCGCCGCAGCAAGGCCGACATATTGCCCCGTCGTCGGGGGGCGTCCTCGCCTGGGCCGCTGTTTGGCCAAGACGTCCCCAGACTCATCCTCTCCTGGCGGGTTGAGGTGGCGCTTCATATGCCTCCTCGGTGATGAGCCAGCCGACTCCTCGCTGTCCCCCTCCGAGTCCGAGTACCGGGGCCTCCGAAACAGCCGGGAACACAGGGGCGAAGGGGGACCCGAGGTCACCTCAATCATTGAGACCACACTGCTGTCAGAATCTGACAGCAGTAGGTCTCGGGACAACACTGCCGTGTCACACCGTGACACCGCCACCCTCAACAATTTCCGACCCGGAACCGGAGTACCGGGCCTCTCCTCTCCACTACGGACATCATTTTGTTTTTGTTTTTGTTTCATTTCATTTTCCATAACTGATCCCACGATTATGAGACGATCTAAAAGCACTCCACGGGTGACACTCATTCCGGGGAGCGGGCTGTTACTTGCGGAGGTCGCCAAGTATCCGCTGGGTTTTAACGTGCTTTCCTTCACGGATTTTTGTATCGGGTATCACCCTCAGGCCAGCCAATTAAGGCAAGCCGCCTTCGGCCACGTTGCGCCGCACGTACCCTGTAGACCGTGAGACAGGGGTCGTTGCACGACGCAACGTGGCCGGCTACGAGAGGCTGGTCAGGCCTCCCCGATGCGACCTTTCAGTCGCGTCCGTTCCCATGGGCCTTGCAGGCCCATACGCCCCGACCCCCTCATGGGGTCCTCTTGCCTGTTAAGGCTCAGCTCAGGTGAGGCCGAGAACGACCCCACCATAGCTCCATAAGGAGCTGACAAACAGCGCGCCGTTGCCGCGACAGAAAAGATAGAAGAACAAAGACAAGAAACGAAAGATGGAAGAATAAACAAGGAGAAAAGAAGAACAAAGAAAACAACAACGAAGCCGCGGGCCTTGCAGGCCCGCCATACCACGACCCCCCTCGTGGGGTCAGCTAGCCCTGAAAAGGGCTTGTCGGACTTGGTCAATCGCTACCAGAATCCTCCGAGGAGGTTATCCGACTGCACCCCGGGTTTTTTTTTTTTTTTTTTTTTTTTTTTTGTTGACGCGGGGAATGCATTTAAGCACCGTCACCCCGCTGCGGGGGCAGCAGGGCGGTGTGTGGGACTCGACGGTCTGGGAACGGACCGTAATACCCACTAAACCACCGCGGTGTTCCGTCTCACCTTAAGCCGGCTCGCAGGGTAGGCCAGAGGTTAAATCACTGCGAGCCGGCAAGGGGCGCCCCGTGATGTTGGGGCTCGCCTCGGGGGGGCCAATTAAGTGACCCCCCCCGGAGCTCCCTAAGGAGCTGAAGAATCTAGCCCGCACCTCCACCGTTCTCGAGCACCTCTCTGAAAGCAGAGAGGGTAGAGAACGGCCGGTGCGGGCGTGCGTAAGTGGGCACCGTCCGGAACACGAGGAGGGTGCCCGTCGCCACGGGTGACCATCGGTGGGCGGAGGTCCCCCGACCTTCCGCCCACGGTCAAAAAACACTAGTCGGGGGCGCGCATGAAAGCCGCTAGGCGGCGCCCTCGGACCGGACGGCGGGGAGGAAGCGTGCGACCCGCCCGCTCCCTTACCCGCAGTTCCTCTCTCTTGGCCGCCATCACCTGGCTGGCGAACGAGGCGACGGCGGCCCAACACTGCTGGCTGCCGGCCATGGCTTGTACCACGGCCGGCAGCGACAAATTCACACCAACGATGCCCGTGAGGGCAGAACGCGGCCCGTCCCATGCCGTGCACTCGGCAAGGGTATGGCCCGCTGTGTCGACGACACCGGCCGGGCAGTGACGACACACGACGTCCGGCTCCACCCCAACAATCCTGCACAGGTATTTAGCGAACACACCGTGACCTGTGAGGAGTTGTGTGAGGTGGTACGTCGGTACGCCATGTGACCTCTCCACCCAGGCCCGCAGGACGGGTCGAACGGCCCCCACGAGCATCGCGCTCGCGGAGGGCGACTCTAATCGCAAGGCCCACTCCCGGAAGAGATCGTCGCGAGCCGACTGTCTCCAGCGGTCGATCTCCTCCGGAAGCGGGCGACCACCACTCAGTCGCACCAGGGCACACTCCGCATACACGGCTTGAAGGACTCCAGCCTCGAGATCCCATGGAAGGGACCCGGCTATCATGCACGCCGCCTCGTAAGAGACGGTGCAGTACGCCCGTGCACCTCTCTGCGCGATCGCGCGCTGCGGACGTCGCAGCAGCGCTAAACTTTCGGCGCAGAGGGTGCCCGCCCAGATGGGCGCTCCGTAGAGCGCCTTCGAGCGCACCACACCGTCGTACAGACGGCGACACGAACTACCAGGCCCCCCCCGATTGGGGAGCAGCCTGGCGAGCCTCCCGGCGTATGACACCAGTTTTGGTGCCAGACGCCGGAAGTGCTCGACGAAACCCCATCTGCTGTCGAGAACCAGACCGAGATACTTTAAGGTCCGCCCGACAGCGATGGGGGTGCCACCCACCACAATCTGGGAGTCCCGAGGAGGGGCCCCCGACCGAGGCCCGTGAAAGAAAATGGCCTCGGATTTTTCGAGGGCCACCTGGAGTCCAAGCGCCCTGATGCGACCGACAACGTGGGCCACACCAGCCGTGGCCAACACTTTTGCGTCCCTGTAGGACGGGCCCCGCGCGGTGACCAGGGTATCGTCGGCGTAGCAGAAGACGCCGACGCCCCGAAGAGTGGCACCGCGCAGGACCCAATCATACCCGATGTTCCACAGGAGCGGCCCGAGGACTGACCCCTGTGGAACACCGCACGTCATGTCTCGGCGGACCACTCCCGACCGGGTCGGATACGAGACGGCCCGGTCAACGAAGTAGTCCGCGAGTACGCGCCTGAGGTACCACGGGACGTTGTGGTACCCCAGCGCCTCCGCAACCCCGGGTTTTTTTTTTTTTTTTTTGTTGACGCGGGGAATGCATTTAGGCACCGTCACCCCGCTGCGGGGGCAGCAGGGCGGTGTGTGGGACTCGACGGTCTGGGATCGGACCGTAATACCCACTAAACCACCGCGGTGTTCCGTCTCACCTTAAACCGGCTCGCAGGGTAGGCCAGAGGTTAAATCACTGCGAGCCGGCAAGGGGCGCCCCGTGAAGTCGGGGCTCGCCTCGGAGGAGCCAATTAAGTGACCCCCCCGGAGCTCCCTAAGGAGCTGAAGAATCTAGCCCGCACCTCCACCGTTCTCGAGCACCTCTCTGAAAGCAGAGAGGGTAGAGAACGGCCGGTGCGGGCGTGCGTAAGTGGGCACCGTCCGGAACACGAGGAGGGTGCCCGTCGCCACGGGTGACCATCGGTGGGCGGAGGTCCCCCGACCTTCCGCCCACGGTCAAAAAACACTAGTCGGGGGCGCGCATAAAAGCCGCTAGGCGGCGCCCTCGGACCGGACGGCGGGGAGGAAGCGTGCGACCCGCCCGCTCCCTCACCCGCAATTCCTCTCTCTTGGCCGCCATCACCACGCTAGCAAACGTGGCGACGGCAGCCCAACACTGTTGGCTGCCGGCCATGGCTAACACCACGGCCGGCAGCGACAAATTCACACCAACGATGCCCGTGAGGGCCATACGCGGCCCGTCCCATGCCGCGCACTCGGCAAGGGTGTGGGCCGCTGTGTCAACGACACCGGCCGGGCAGTGACGACACACGACGTCCGGCTCCACCCCAACAATCCTGCACAGGTATATGGCGAAAACACCGTGACCTGTGAGGAGTTGTGTGAGGTGGTACGTCGGTACGCCATGTGACCTCTCCACCCAGGCCCGCAGGGCGGGTCGAACGGCCCCCACGAGCATCGCGCTCGCGGAAGGCGACTCCAATCGCAAGGCCCACTCCCGGAAGAGATCGTCGCGAGCCGCCTGTCTCCAGCGGTCGATCTCCTCCGGAAGTGGGCGACCACCACTCAGTCGCACCAGGGCGCACTCCTCGTAAACGGCTTGGAGGACTCCAGCCTCGAGATCCCATGGAAGGGACCCGGCTATCAGGCACGCCGCCTCGTAAGAGACGGTGCAGTACGCCCGTGCACCTCTCTGCGCGATCGCGCGCTGCGGACGTCGCAGCAGCGCTAGACTTTCGGCGCAGAGGGTGCCCGCCCAGATGGGCGCTCCGTAGAGCGCTTTCGAGCGTACCACACCGTCGTACAGACGGCGACACGAACTACCAGGCCCCCCCCGATTGGGAAGTAGCCTGGCGAGCCTCCCGGCGTATGACACCAGTTTTGGTGCCAGACGCCGGAAGTGCTCGACGAAACCCCATCTGCTGTCGAGAACCAGACCGAGATACTTTAAGGTCCGCCCGACAGCGATGGGGGTGCCACCCACCACAATCTGGGAGTCCCGAGGAGGGGCCCCCGACCGAGGCCCATGAAAGAAAACGGCCTCGGATTTTTCGAGGGCCACCTGGAGTCCAAGCGCCCTGATGCGACCGACAATGTGAGCCACACCAGCCGTGGCCAACACTTTAGCGTCCCTGTAGGACGGACCCCGCGCGGTGACCAGGGTATCGTCGGCGTAGCAAAAGACGCCAACGCCCCGAAGAGTGGCACCGCGCAGGACCCAATCATACCCGATGTTCCACAGGAGCGGCCCGAGGACTGACCCCTGTGGAACACCGCATGTCATGTCTCGGCGGACCACTCCCGACCGGGTCGGATACGAGACGGCCCGGTCAACGAAGTAGTCCGCGAGTACGCGCCTGAGGTACCACGGGACGTTGTGGTACCCCAGCGCCTCCGCAATGGTCCCCCAGGGTATGGTGTTGAAGGCGTTCGCGATGTCCAGCGACACTGCCAACAACACCTCCCCCTGGCCGACCGCCTCTTCCACGCTGTCCCTGAGCCGGGATATCGCATCCAGGGTCGATCTCCCGCGACGGAACCCGTACTGGCCGTCACTAAGGTTGGGCCCCGCCCCCTCCAGGTGCTCGACGAGACGTGCCGCGAGCACTCGCTCGAGCAGCTTGCTCATCTCGCCGAGCAGGACGATGGGGCGGTAGGCCGACGGCGACTCGGCCGGGCGCCCGTGCTTCTTCAGCAGCACGAGCCGCCCGGTCTTCCATCGTCGCGGGACTCTTCCCGACGACAGACACTCCGACAGCAGGGACAGCGTCTCCTCCTCGAACGCGGGCATCACCAGGGCGACGACCCGCCCAGGGATGCCGTCCGGGCCAGGGGCGCGGTTCCTCAATTTGAGTTTCAGAACCGCGACCCCCAATTCGGCATCGGACACGGGCGGAATCGCCCCGATATCCGCCGGCGTCTGGCTTGGCGCCATCCGCGGTGGGACCCACTCTTCCCGCGCAGGGAAGAGGGAGCTGACGACGTCGCTCACGAAGGAGGGCTCGAGAGACCTAGTGAGCGGGGGCGCCCACGGCCGAAGTTTGTCGTTTACGACTTTGTACGGGCGCCCCCACGGATCTTCGTTGAGTGTGTCGAGCCACTCCTTCCAAGCAGCCTCCTTGGCGGCTCTCATCGCCGAGCGAAAGACCGCCCGGGCGGCCCGGTATGCGGCGAGCAGGACCTCTTCTTGGGCGGGGACCCGTACTCTACGTCCGCGGCTGCGGGTGCACCTTCGCTGGGCTGCGTCACAAGCTGTACGCAGCCCCGCTAGGTGGTCGTTCCACCAGTACACCCGCCTCCGCGGCGGGACAGGCCCCACCCTACTCATCGCCGCATCGCAGACGCGAGTGAGCGCACTCTCCAGTCGCTCTGCCCTCGCGTCCACGTCCAGACCCCCATCGACCGCGGCCCATCGCTCGACGATGGCCGCCTCTTTCGCCAGCTCCCGGTCGAGCGTCTTGAGACGCCACCGCGGACCTTCCCCAGCCAGGGGGCGACTGCTGACCGCTGGGGTCCTCGAATTGGGGGCGGCGATGTCGAACCGTATGTAGAGGTGGTCCGACATCGTCTCCACCCCCTCGACCACCCTCCAGCCGCAAATGCGGTCAGCTAGTGCGGGGCTCGCAAACGAGAGGTCTATGATAGACCCCACTTCGCCCCGCACAAACGTGTTTACAGCCCCCTGGTTGAGCAGCACCAAGCCGTGGGACACCGCCCATTCTTCCACCATCTCACCCCGATCATCTGTCGCCGGTGAGCCCCATGCCCGAGAGTGGGCATTGAAGTCCCCGGCGACGACAACCGGGGTGGGGTGCACTTCCGCCACCAGAGCTCCGACCTCGACGAGGAACTGTTCGAACTCGGCGAGGCCCCGGTTAGGCGAGAAGTACACCCCGATCACTGCAACGTCTCCCAGCAGTGCGAGCACACAGCCCCGCCCACTCGACACTCTGTCGAATGGGGCGAAGCCGAGCGCACCCCGCTGGGAGACGATAGCCACCAAACCGTCGCGATCTCCGGCCCAGTCATCCCGGGACCGAACAACGTACGGTTCGGAGACTACAGCCACGGTCGCCTGCCACTGTGCCACGGTCTGTATCAAAAGATCTTGGGCCGCGGCACAGTGGTTGACGTTGGCCTGCAGCAACGAGATTTTCGCCATCTAAACTTGGGCGGTGTCCATTGCCTCCTCTGACGGGGCGGAGGGGGTCGCCGCCACCCTCCTGCCCTTTCCTCCTCTACGGGTCCGACCCCGTTTTTCTGACGCCGCCAGGCACGCCTTCGTGCCCAGGCGGTGCGCGGACGACGCTCCCGCTGCCGAGCATATGGGGCAGCACGGCTCCGCTGCGCAGCCGGCCGCCTTGTGGCCGGCCTTCCCGCAGCAGTAACAGAGGTCGCTGCGGTCGATGCCCGCAGCGCACTTCGCCCCCACGTGCCCTACCTCCAGGCAGCGGAAGCAGCGCTGGGGTCGGACCTCCAAAAGGACGGCACAGACGCGGCACCATCCGATCGCAAGAGGGCGGCCATCTGTGAGTTTTTTGGCCGCCGCGACCGGGCACTGCACCCACGCCGTGCCGTTGCGCCCCGAGGAGCGGACTATGCTACCTACCTTGACGGAGGTGGTGGCACACCCTCCTAAGTCCGCCACCATCCCCGCGACTTGCTCCTGAGTCGCCGCGTCACTCAAGCCGGAGATGCGCAGCTCTGCACATTTCTCTGGCCTGGCGACCCTGACTTCCTCGCCGAGTGCGGCTCTCAGCCGCTCCGCCAGAGCGTCCGCTTTTTGGGCGTTATCGGCACCCGCCACCTCGAGGACTCGTCCACCGGTCACTGCCGTGCGGAATCGCAACGCCTCAATGCCGAGGCTCTTGAGGTCGACTGACCTCTCAGCCTCGGCGAGTTTAGCGGCGTACGTTACGCCCCTATCCGCAGCTTCACGCTGCAGTGTGATGACCACTGCAGCGGTTCGGGGGGCGCGGAGTTTCGGGGCGCGCCGCACGGCATTGCCATTGGCGGGTGCCTTGGCGGGCGCCTTCGGGGCTGGCGTCTTTTTTGGGCGCCCCGCCACCACATTCCACGCTTCGGGCAAAGGCCGAGAAGTGGATTCCTGCGGGGGGGGCGCCTGACGCGCCGCCTCCGCCTCTCGCGCCGCAGCGCTCCTCTTTTGCCGTTTCGGCTTCTTTTTAGTCCCCTTACTCACAGGGGGAGAAGAAGCCGCTAGTGCGGAAACCTCCGCCTCCTCCAACGAAGGGTCGGGAACGGAATAAGCCGCAGTGGCGGAGGAGGCGCCAACCGCAGGCGCGACTTTGGCCGAGCGGCCTTTGGCTCCAGCGGAGCGGGTGGGCATAGAGGCGCCGACGTTTCCTACGGCTGCTGCTGAAGGGCCAGCAGTGACGGTGGCAGCTGCGGAGCGTGCGGCGTTGCGGGCGTCCGCCTGAAGGGGTGGGCGCAGCCGCGGCTCCGGAAGCAGACGGTCAGAAACGCCGTCGAAGCGCGCGTTGATCATGAACATGATCTCCTCGCGCGACATCGACGGCGCTTCACTCGCCTGCTGCTTTATTACCTGCATTTCGGCCTTGAGGGCCGCAATCTCGCGCTGCAGGCGAACCACCTCGTCAGACTCCGTGCGGGACAACAGCTCCCGCACGTGCTCCATTATGGAGCCTGCAGCGCTCCTGAGGCCCTGGACAGACTGCCCCTTCAGCTTGGAGCTCTTATGGGCGATGGAGCGTATAGACTCCACCGCCTCTCCAATTGCGCGACCCAGCTGCTCGGCTCGGAGTTCCCCAGCAGCTTGCGGCGACGTCGATGCCTCCTTTTCCGATGCGGGAGACTGGCGGAAGAAGGAGAGTCGCCTCTCCTCCCGCCTTCGGAGATCTTCGGCGAGCTCCTGCTCCGCCTGTAGCTCTAGCTCCCGCTCTTTGGCCCTGTTTAATTCGGCTTTCGCCGCAGCAAGGCCGACATATTGCCCCGTCGTCGGGGGGCGTCCTCGCCTGGGCCGCTGTTTGGCCAACACGTCGCCAGCCTCATCCTCTCCTGGCGGGTTGAGGTGGCGCTTCATATGCCTCCTCGGTGATGAGCCAGCCGACTCCTCGCTGTCCCCCTCTGAGCCCGAGTACCGGGGCCTCCGAAACAGCCGGGAGCACAGGGGCGAAGGGGGACCCGAGGTCACCTCAATCATTGAGACCACACTGCTGTCAGAATCTGACAGCAGTAGGTCTCGGGACAACACTGCCGTGTCACACCGTGACACCGCCACCCTCAACAATTTCCGACCCGGAACCGGAGTACCGGGCCTCTCCTCTCCACTACCGACATCATTTTGTTTTTGTTTTTGTTTCATTTCATTTTCCATAACTGATCCCACGATTATGAGACGATCTAAAAGCACTCCACGGGTGACACTCATTCCGGGGAGCGGGCTGTTACTTGCGGAGGTCGCCAAGTATCCGCTGGGTTTTAACGTGCTTTCCTTCACGGATTTTTGTATCGGGTATCACCCTCAGGCCAGCCAATTAAGGCAAGCCGCCTTCGGCCACGTTGCGCCGCACGTACCCTGTAGACCGTGAGACAGGGGTCGTTGCACGACGCAACGTGGCCGGCTACGAGAGGCTGGTCAGGCCTCCCCGATGCGACCTTTCAGTCGCGTCCGTTCCCATGGGCCTTGCAGGCCCATACGCCCCGACCCCCTCATGGGGTCCTCTTGCCTGTTAAGGCTCAGCTCAGGTGAGGCCGAGAACGACCCCACCATAGCTCCATAAGGAGCTGACAAACAGCGCGCCGTTGCCGCGACAGAAAAGATAGAAGAACAAAGACAAGAAACGAAAGATGGAAGAATAAACAAGGAGAAAAGAAGAACAAAGAAAACAACAACGAAGCCGCGGGCCTTGCAGGCCCGCCATACCACGACCCCCCTCGTGGGGTCAGCTAGCCCTGAAAAGGGCTTGTCGGACTTGGTCAATCGCTACCAGAATCCTCCGAGGAGGTTATCCGACTGCACCCCGGGTTTTTTTTTTTTTTTTTTTTTTTTTTTTGTTGACGCGGGGAATGCATTTAAGCACCGTCACCCCGCTGCGGGGGCAGCAGGGCGGTGTGTGGGACTCGACGGTCTGGGAACGGACCGTAATACCCACTAAACCACCGCGGTGTTCCGTCTCACCTTAAGCCGGCTCGCAGGGTAGGCCAGAGGTTAAATCACTGCGAGCCGGCAAGGGGCGCCCCGTGATGTTGGGGCTCGCCTCGGGGGGGCCAATTAAGTGACCCCCCCCGGAGCTCCCTAAGGAGCTGAAGAATCTAGCCCGCACCTCCACCGTTCTCGAGCACCTCTCTGAAAGCAGAGAGGGTAGAGAACGGCCGGTGCGGGCGTGCGTAAGTGGGCACCGTCCGGAACACGAGGAGGGTGCCCGTCGCCACGGGTGACCATCGGTGGGCGGAGGTCCCCCGACCTTCCGCCCACGGTCAAAAAACACTAGTCGGGGGCGCGCATGAAAGCCGCTAGGCGGCGCCCTCGGACCGGACGGCGGGGAGGAAGCGTGCGACCCGCCCGCTCCCTTACCCGCAGTTCCTCTCTCTTGGCCGCCATCACCTGGCTGGCGAACGAGGCGACGGCGGCCCAACACTGCTGGCTGCCGGCCATGGCTTGTACCACGGCCGGCAGCGACAAATTCACACCAACGATGCCCGTGAGGGCAGAACGCGGCCCGTCCCATGCCGTGCACTCGGCAAGGGTATGGCCCGCTGTGTCGACGACACCGGCCGGGCAGTGACGACACACGACGTCCGGCTCCACCCCAACAATCCTGCACAGGTATTTAGCGAACACACCGTGACCTGTGAGGAGTTGTGTGAGGTGGTACGTCGGTACGCCATGTGACCTCTCCACCCAGGCCCGCAGGACGGGTCGAACGGCCCCCACGAGCATCGCGCTCGCGGAGGGCGACTCTAATCGCAAGGCCCACTCCCGGAAGAGATCGTCGCGAGCCGACTGTCTCCAGCGGTCGATCTCCTCCGGAAGCGGGCGACCACCACTCAGTCGCACCAGGGCACACTCCGCATACACGGCTTGAAGGACTCCAGCCTCGAGATCCCATGGAAGGGACCCGGCTATCATGCACGCCGCCTCGTAAGAGACGGTGCAGTACGCCCGTGCACCTCTCTGCGCGATCGCGCGCTGCGGACGTCGCAGCAGCGCTAAACTTTCGGCGCAGAGGGTGCCCGCCCAGATGGGCGCTCCGTAGAGCGCCTTCGAGCGCACCACACCGTCGTACAGACGGCGACACGAACTACCAGGCCCCCCCCGATTGGGGAGCAGCCTGGCGAGCCTCCCGGCGTATGACACCAGTTTTGGTGCCAGACGCCGGAAGTGCTCGACGAAACCCCATCTGCTGTCGAGAACCAGACCGAGATACTTTAAGGTCCGCCCGACAGCGATGGGGGTGCCACCCACCACAATCTGGGAGTCCCGAGGAGGGGCCCCCGACCGAGGCCCGTGAAAGAAAATGGCCTCGGATTTTTCGAGGGCCACCTGGAGTCCAAGCGCCCTGATGCGACCGACAACGTGGGCCACACCAGCCGTGGCCAACACTTTTGCGTCCCTGTAGGACGGGCCCCGCGCGGTGACCAGGGTATCGTCGGCGTAGCAGAAGACGCCGACGCCCCGAAGAGTGGCACCGCGCAGGACCCAATCATACCCGATGTTCCACAGGAGCGGCCCGAGGACTGACCCCTGTGGAACACCGCACGTCATGTCTCGGCGGACCACTCCCGACCGGGTCGGATACGAGACGGCCCGGTCAACGAAGTAGTCCGCGAGTACGCGCCTGAGGTACCACGGGACGTTGTGGTACCCCAGCGCCTCCGCAACCCCGGGTTTTTTTTTTTTTTTTTTTGTTTACGCGGGGAATGCATTTAAGCACCGTCATCCCTGCTGCGGGGGCAGCAGGGACGGTGTGTGGGACTCACGGACCCAAAAAGGAAAGGGCCCGTACTACCCACTAAACCACCGCGGTGTTCCGCCTCACCTTAAACCGGCTCGCAGGGTAGGCCAGAGGTTAAATCACTGCGAGCCGGCAAGGGGCGCCCCGTGAAGTCGGGGCTCGCCTCGGAGGGGCCAATTAAGTGACCCCCCCGGAGCTCCCTAAGGAGCTGAAGAATCTAGCCCGCACCTCCACCGTTCTCGAGCACCTCTCTGAAAGCAGAGAGGGTAGAGAACGGCCGGTGCGGGCGTGCGTAAGTGGGCACCGTCCGGAACACGAGGAGGGTGCCCGTCGCCACGGGTGACCATCGGTGGGCGGAGGTCCCCCGACCTTCCGCCCACGGTCAAAAAACACTAGTCGGGGGCGCGCATGAAAGCCGCTAGGCGGCGCCCTCGGACCGGACGGCGGGGAGGAAGCGTGCGACCCGCCCGCTCCCTTACCCGCAGTTCCTCTCTCTTGGCCGCCATCACCTGGCTGGCGAACGAGGCGACGGCGGCCCAACACTGCTGGCTGCCGGCCATGGCTTGTACCACGGCCGGCAGCAACAAATTCGCACCAACGATGCCCGTGAGGGCAGAACGCGGCCCGTCCCATGCCGTGCACTCGGCAAGGGTGTGGGCCGCTGTGTCGACGACACCGGCCGGGCAGTGACGACACACGACGTCCGGCTCCACCCCAACAATCCTGCACAGGTATTTGGCGAACACACCGTGACCTGTGAGGAGTTGTGTGAGGTGGTACGTCGGTACGCCATGTGACCTCTCCACCCAGGCCCGCAGGACGGGTCGAACGGCCCCCACGAGCATCGCGCTCGCGGAAGGCGACTCTAATCGCAAGGCCCACTCCCGGAAGAGATCGTCGCGAGCCGACTGTCTCCAGCGGTCGATCTCCTCCGGAAGCGGGCGACCACCACTCAGTCGCACCAGGGCGCACTCCGCATACACGGCTTGAAGGACTCCAGCCTCGAGATCCCATGGAAGGGACCCGGCTATCATGCACGCCGCCTCGTAGGAGACGGTGCAGTACGCCCGTGCACCTCTCTGCGCGATCGCGCGCTGCGGACGTCGCAGCAGCGCTAAACTTTCGGCGCAGAGGGTGCCCGCCCAGATGGGCGCTCCGTAGAGCGCCTTCGAGCGCACCACACCGTCGTACAGACGGCGACACGAACTACCAGGCCCCCCCCGATTGGGGAGCAGCCTGGCGAGCCTCCCGGCGTATGACACCAGTTTTGGTGCCAGACGCCGGAAGTGCTCGACGAAACCCCATCTGCTGTCGAGAACCAGACCGAGATACTTTAAGGTCCGCTCGACAGCGATGGGGGTGCCACCCACCACAATCTGGGAGTCCCGAGGAGGGGCCCCCGACCGAGGCCCGTGAAAGAAAATGGCCTCGGATTTTTCGAGGGCCACCTGGAGTCCAAGCGCCCTGATGCGACCGACAACGTGGGCCACACCAGCCGTGGCCAACACTTTTGCGTCCCTGTAGGACGGGCCCCGCGCGGTGACCAGGGTATCGTCGGCGTAGCAGAAGACGCCGACGCCCCGAAGAGTTGCACCGCGCAGGACCCAATCATACCCGATGTTCCACAGGAGCGGCCCGAGGACTGACCCCTGTGGAACACCGCACGTCATGTCTCGGCGGACCACTCCCGACCGGGTCGGATACGAGACGGCCCGGTCAACGAAGTAGTCCGCGAGTACGCGCCTGAGGTACCACGGGACGTTGTGGTACCCCAGCGCCTCCGCAATGGTCCCCCAGGGGATGGTGTTGAAGGCGTTCGCGATGTCCAGCGACACCGCCAACAACACCTCCCCCTGGCCGACCGCCTCTTCCACGCTGTCCCTGAGCCGGGATATCGCGTCCAGGGTCGATCTCCCGCGACGGAACCCGTACTGGCCGTCACTAAGGTTGGGCCCCGCCCCCTCCAGGTGCTCGACGAGACGTGCCGCGAGCACTCGCTCGAGCAGCTTGCTCATCTCGCCGAGCAGGACGATGGGGCGGTAGGCCGACGGCGACTCGGCCGGGCGCCCGTGCTTCTTCAGCAGCACGAGCCGCCCGGTCTTCCATCGTCGCGGGACTCTTCCCGACGACAGACATTCCGACAGCAGGGACAGCGTCTCCTCCTCGAACGCGGGCATCACCAGGGCGACGACCCGCCCAGGGATGCCGTCCGGGCCAGGGGCGCGGTTCCTCAATTTGAGTTTCAGAACCGCGACCCCCAATTCGGCATCGGACACGGGCGGAATCGCCCCGATGTCCGCCGGCGTCTGGCTTGTCGCCATCCGCGGTGGGACCCACTCTTCCCGCTCAGGGAAGAGGGAGCTGACGACGTCGCCTACGAAGGAGGGCTCGAGAGACCTAGTGAGCGGGGGCGCCCACGGCCGAAGTTTGTCGTTCACGACTTTGTACGGGCGCCCCCACGGATCTTCGTTGAGTGTGTCGAGCCACTCCTTCCAAGCCGCCTCCTTGGCGGCTCTCATCGCCGAGCGAAAGACCGCCCGGGCGGCCCGGTATGCGGCGAGCAGGACCTCTTCTTGGGCGGGGACCCGTACACTACGTCCGCGGCTGCGGGTGCACCTTCGCTGGGCTGCGTCACAAGCTGTACGCAGCCCCGCTAAGTGGTCGTTCCACCAGTACACCCGCCTCCGCGGCGGGACAGGCCCCACCCTACTCATCGCCGCATCGCAGACGCGAGTGAGCGCACTCTCCAGTCGCTCCGCCCTCGCGTCCACGTACGGACCCCCATCGATCGCGGCCCATCGCTCGACGATGGCCGCCTCCTTCGCCAGCTCCCGGTCGAGCGTCTTTAGACGCCACCGCGGACCTTCCCCAGCCAGGGGGCGACTGCTGACCGCTGGGGTCCTCGAATTGGGGGCGGCGATGTCGAACCGTATGTAGAGGTGGTCCGACATCGTCTCCACCCCCTCGACCACCCTCCAGCCGCGAATGCGGTCAGCTAGTGCGGGGCTCGCAAACGAGAGGTCTATGATAGACCCCACTTCGCCCCGCACAAACGTATTTACAGCCCCCTGGTTGAGCAGCGCCAAGCCGTGGGACACCGCCCATTCTTCCACCATCTCACCCCGATCGTCGGTCGCCGGGGAGCCCCATGCCCGAGAGTGGGCGTTGAAGTCTCCGGCGACGACAACCGGGGTGGGGTGCACTTCTGCCACCAGAGCTCCGACCTCGACGAGAAACTGTTCAAATTCAGCGAGGCCCCGGTTGGGCGAGAAGTACACCCCGATCACTGCAACGTCTCCCAGCAGTGCGAGCACACAGCCTCGCCCACTCGACACTCTGTCGAATGGGGCGAAGCCAAGCGCACCCCGCTGGGAGACGATAGCCACCAAACCGTCGCGATCTCCGGCCCAGTCATCCCGGGACCGAACAACGTACGGTTCGGAGACTACGGCCACGGTCGCCTGCCACTGTGCCACGGTCTGCATCAAGAGATCCTGGGCCGCGGCACAGTGGTTGACGTTGGCCTGCAGCAACGAGATTTGAGCCATCTAAACTTGGGCGGTGTCCATTGCCTCCTCTGACGGGGCGGAGGGGGACGCCGCCACCCTCCTGCCCTTTCCTCCTCTACGGGTCCGACCCCGTTTTTCTGACGCCGCCAGGCACGCCTTCGTGCCCAGGCGGTGCGCGGACGACGCTCCCGCTGCCGAGCATATGGGACAGCAGGGCTCCGCTGCGCAGCCGGCCGCCTTGTGGCCGGCCTTCCCGCAGCAGTAACACAGGTCGCTGCGGTCGACGCCTGCAGCGCACTTTGCCCCCACGTGCCCCACCTCCAGGCAGCGGAAGCAGCGCTGGGGTCGGACCTCCAACAGGACGGCATGGACGCGGCACCATCCGATCGCAAGAGGGCGGCCGTCTGAAAGTATTTTGGCCGCCGCGACCGGGCACTGCACCCACACCGTGCCATTGCGCCCCGAGGAGCGGACTATGTTGCCCACCTTGACGGAGGTGGTGGCGCACCCTCCTACGTCCGCCACCATTCCCGCGACCTGCTCCTGACTCGTCGCGTCACTCAAGCCGGAGATGCGCAACTCCGCACATTTCTCCGGCCTGGCGATCTTCACTTCCTCGCCGAGAGCGGCCCTCAGCCGCTCCGCCAGGGCGTCCGCCTTTTTGGCGTTATCGGCACCCGCCACTTCGAGGACTCGTCCGCCGGTCGCCGCCGTGCGGAATCTCAACGCCTCAATGCCGAGGCTCTTGAGGTCGACTGACCTCTCAGCCTCGGCGAGTTTAGCGGCGTACGTTACGCCCCTATCCGCAGCTTCACGCTGCAGTGTGATGACCACTGCCGCAACCCCGGGTTTTTTTTTTTTTTTTTTTTTACGTGGTCGGTGATGCTTTTACGCACTTCACCGTCTCGCTGCGGGGGGAAGCGAGACGGCTTCGTGTGGGACTCCCGGCCCTAGGATGGAAAACGGGCCGGACTACCCACTAAAACCTATCCACGGTGTTTCTCCTTCGCCTTAGCCGGGCCGCCGGATAGACAGAAACTGTTAAGCAACGGCGGCCCGGCAAAGGGGCGCTCTTTCGAGCTCAACACGGGGGGCCTTACCCCCCCCCCAATCAACATAGAAGCGACGCCCCCGAAACACATAAGGGGCGTCGGACTCCTCAGGGCCTTTCGCGTGAGCGGTGGGCCCCCCGACCCACCGCCCACGGCCCTATCAGTCGGGGGCTTGGGCGTATGCAATACGCCGTCGCCCCCTGACTGGTGCCCGGCGGGGCGGAAGCGTGCGGCCTGCACGCTCCCGTTCCCGCAGGGCCTCTCTCTTTGCCGCCATCACCTCCCGAGCGAAGGAGGCGACGGCGGCCCAACATTCTTCGCTGCCGGCCATAGCGTCCATCGAGAGCGTATGCTGCGCCGTATCTACGGCGCCGCCTGCGCAGTGATGACAAACGGGCTCCGACAGGATCCCCACCACTTCCCACAGGAATTTGGCAAAACAGCCATGACCCGTGAGAAGTTGGGTGAGGAAGTAGGTCGGAGCCCCCTGCGCATGCTCCACCCACTGGCGGAGCACGGGACCGATGGCCCCCACGAGCACTCGGCTCGCGGTCGGAGCCGCACATCTCAAGGCCCATTGCCGGAACAGATCGTCGCGAGCCTCCTGTCTCCAGCGATTGACCTGCTCCGGCAACGGGCGACCTCCTTGTTGTCGCACCATGGCGCCCTCCTCGTAGACCCTCTTAAGGACCCCTGCTTCGAGATCCCAAGGGGGACTTTGTGCCAACAGGCACGCCGCCTCGAAAGACACGGTGCGGTACGCCCGTGCAGCCCTCTGCGCCGTGATCCGCTGCGGTCGTCGCAGCTGGACCACGTTCGCGGCGCTGAGGGCATCCGCCCAAATAGGCGCCCCATAGAGCGCCTTGGAGCGTACCACACCCTCGTAGAGACGGCGGCATGCACTTCCCGGTCCCCCTTTATTGGGGAGCAGCCTACCGAGCATCCCGGCAAACGTCACCAACTTTGGTGAAAGCTGCCGGAAATGCTCGACGAACCCCCACCGGCTGTCGAGCAAGAGACCCAGATATTTAAGGGTCCTCCCGACAGCGATGGAGGTGCCACCCACCACAATTTGGGCATCCCGAGGGGGTCTCATCCGAGGCCCATGGAAGAAGAGGGCCTCGGATTTTTCGAGGGCCACCTTGAGGCCGAGCGCCCTGATGCGACTGACGACCTGTGCCGTGCCCGCAGTGGCGAGCACGGCAGCGTCACGGAAAGTGGGTCCTCGCGCGGTGACTAGGGTATCGTCGGCGTAACATAGTACGCCGACTCCCCGAAGAGTAGCACCGCGCAGGACCCAATCGAAACCAATGTTCCACAGGAGCGGGCCCAGCACCGACCCCTGTGGAACGCCACAAGACATTTCCCTGCGGACTACGGCCGACCGGGCCGGAAAGATGATGGCCCGGTCGACAAAGTAGTCCGCAAGGACGCGCCTGAGGTACCACGGGACATTGTGGTACCTCAGCGCTTCGGCGATAGTAGGCCAGGGGAGGGTGTTGAAGGCATTGGCTATGTCGAGCGACACAGCCAACACCACCTCCCCCCGGCCAGTAGCATCCTCGACGCTGCCCCTAAGCCGGGATACGGCGTCCAGGGTGGACCTCCCGCTACGGAAGCCGAACTGGCTATCCGACAAGTTCGGCCCCGCCCCCTCCAAATGTCCGACGACACGTGCAGCGAGCACCCGCTCGAAAAGCTTGCACGTCTCGTCGAGGAGAACGATGGGGCGGTAGGCCGAAGGCGACTCCGGGGGACGCCCGTGCTTACGAAGCAGCACGAGCTTCCCCGTCTTCCAGCGTCGCGGGACTCTTCCGGACGCCACACACTCCGACATGAGGGACAGCGTCTCCTCTTCAAACTCCGGCATGACGAGGCCGACGACCCGCCCTGGGACGCCATCGGGACCAGGGGCGCGGTTCCTCAGCTTAAGTTTTAGAACCGCTACCCCCAGCTCGGCGCCAGAAACGGGCGAGATGACCTCGTCATCCGACGACTCCTGGCTTGGTGCCATTCGGGGGGGGGACCACTCTTCCCGCGCAGGGAAGAGGGAGCTGACCACTTCTTCAACAAATTGGGGCTCGAGAGACGTAGTGAGTGGGGGCACCCAAGGTCCAAGCTTCTTGCTGACGACCTTGTAGATGTGCCCCCATGGATCCCCATTTAAGCTCTCGAGCCCCTCGTTCCAGGCCGCGTTCTTCGCGGCCCGGATTGCCGAGCTAAAGGCCGCTCGAGCAGCCCGGTACGCGGCTAGCAGCACCTCCTCCTGGGCAAGGTCTCTCTGTCGCCTCCCGCGACTGCGGGTGTACCGTCGCTGAGCTGCGTGACAAGTTTTTCGCATCTCAGCGAGGTGAGGCCGCCACCAGTACACCCGCCTTCGCGGGGGTACCGGCCCTGCCCTCTGCATCGCCGCGTCGCAGACGCGAGTCATCGTACTGGCAAGATTGTCTGCCCTCGCGTCCACGTCCAGGCCGTCGACATTAGGAGCGGCCCAGCGCTCGACAATAGCCGCCTCTTTGGCCAGCTCCCGTTCCAGCGTATTAAGCCGCCACCGTGGTCCCCCCCCGAAAGGGGGGCGTTCAGTCGCCGCGGGGGTGGCCAAGGGAGCGGCGACGACGTCGAACCATATGTATCGATGGTCCGACATGGTCTCCACCCCCTCAATCACTCGCCACCCCCGTATACGGTCCACCAGGGCAGAACTGGCAAACGACAAGTCTACAATAGAACTACCCTGGGGCCGCACACAAGTGTGGACCGCCCCCCTGTTTAGCAGCACCAAGCCAAGCGACACCGCCCAGTCCTCCAACGTCTCTCCCCTAACATCGGTCGCCGGGGAACCCCAAGTCTGAGAATGAGCGTTGAAATCCCCGACGACCAAGGCAGGGGTGGGGCGCACATCCGCCAACAGGGCCTCGACTTCGGCGAGCACCTGCTCAAAATCGGCGAGACTCCTGTTGGGGGAAATGTACACCCCAACTACTGCATAGCCACCCATCAGGGCTAGAACACAACCATGTCCCCTCAACACCCGGCTGAAGGGGGACCCACCCTGACGGGCGACGATGGCCACTAAGCCGTCGCGGTCGCCAGCCCAGTTGTCCCAATCGCGGACGAGGTACGGCTCGCTGACAACGGCGACGGTCGCCTGCCACTGTGCCATAGACTGCATCAGGACATCCTGAGCAGCGACACAGTGGTTGACGTTGGCCTGCAGTATAGAGACGTTGGCCATTTAAATTTGGGCGGTGTCCATAGTCTCCACAGACTGGGTGGTGGGGCTGGACTTTCCACCACCCGTCTTGTTTCTCCGATTCTTGCGGCCTCCCCGTTTCCGGGAGGCCGCATCACATTTCTTGCTGCCCAGTGAATGGGCAGCAGGTGACACAGTGCACTGCGATCCACTTCGCAAGTGCACTGTACTCCGACATGCCCCGAGTCCAGACAGCGGAAGCACCGCTGGACTCGAGGTGCGAGGAGGGTGGCCCTAACGACAGACCACCCAATGGTGAGGCGGCGGCCGTCCAACAACTTCTTGGCCGCCGCAACCGGGCACTTCAGCCAGCAGGTGCCCTGCCGGCCGGGTGGGCAGCTGATATCGCCCACTTTAACGCGGGTGACGTCACTGCCACCGACTTCAGCCACCATGGCGGCAACCCTCTCCTTTGTGGCGGTGTCGCCAAGGCCTGAGATGCGCAACTCTGCGCATTTCTCAGGTCTGGCGACCCGAACCACTTCACCCAGCACCGACCGCAGCTTATCGGCCAGGGCGTCGGCCTTGGCATCTTTGTCCGCGCCGCTCACCTCGAGGATCTTTCCTCCGGTGACGGCGGCGCGGAAACGCAGACCGTCTATGCCCAGGCTCTTCAAGTCGATTTTATCTTCAGCCTGGGCCAGCACGGCCGCGTAGGTGGTCCCCGTTTCCTTCGCGCCCTGCTGCAGCGTGATAGTCACTGCAGCAGTGCGCGTAGTGCGGGGCTTTTTGGAGCTCTTCTTCTTATTTTTGGCCGGTGCGGGTGCTGAAGTCGCATTGGCCTTTTTCGTCTTTGCAGGGCGCGCCGCCACTACATTCCACCCCTCAGCAAGTGGCTGAGGAGCAGTAACAGTTGGCGGTGACCGCACCTGTCGAGCAGCTTCGGCCTCCTTTGCCGCAGCGCTCATTTTCTTCTTCCTACTCTTCCTTCCAGTTGCTAGGTCCACCCCGTCAGCAGTGGAGGAGGAAGGAAGAGCAGGGACAGGCCGGGAGAGTGAGGCCACAGGAGCAGCGGTAGGCCGACTGGGACCCGGTGTTGGTTCCGAGGAGACGGAGACGGCAGCACGAGCTACACGCGCGGCGTTCCGCCTGTCTGCCGCGAGTGGAGGGCGCAAGGTCGGCTCAGGGGGTAGGCGGCCTACAACCCCGGCGAGGCGTGCGTCGATCATGAATCCGATCTCATCGCGCGACATCGCCGGGGGGACGGAGCCCGCTACACGTTTCAGGCCCTCCATCTCGGCCCTCAGGGCGATGAGCTCGCCCTGCAAAATCACTACCTCCTCGTTGACTGTGCGCGATCTCAGCTCACGAGCGTTGTCGAGGATTGTGCTCGCGGCATTCTTGAGATCGCGCACGAGTCTGCTGTTCATCTTGTTACTTTTGTGGGCTATAGTGTTAATTATGCCCACAGCAGACTCAATGGTCCCAGTCAGCTGCTCCGACGATTGGCCCGCTACCGGGACTGGTACGTTGGATGGCCCCGGTAGGATGGTGTCCTTCTTGTGTAAGGCCCTCACCTCCTCGATGTGGACCTCTTCTGCCAGCTCCTTTTCGGCTTGGCGCTCTTCAGCAGCGGCAAGGTCGGCCTTAGCCTTGTGCAGGCCAACATACTGACCTGTCGTGGGAGGGCGCCCGCGGCCTCTCTTCGCGTTCGCGACCGTCTGACCACGAACGGGACTCCTGTGGGAGTCATCCGAATCCCCCCCATCCGACCCCGAGTTCCGGCGCTTGCGCCAGAAACGGGAAGTGGTGGGGAGGGGGGTGGGGAGGACGTAAGATGACCCCATGGTCGACCCCACAGTCTCCATGGAGACTGTGCTGCTGTCGGTGTCCGACAGCTGCAGGTCTCCACGCAATCCCTCCAACGTTGACGTCGATGACGTCAACAATGTCGGCGTGTCACACCTGGAGAGTGTGACACGCAGCTCCTTTACAGAAGCTAAATCTTCGGTAGTGCTTGTGTGGCAAGCATCCTTTGGTGTTTTAAATTTTTGGTAATCCATAGAATTCCCACGAGTAATGGGGCATAGGGGGCACTACCGGGCGAAGCCCCACCCGGCAGCGGGCTATTACATGCGGAGGTCGCCAAGGTATCCGCCGGGTTTTAACGTGCTTTCCTTCACGGATTTTTGTATCGGGTATCACCCTCAGGCCAGCCAATTAAGGCAAGCCGCCTTCAGCCACATTGCGCCGCACGTACCCTATAGACCGTGAGACAGGGGTCGTTGCACGACGCAACGTGGCTGGCCACGAGAGGCTGGTCAGGCCTCCCCGACGCGACCTTTCGGTCACGTCCGTCCCCATGGGCCTTGCAGGCCCATACGCCTCAGGTGAGGCCGAAAACGACCCCACCATAACTCCCTAAGGAGCTGACTGCAACACCGCCCTCAAACGCCCCTCTGAAAGCAGAGGGGGTGGAAGGCGGGTGGCGCGGCACTCAGGCGTCCCCAAAAATGGAAGAGGGGAATGCGCCTGCCGCCAGGTGTCGGGATATTGGTACATTTACTAACAGTCGCAGCACAGACTACTGCGGTCATTAGTGAATGCTCCAGGGTGCACCAGCAAATCCGGGTTGCACTCCCCCAGGCCAACGCCCGAACGAGAGCAACCAAGACCGCCCACGTGGAGGTTTCCCGACCGAGCACCCCGCCGCAACCCCGGGTTAGGTTTTTTTTTTTTTTTTTTTTTTTTGTTGACGCGGGGAATGCATTTAGGCACCGTCACCCCGCTGCGGGGGCAGCAGGGCGGTGTGTGGGACTCGACGGTCTAAAATAGGACCGTAATACCCACTAAACCACCGCGGTGTTCCGTCTCACCCATACCGGGCCGCAGGATAGGCCAGAGGTTTAGTCACTACGACCCGGCTAGGGGCGCCCATTGAAGTAGGGCTCGACTCTGGGGGGGCAATTGCAAGCCCCCCCCAGCTCCTAAGAGCGAAAGAAGAAGGCAAAAGATAAAAGATGCTGTGCACCGCCCTCAGGGGCCCCTCTGAAAGCAGAGGGGGTAGAGGGCGGGCAAGCTATAGAAGAAGAAGAAGATGAAAGAATAGGCCGGCGCCCCCCGGAACACTGGAAGGGCGCCTGTCACCACATGGCCTTCTGTGGACGGTGGTCCCCCGACCAACCGCCCACGGCCAGACAAAACAAATTACTCGGGGCCGCGCAAAAATTCTGCGCGGCGACGACCCCGAACTGCGCGGCGGGGCGGAAGCGTCTGTCCAGAGCGCTCCCGTACCCGTAGCGCCTCGCGCTTTGCCGCCATCACCTCGCTAGCGAACGAGGCAATGGCGGCCCAACTCTCCCGGCTGCCGACTATGGATAGAACCACGGCCGGCAGCGACAAATCTCCGCCGATAATGCCCGTGAGGGCTATACGCGGCCCGTCCCATGCCGTGCACTCGGCAAGGGTGTGGGCCGCTGTGTCGACGACACCGGCCGGGCAGTGACGACACACGTCGTCCAGCTCCACCCCGACAATCCTGCACAGGTATTTGGCGAACACACCGTGACCTGTGAGGAGTTGTGTGAGGTGGTACGTCGGTACGCCGTGTGACCTCTCCACCCAGGCCCGCAGGACGGGTCGGACAGCCCCCACGAGCTGGGGGCCAACCAATGTGGTCTCCAATCTCGAGGACCACTTCCGGAAGAGATCGTCACGGGCGGACTGTCGCCATCGATCGATCTCCTCGGGAAGCGGCCAACCCCCACTTCGCCGCATCAGGGCACTCTCCTCGTAGACGGCCCTTAGGACCCCCGCCTCGAGGTCCCAGGGGAGGCTACCCGCTATGATGCACGCCGCCTCGTACGAGACGGTGCAGTACGCTCGAGCTGCCCTCTGCGCGATCACCCGCTGCGGACGTCGCAGCAGGGCGATGGTGTCCGCTCGCTTTTTTTTTTTTTTTTTTTTTTTTTTTTTTTTTTTTTTTTTTTAGGTTAGGTTAGGTTTTTTTTTTTTTTTTTTTTTTTTTTTTTTTTTTTTTTTTTTTTTTTGTGTAGAAATGTTAGTCGTGACAGTGCGAATCTGGGGCAGTTATAAATAAGGTGGTGGAAGGTTTGCGAGATTGTGTTGGTGCAAGGACAGAGGTCGTTGTCGGTGATGTGAAATCGAAAGAGGTATGATTTATGGAAGGCATGGTTGGTGAGGAATTGGGTTATTGGAAAGGTGAGTTTGACTTTGGAAAGGAAGTTCGTGAGGTCATGATAGGTAGGAAGGAGTCGCTTGGTGTGGATAGAGCCAGCGCAGTTTTCGTAGAGTTGTTGCGAGGAGGTGAGAAGATTTGTTTTGTGTATGTGTTTTATGTATGAAAGAGGTGTGTGAGAGTGGTCTGGTTGTTTGTGCAGGGAAGCCGCAGCTTTAGCTGCCGTGTCAGCTGCCTCGTTGCCAGGGATCCCGGCATGCGCTTTTACCCAGGCCAATTGTATTTTAATGTTTTGGTTTTTGGCTAAGTGCAATTGGCGGAATATGTTGACTGCGAATTTATTATGGCTGTAGGGATTGGAAAGTTCGAGGAGAGCAGATTTGGAGTCGGAAAAGATGTAGTAAGAGTAGGTTTTAATTTTGTTACTGATTATAAATTGACAGACTTTTTCAATGGCAAGCATTTCTGCTTGGAAAACGGAGCAGGAGGGGTGTAATTTGAATTTTTTAATCGTAGGAGAGGTGGAATGAGGACTATAGGCGACGAAGGCTGCTCCAACAACATCGTCATGCCGACTACCGTCGGTAAAGATGTTACAGTAGTTACCGGTGTGGAGGTCGATGTATTCCTCTGTAGTAAATATTTCCAGAAAGGTTATGGGTTCTCGGAGGGAGGGGTGAAGAAGAGAAGATGGGAGGGAGGGTTTTTCAAGGGGGATGTCAAGAGGAAGGAATGATGAGGCGCCACGAAGTTTAGAAATTTCAATGTCCGAGATGCTTTTAATTTTTTCTGGCAGAGGGGTTAATTGTGCAAGTGTTATAGATGTTATTGTGCTGTTGGTTCGGAAGCCGTGGATTATCTTAATGGCGAATAATCGTTGGAGGGAAAGTAGTTGTTTATTTACAGTTTTGTATTCCAGGGCACTGGACCAGACAGATGCGGCGTAAGAGATGATGGGGGTGATGACTTGATCGTAGATTATGCGGATATTGTCGGAGTGGATGCCCCAAGTGGGTCTAGTAAAAATGAGTAGTTTATAGAAAATTTGTTTTGCTTTTTCGATTATGTAATTAGTGTGTTTAATAAATTTTAATTTATCGTCAATAACGATTCCTAAATATTTAAGTTCTTTTGAGAATTTTAGCTTTGTGTTATTCATATGGATGTTAAGTTTTGTTGATTTATTGGTGAAGCCTATGATGGTTGTTTTTTCTGGTCCAAAGTGAAGTTTGACATTTTTACCCCATTCATTAATTTGGTGCAGTGCAAGGTTAGTAGCATTTTCTAGAGTGGTGACATCGGAAGAGTGTACTGTAAGAAGGACATCATCAGCGAATGCTTGTATGTGGCAGTTATCTGAAAGGGGGAGGTCGAGGAGCTCGTCCATGATGAGGTTCCACATGGTAGGACCACAGACGGAGCCCTGGATGCAGCCGCGAGTCATGTTTTTGGTGGTTTCGATGTCAGAGAAGGTAAGTCCCACTGTTCTGTTAGTTATGTAACTAATCAGAATGTTATATAAGTTGCTCGGGCAGTTGTAATGTCGCAGTTTAATAAATATAGCAGGCCACCAAGCATTATCAAAAGCTGCCTTTATGTCCAGTGATATTGCAATTACGTGTTCACCGTGTGATTTATAGGATTTAATAGCATGGACAGCGTTTGAGATGGCCTGGGAGGTGGAGACTTGCTGTTTAAAGCCAAACTGTTTATTATTATTAAGGTTGTTGACGTTAAGGTGGTAAGTGAGGCGATCTATTATCAGTCTTTCTAGCAGTTTGCCAAATACATTAATGAGACCAATGGGACGGAATGAGGTTAAATGAGTATAATTATTTTTATTAGGTTTAGGAATGATTTTAACAACGGCATGTTTCCATGGTAACGGGAAGTAGGTTAATTCAAGGCATCTATTGTAAATTTTAGTTAGATAATCGGGAAATTGATTGGCGAACTGTAGGCAAATATCTGCGGTTAGGTGGTCAACGCCAGGTGCCTTTTTGTGGCTCATATGATTTAGGCCATTCAGAACTTCGGTTGTGGTAAAAGGAGGTTCAGATGGAGTGAGAAGAGGTTGATTCATTGAGGATCTGATCGATTGTTGTGAAGGGGTAAGGTCGATGGTGTCTGCAGGGAAGAAGTTGTCCATGAGGGCATTAGTAGTGTCCAAGGCGTCGGTGGAATAGGTGCCGTCGTTGAGAAGAAGGGTGGATGGTGGTTGTGTAAGAGGTTTTGTTTTGATGATTCGATTAGTGACTGACCAGACGTTTTCTTTAACTTGTTGGTTGCAAAATTCTTTGAAATGTTGTGTGGATGTGGCACAGAAGGCTTCGGAGTAAGTTTTTCTAGCAATTTCTCTTTCAGCGATAACCTCATTGAGGGGAAGACCACGTCGTTTGTATCGGGAGAGTTTATGGTGTGTCCGGAGTACATTGCCTTTAAGCTCTTGCAGGTGGTCATTCCAAAAAGGGGTTTTTTTTGGCGCGCCGCGAGCTCGAGGTAGAATAATATCGCAGGCGTGTTGAATGGCTTTTGTGACATCATCCACAAGGGTGTCGAGATCATGTGTGTTATATTCGTTGATATTCTCGATGGAAGGCAGTCTCTCACGGATCACATCAGTGAACCTGTTAATAATTCTATCCCATGATATAGTTGCGGTGTTATAGTTATATGTAGAAAGCTTTTTAGCTTTAGTGAAGCGTGTGTTGGTAAATGAGACATGAAAGGTGATCGAATTATGGTCTGAACTAGGGGTTAAGTTGAGATCAACCATCCAGTTGGTAATGTTTATGGATGAGCGGTTGCTTGCTAGTGTGAGATCAATAATCGATTCACGTGGTTGATTGTGGGTTACGGTCTGAAAAGTGGGTGTGTGTCCTTCATTTTTGATTATTAAGTCGTTGTTGGTGACAAAATCTGCAATTAAGTCTCCTCTGCTATTGCATCTGTTTGAGCCCCACCAATGGTGCCATCCATTAAAATCACCACAGATAAGGAAGGTGGAGTTGCGGTTGTGGTTGATGAAGACCTCAAGGGTGTTAAGAGTGTTGTAAGGATCATTGCGGGGTTCGATATACACAGAAACAAGGAGAATTTGGTGATTTGTGAGACTGTCTTTACACTGAACGATGCACACATTAGAATTGGAGTGACTGGTGATGCCTAATGATGAGGAGATGTTTTTGCGGATGGCTATGGCTGCATGGGTGGGTCGTGAGGTGGGAAATTGATAGAGTGTATACATCGGGTTATCGAGTTTCATGCGCTCGTTTGTTCCTGTGTAGGGTTCCGTGATGAATGCAAAGTCAGGTTTGTTGTTATTTAGGTACACGCAAAGTTCATGTAAAGCATTTCTGCTTTTACCAAGGTTAATTTGTATGGCGTTGGGTTTCAAGATTGTTGATGAGTTAGACAGGATGTTGGATGTATTATCGTGTGTGCTACTACTAATACTACTATGGTCCATAATCAGTCCTGGAACGAGTGCGTGCAGTCATATAGATTTTCCTTGGGCAGGTATTTGAAGTCGCACTGTGGTCTAATTTATCATGACTCTTGTTGCCTTTTTCTTGTTGAACTTTGCAATTGTAACATTTAGATTTTGTGAGGTCGTTCTTGTTAGTGCAGTCTTTGTACTCGTGACCAGAGTCAGAGCAATGGGAGCAGTTAATTTCTTCAGAAGTGCAGTGGTTGCGAGTGTGTCCGAATTTCAAGCATTTGAAGCATTGTAAAAGAGGAGTGAACTCCTCCAAATGGACTTTTTGATGGTCCACATTTAGCTTTTGTAGGTTGACGATAGTGCGCCAAAGTGGCGGAGATACCATAAAGACGGCGTTGTAAAGGGACCTATTTCTGTTTCCTCGTTTGAATTTAAAGGTGATTTCGTCGGTGTTAAAGTTGTTTTGTTTTGTTATTGTTTCTGTTAGTAGTTCTAATGGGATGGAGTTGGAAATGCCTTTAACTATTATCATTGGTTGCAATTTTTTGCCAGGTTCGGCCTGAAGGTTGGTGGTTTTGTTAATTTTAGTAAGGGCAAGGTCCCTTTGCTCTGTTGTGTCGAATTCAACGCGAATCTTATTATTGCTGACGTTGGTAGTCCTGGAGGGCGCAAAGTTAGTGTCCTTGAAGGTAACACGCTGCCGGAAGTGTTGTAGAGTTTCAGTAGAACTTTGCACCTTGCTGGTGGAGGTGACGATTAGGGAGGGTTTGGTGGAGGGAATTTTGGGGGTTTTAGGGCGCGCGGGGGAAGTGAGGACCGAAGAGTAGAGGGGTTGGGTGGGGTTAACTGCATTATTCGGTATTTGTCTCATTTGTTTCACCGTGCTACAGACATCCCTAAGCTGTTCTTTGACTGGCATGAGTTCTGTGACCAGATGGTTTTTTATAACGGAGGTGATAGTGGAGATGAAATTGCTACTCAAGCCCTCACAAGATTCATCGTTTGGAATGAAGTTTGTCGTAGGGGTTGGGTTGACTGGAGAGGCCATAAGGTGTAACTTCTGTAGGTCACTAATGGTGTCAAAGATTTGAAGGATCGCCGCCCTGTCCTCCTTCTTCAGGCTTTTGCCTCTGGTGAGCAGATTACGTGCGGTTTTAATATTTTGAGTCAGCTTATTGTGAAATTCAGCAGTAGGTGAGTCGGTAAAAGATGATAGTGAGGGGGATTGAGGGGAAATAGGAGGAGGTGAACGCGGTCTTAAAAGGGTAGGGACAGATGTATTGAGTTGATCACAGTTGGAGGATAAGGGAATGAGAGGCTGAGAAAGTGGAAGTGGGGGGGCAACGGGTTGAGAGAGTATGGGGCAAGTGGGGAATGAAGGTTGAGTGCTAGTTTCAGAGCTCTCATCGTTTGAGAGTGCTAATCCTGCCACTGTAAAGGTGCAGTCTAAATTAGTTTTTTCCGGTGGTTTCCCTGGCGGTACTGCTTGTGGCCGAAGCTTCCTCATGGGTCGGGGGCTCTTAAAAAGCGCCATAGTGGTTTAACAACAAATTGAACAGAGAAAACAGATAGACGAATGTAAGTAAAATGATCTTCGAAATAAGTATAAGTTAATATATATATATATATTATGTATATTTGCAGTCAAAACGAGGAGATTAAAGTTAAAGAATTTATAATTATAATAATAAAATAAACAAAATAAAAATTTTAGTCTGTCTTTTGGTTTATTTTACCTACGGCGACCTTCCAGTGCTCCGGATTGAGAGTCTAGGTCCCTGAACGAGAAAACAGGGCGGGTGGGCGGGCGATCGCACGCAGTTTTTTGCGATTTTCTCGGAGATCGCACGCAGTTTTTTGCGATTTTCTCGGAAACTATAAGACCTAGAAAAATAAATGATACGTCTAAAGATAGGTATTTAGACGGGCTATATTGTGACGTAATAATAATATTTGGTGTAGTATAAAAAATTGAAATTATAGCACTTTGACTGTTTTTGAGGCACCAAGTGCACCGCGAAATGAAGATTTCTGCAGCTTAATATGAGTTTTTACTATTGAAGTCTGTACCGCCAGAAAGCGCCTCTGCAGAGGTATCTAGCGGTATAGATGATTTGTTTAAAATTTGAGGTTTTATTTGTAAAATTTACGGTTTTATATGAAAAGTTAGGGTTAGGTTAGGTAAATATTTTTAAAAACGAGCGAATCCGGGCGAACGTTATATGTATGTAACGGGTGCGACAAGAGGATGTCAAAACTGTAAAAAATATCGATGTAGGTCAAAAACTGAGAGAGTTATGCTGTCAAGAAGGTTAAAAATTTTTTTTTTTTTTTTTTTTTTTTTTTTTTTTTTTTTTTTTTTTTTTTGGTGAGTCAATTGGGTTTTAGTTTCAGGAGTGGCGCTTATGGTATACGCCTTCTCCTGGAACCGTTTGCAAGTTGATTGTTTAGTTAGTGACGTGTTTAGATGTTATGTGCCGTTAGAGTGTTTTAGTTGATTTACGATATAGGTGATGTGGTGGAGGAGTGAGTTAAGTGTATCTGGGGCAGTTATAAATAAGGTGGTTGAGGGTTTGCGAGATTATGTTGGTGGGAAGTTCGTGGGGTCATGATGAGTAGGAAGGAGTTGCTTGGTTAGGTTAAAGGTTTGCGAGATTGTGCTGGTGCAAGGACAGAGGTCGTTGTTTAGGTTTAGTTGATTAGGTTGGGTTAGGTGGGACATCCGCTTTTGTGTGTGGAAAAGTTACAGGGGGTCAGTACTTTCCACACACTCCCTTAGTCGCCTCGTACGACATCCACGGGAGGATATGGGTTGGGGCTATTCTATTCTGCCGGCCACCACACGGCGGGGTTAGGTTAGGTTAGGTTAGGTTAGGTTAGGTTAGGTTTTTTTTTTTTTTTTTTTTTTTTTGATGAGTCAATTGGGTTTTAGTTTCAGGAGTGGCGCTTACGGTATACGCCTTCTCCTGGAACCGTTTGCAAGTTGATTGTTTAGTTAGTGAAGTGTTTAGATGTTATGTGCCGTTAGAGTGTTTTAGTTGATTTACGATAAAGGTGATGTGGTGGAGGAGTGAGTTAAGTGTATCTGGGGCAATTGTAAATAAGGTGGTTGAGGGTTTGCGAGATTATGTTGGTGGGAAGTTCGTGGGGTCATGATGAGTAGGAAGGAGTTGCTTGGTTAGGTTAAAGGTTTGCGAGATTGTGCTGGTGCAAGGACAGAGGTCGTTGTTTATGTTTAGTTGATTAGGTTGGGTTAGGTGGGACATCCGCTTTTGTGTGTGGAAAAGTTACAGGGGGTCAGTACTTTCCACACACTCCCTTAGTCGCCTCGTACGACATCCACGGGAGGATATGGGTTGGGGCTATTTTATTCTGCCGGCCACCACACGGCGGGGTTAGGTTAGGTTAGGTTAGGTTAGGTTAGGTTAGGTTAGGTTAGGTTAGGTTAGGTTTTTTTTTTTTTTTTTTTTTTTGTTGACGCGGGGAATGCATTTAAGCACCGTCATCCCTGCTGCGGGGGCAGCAGGGACGGTGTGTGGGACTCACGGACCCAAAGAGGAGAGGGCCCGTACTACCCACTAAACCACCGCGGTGTTCCGCCTCACCTTAAGCCGGCTCGCAGGGTAGGCCAGAGGTTAAATCACTGCGAGCCGGCAAGGGGCGCCCCGTGATGTCGGGGCTCGCCTCGGGGGGGCCAATTAAGTGACCCCCCCGGAGCTCCCTAAGGAGCTGAAGAATCTAGCCCGCACCTCCACCGTTCTCGAACACCTCTCTGAAAGCAGAGAGGGTAGAGAACGGCCGGTGCGGGCGTGCGTAAGTGGGCACCGTCCGGAACACGAGGAGGGTGCCCGTCGCCACGGGTGACCATCGGTGGGCGGAGGTCCCCCGACCTTCCGCCCACGGTCAAAAACACTAGTCGGGGGCGCGCATGTATTCGGCACGCCGACGCCCCCGAACAGCACGATAGGGCGGGAGCGTCTGTCCAGCACGCTCCCGCTCCCGCAGTGCTTCTCTCTTGGCCGCCATCACCACGCTAGCGAACGTGGCGACGGCGGCCCAACACTGTTGGCTGCCGGCCATGGCTTGCACCACGGCCGGCAGCGACAAATCACCACCAACTATGCCCGTGAGGGCAGAACGCGGCCCGTCCCATGCCGTGCATTCGGCAAGGGTGTGGGCCGCTGTGTCGACGACACCGGCCGGGCAGTGACGACACACGGTGTCCGGCTCCACCCTAGGCACCTCACACAGGTACTTGGCGAAACAGCCATGTCCTGTGAGTAGTTGCGTAAGGTGGTACGTCGGCGCACCGTGTGACCTCTCCACCCAGGCCCGTAGGACGGGTCGAACGGCCCCCACGAGCATCGCGCTCGCGGAAGGCGACTCCAATCGCAAGACCCACTCCCGGAAGAGATCGTCGCGAGCCGACTGTCTCCAGCGGTCGATCTCGTCCGGGAGCGGTCGACCTCCATTTCTCCGCACCAGAGCGCTCTCGTCATAAACCTTCTTCAGGACTCCTGCCTCGAGATCCCAAGGGAGGCTTCCGGAAATTAAGCACGCCGCCTCGTAAGAGACGGTGCAGTACGCCCGTGCCGCCCTTTGCGCAAGCACACGTTGCGGGCGCCGCAACAGAGGAATCGTTGCAGCGCCGAGGGCGTCCGCCCAGATAGGCGCTCCGTAGAGCGCCTTGGAGCGCACTACACCGTCGTAAAAACGGCGACACGTGCTACCGGGCCCCCCACGATTGGGGAGCAGCCTCGACAGCCTTCCGGCGTATGAGATCAAATTTGACGACAGACGCCGGAAGTGCTCGGCGAAACCCCACCGACTGTCGAGCACCAGACCAAGATACTTTATGGTCTTCCCGACAGCGATGGGGGTGCCGCTCACCACAATGTGGGAATCTCGAGGGGGCCCTCGCCGAGGCCCGTGAAAAAAGACGGCCTCGGATTTCTCGAGGGCCACTTGGAGTCCGAGCGCCCTGATGCGGCTGACCACCTGGGCTACGCCCGCAGTGGCCAGGACTTTTGCGTCCCGAAAGTCTGGGCCCCGCGCGGTTACCAGGGTATCGTCGGCGTAACAAAGTACGCCGACTCCCCGAAGAGTGGCACCGCGCAGGACCCAATCGTACGCGATGTTCCACAGGAGCGGACCAAGCACCGACCCCTGCGGAACACCGCACGACATTTGCTTGCGGACCACCGCCGACCGGGCCGGATAGGAGATGGCCCGGTCCACTTTTTTTTTTTTTTTTTTTTTTTTTTTTTTTTTTTTTTTTTTTTTTTTTTTTTTTTTTTTTTTTTTTTTGCGCACCTCTACCAATGGCAGAGCCTATTCTACACATATCTATTATCTGTCTAGACTACCTAATTTAAAACGATAGCCCTCACAGGGCTCACTCCTCGTTAACTACCCTTACACCCGTATTTGCCGGCCACGCCACGGGGCGCGCGGACGCCATGCACTGGGAAATGGTGATTAACCAGCGCACGGCGCCGCACACCCCGTGGCGCCACCCGCAAATACGTCGTTTTGTATTTATTTCAATCATCTTTCATTCTTATTCTCTAGTAACATTCCATTTCTTCTTTTATTCTTCTCGCACTTTCATACTACCTTTCACTCTATTGTGTGGGGGGATTGTTAGGATATTGCGCTTTATTTCTTTATTATATCAAATTTAAAATTTTACAGTTTTTCTAATTTCTAAACAATTTTAAGCAATTACTCTTATTTTATCTTAAGCGTTCTACATTCAATTCTTACAATATTTTTTACAATATTTGAATCTTTTACATTCCATATTTTATCTTATTCTAACAATATTCTTAAAATTAACATAGTTTTCTCCGTTTGAGCCATTTAACCACTAATTAAACAATAAATTTTTCACATTTTACTTTCTAAAGGCTTATTTCTATTTGTTTTACCGTTTGAGCAGTATCAACTTGATTCATACATTTTTTCTTATACTAATATTTTCTTATTGTAAGTACATGTTTACCCTCTGCTTGTGCATATATGTTGTCCAATATTGTTATAATACAGGCACATATTGCTAATTGCCGCCGTTTCTTTTGTGTGCAGTGTTTATTATATTCTCACTATACTTGACAAACTCGTCTCTAAAATCTGTTAACATTTTGGGCAGGTTTGCCCTGCTCAATGTGATATTATTGTTATTCTCAAAGTTATAGCGGTCAATTGCATGGACTGGGCATTCGAGCAACAGGTGTATAATTGTCTCGTGTACGTCCGGGTCGCAGGCGCACGATGGGCTCGCCTTACACCTGAAACGGTGCAGGTATTCTGCGAACCCACCGTGCCCCGTCAGCAGTTGTGTAGTGGTGCCAGCGACCGGCATCTTGCGGACGATACTATACGCCTCCACTGCACAAGGGAGGAAAAGCTTGGTGACGGAGGCGGTCGTACCTTCTTTGTACCTCTCGTTCCACTCATGAAGCGTGCGCTGACGCAGAACACGCTTCATGAATGAAACCGGGTACAAACCGTAGTCCGGTGCCTTCTTCAATTTCAGAGCCGCCTCCTTGGCGAGCACGTCGGCTCGCTCATTGCCCTCCAGCCCCGCGTGGGCCTTGACCCAGAATAAGGAAATTTCCTTACCCTGGGCCATGCCTTGTCGAATGGCGGTTCGGGCTTCCACCGCCAGGGGATGGAGGGCATGACGGTTAATTACCGTCAGGAGTGCGGCTCTGCTATCAGAGAAGATGCCGAACGTGGTAGCGCCACGCCTGAGGATCTCACTGGCCGCTCTGCACAGTGCCAGGAGCTCGGCCTGGTAGACGGTGCAATGCGGCGCGAGAGCAAGCTTGAGGGCCTTGGTTTCGGCCGCGTTATTCCAAAATGATAACGCCGCACCGACCCGGCCCTCAATCTTGCTCCCGTCCGTAAATATACGCACCTCCAGATGGGTGAATTGATTGACTTGTTCCTCGTCTACCAGGTCCGTAAACTCCAGGGCGGTGTGCACAGCGGGGTGAGGAGCCTCGATTGCTCGGGCCATCCGTTCAGCCTCCCAGTCCCCAAGCCATGGCTGGTCCACTCCTCTCTTGGCCTCATATAATGAGGCCACCTCACGAATTCTGAGGTCCAGAGGGAGCAGGCCAGACAAGACCAGTGCCGAGTTCAAGGAGACTGTCCGGTAGGCCTTACACAATTTTTGGGCGAAACCGCGCTGCACCACGTCCAGCTGTTTTTGGACGCCAAGCTTATTCGCCGTTGTGTGCCAAGCACTGGCGGCGTACAATATCGTCGGCTCCACGGCAGCTACGTAGATCGTCCGGATCACCTCGGGGTGTAAACCCCAGCTGATCCGGGCCATCCGCGCAAGCTTGTGGTAGATGCCGATCGCTTTTCTACAGATGTTTTTTATGTGGGTGTTAAATGTGAGCATGTGGTCGATGGTGAGGCCTAGAACCTTTATTTCTTCCGAGAGGCCAATGTCCACCCCGCCCATGTGCAGGCGTGGGGTATCGTATTTGAGTCGCCGAGTGATGAGCATGGCGCTCGTTTTGTGTGGTGCGAACTTAAGTTTATTTTTGATACCCCACTCCCGCACATACGCGAGGGAGGCATTGGCCTGCGTCTCAATCTCCAGTGCCGAGTCGCCATCAAACACCAACACCACATCGTCTGCGAATGCCTGGACATACGTCATCTTTCGCTCCAGTCCATCCAAAAGCGGATTCAGAAGTAAGTTCCACAGTAAGGGACCTCCGATCGAACCTTGAACGCACCCTTTGTCCGTAGGACGGCTGCACTCCTCGCCCGCGTACCTTACCCTTACCTTCCTTTCACTAAGGTAGCTGCTGACCACCCGCCTCAAGTTCGAAGGACACCCCTCCTCCGCCAGTCGGACTTTTATGGCCGGCCACCAGGCGCTGTCGAAGGCACCCTCTATGTCCAAGGACACCATAGTGACTATTCTCTTTGCGTCGAGCTTAGTCACTATGTGCCCCATGAGGTCATAGAGGGCGTCTTCGGTGCTCTTCTGGGGCATAAAGCCGTACTGGCGAGGATTCATCCTTGGTAAAAGATGGAACTTGAGCCGGGTGACCAGCATCCTCTCGTACACCTTTCCCAAGACGGGTAACAGGCCGATTGGTCTGTACGACTTGGGAACTGTGTACGAGTCCTTTCCGGGCTTCTTCAGCACCACCACCACGGCTTCCTTCCATATTTTAGGAAAGTAGCCGTGCCGGAGGCACTGATTAAGCAGCTTGAGGAAGTATAAGGGGTCGGCCCTGACAGCGTGAGTGCAGATGTCGGATGTAAATCCGTCCGCCCCCGGAGCTTTCTTGGGGTTGAACCTATGAAGAGCATCGTGCAATTCCTCGAGAGTAAAAGGTGGGTCATCTCCATGATGACCCTCGCCACTGTCGTCGTCATCCATCTCTGCTGCCTTTTTTCTAATGGCACGATGCTCCTCGTTATCCTCCTCGACTCTATCTTCTGGGTAGAAGGTTTGAGCGAGGAGGTTGGCTGAACCCCAAGAATCCAGGTGGTTTCCATTTTGAATAAGAGGCTGATCTTCTTCCCTCACTGTGGCCCTTCCTAGCACTCGATATATCCCCTCCCATACTCCCTCCCTGTCCTGCTTTCCGCAGAAGGCCTTCCAACTCTCGACCTGTGCCTTTTTTACTTCACTTTCATACATCTCCTTTTGCTCTAGATATCGCAGAACTAGGTAGGAGGGTAGAGAACGGCCGGTGCGGGCGTGCGTAAGTGGGCACCGTCCGGAACACGAGGAGGGTGCCCGTCGCCACGGGTGACCATCGGTGGGCGGAGGTCCCCCGACCTTCCGCCCACGGTCAAAAAACACTAGTCGGGGGCGCGCATGAAAGCCGCTAGGCGGCGCCCTCGGACCGGACGGCGGGGAGGAAGCGTGCGACCCGCCCGCTCCCTCACCCGCAATTCCTCTCTCTTGGCCGCCATCACCACGCTAGCAAACGTGGCGACGGCAGCCCAACACTGTTGGCTGCCGGCCATGGCTAACACCACGGCCGGCAGCGACAAATTCACACCAACGATGCCCGTGAGGGCCATACGTGGCCCGTCCCATGCCGCGCATTCGGCAAGGGTGTGGGCCGCTGTGTCAACGACACCGGCCGGGCAGTGACGACACACGACGTCCGGCTCCACCCCAACAATCCTGCACAGGTATTTGGCGAAAACACCGTGACCTGTGAGGAGTTGTGTGAGGTGGTACGTCGGTACGCCATGTGACCTCTCCACCCAGGCCCGCAGGGCGGATCGAACGGCCCCCACGAGCATCGCGCTCGCGGAAGGCGACTCCAATCGCAAGGCCCACTCCCGGAAGAGATCGTCGCGAGCCGCCTGTCTCCAGCGGTCGATCTCCTCCGGAAGTGGGCGACCACCACTCAGTCGCACCAGGGCGCACTCCTCGTAAACGGCTTGGAGGACTCCAGCCTCGAGATCCCATGGAAGGGACCCGGCTATCAGGCACGCCGCCTCGTAAGAGACGGTGCAGTACGCCCGTGCACCTCTCTGGGCGATCGCGCGCTGCGGACGTCGCAGCAGCGCTAGACTTTCGGCGCAGAGGGTGCCCGCCCAGATGGGCGCTCCGTAGAGCGCTTTCGAGCGTACCACACCGTCGTACAGACGGCGACACGAACTACCAGGCCCCCCCCGATTGGGAAGTAGCCTGGCGAGCCTCCCGGCGTATGATACCAGTTTTGGTGCCAGACGCCGGAAGTGCTCGACGAAACCCCATCTGCTGTCGAGAACCAGACCGAGATACTTTAAGGTCCGCCCGACAGCGATGGGGGTGCCACCCACCACAATCTGGGAGTCCCGAGGAGGGGCCCCCGACCGAGGCCCATGAAAGAAAACGGCCTCGGATTTTTCGAGGGCCACCTGGAGTCCAAGCGCCCTGATGCGACCGACGATGTGAGCCACACCAGCCGTGGCCAACACTTTAGCGTCCCTGTAGGACGGGCCCCGCGCGGTGACCAGGGTATCGTCGGCGTAGCAGAAGACGCCGACGCCCCGAAGAGTGGCACCGCGCAGGACCCAATCATACCCGATGTTCCACAGGAGCGGCCCGAGGACTGACCCCTGTGGAACACCGCACGTCATGTCTCGGCGGACCACTCCCGACCGGGTCGGATACGAGACGGCCCGGTCAACGAAGTAGTCCGCGAGTACGCGCCTGAGGTACCACGGGACGTTGTGGTACCCCAGCGCCTGCGCAATGGTCCCCCAGGGGATGGTGTTGAAGGCGTTCGCGATGTCCAGCGACACCGCCAACAACACCTCCCCCTGGCCGACCGCCTCTTCCACGCTGTCCCTGAGCCAGGATATCGCGTCCAGGGTCGATCTCCCGCGACGGAACCCGTACTGGCCGTCACTAAGATTGGGCCCCGCCCCCTCCAGGTGCTCGACGAGACGTGCCGCGAGCACTCGCTCGAGCAGCTTGCTCATCTCGCCGAGCAGGACGATGGGGCGGTAGGCCGACGGCAACTCAGCCGGGCGCCCGTGCTTCTTCAGCAGCACGAGCCGCCCGGTCTTCCATCGTCGCGGGACTCTTCCCGACGACAGACATTCCGACAGCAGGGACAGCGTCTCCTCCTCGAACGCGGGCATCACCAGGGCGACGACCCGCCCAGGGATGCCGTCCGGGCCAGGGGCGCGGTTCCTCAATTTGAGTTTCAGAACCGCGACCCCCAATTCGGCATCGGACACGGGCGGAATCGCCCCGATGTCCGCCGGCGTCTGGCTTGGCGCCATCCGCGGTGGGACCCACTCTTCCCGCGCAGGGAAGAGGGAGCTGACGACGTCGCTTACGAAGGAGGGCTCGAGAGACCTAGTGAGCGGGGGCGCCCACGGCCGAAGTTTGTCGTTCACGACTTTGTACGGGCGCCCCCACGGATCTTCGTTGAGTGTGTCGAGCCACTCCCTCCAAGCCGCCTCCTTGGCGGCTCTCATCGCCGAGCGAAAGACCGCCCGGGCGGCCCGGTATGCGGCGAGCAGGACCTCTTCTTGGGCGGGGACCCGTACTCTACGTCCGCGGCTGCGGGTGCACCTTCGCTGGGCTGCGTCACAAGCTGTACGCAGCCCCGCTAAGTGGTCGTTCCACCAGTACACCCGCCTCCGCGGCGGGACAGGCCCCACCCTACTCATCGCCGCATCGCAGACGCGAGTGAGCGCACTCTCCAGTCGCTCCGCCCTCGCGTCCACGTCCAGACCCCCATCGACCGCGGCCCATCGCTCGACGATGGCCGCCTCTCTCGCCAGCTCCCGGTCGAGCGTCTTGAGACGCCACCGCGGACCTTCCCCAGCCAGGGGGCGACTGCTGACCGCTGGGGTACTCGAATTGGGGGCGGCGATGTCGAACCGTATGTAGAGGTGGTCCGACATCGTCTCCACCCCCTCGACCACCCTCCAGCCGCAAATGCGGTCAGCTAGTGCGGGGCTCGCAAACGAGAGGTCTATGATAGACCCCACTTCGCCCCGCACAAACGTGTTTACAGCCCCCTGGTTGAGCAGCACCAAGCCGTGGGACACCGCCCATTCTTCCACCATCTCACCCCGATCATCTGTCGCCGGTGAGCCCCATGCCCGAGAGTGGGCATTGAAGTCCCCGGCGACGACAACCGGGGTGGGGTGCACTTGCGCCACCAGAGCTCCGACCTCGACGAGGAACTGTTCGAACTCGGCGAGGCCCCGGTTAGGCGAGAAGTACACCCCGATCACTGCAACGTCTCCCAGCAGTGCGAGCACACAGCCCCGCCCACTCGACACTCTGTCGAATGGGGCGAAGCCGAGCGCACCCCGCTGGGAGACGATAGCCACCAAACCGTCGCGATCTCCGGCCCAGTCATCCCGGGACCGAACAACGTACGGTTCGGAGACTACGGCCACGGTCGCCTGCCACTGTGCCACGGTCTGCATCAAGAGATCCTGGGCCGCGGCACAGTGGTTGACGTTGGCCTGCAGCAACGAGATTGGAGCCATCTAAACTTGGGCGGTGTCCATTACCTCCTCTGACGGGGCGGAAGGGGGGGTCGCCACCACCCTCCTGCCCTTTCCTCCTCTACGGGTCCGACCCCGTCTTTCTGACGCCGCCAGGCACGCCTTCGTGCCCAGACGGTGCGCGGATGACGCCCCCGCTGCTGAGCATATGGGGCAGCAGGGCTCCGCTGCGCAGCCGGCCGCCTTATGGCCGGCCTTCCCGCAGCAGTAGCAGAGGTCGCTGCGGTCGACGCCAGCAGCGCACTTTGCCCCCACGTGCCCCACCTCCAGGCAGCGGAAGCAGCGCTGGGGTCGGACCTCCAAAAGGACGGCACGGACGCTGCACCATCCGATCGCAAGAGGGCGGCCATCTGTGAGATTTTTGGCCGCCACGACCGGGCACTGCACCCACGCCGTGCCGTTGCGCCCCGAGGAGCGGACTATACTACCGACCTTGACAGAGGTGGTGGCACACCCTCCTACGTCCGCCACCATCCCCGCGACCTGCTCCTGGGTCGCCGCGTCACTCAAGCCGGAGATGCGCAGCTCCGCACATTTCTCCGGCCTGGCGACCCTGACTTCTTCGCCGAGAGCGGCTCTCAGCCGCTCAGCCAGGGCGTCCGCTTTTTGGGCGTTATCGGCACCCGCCACCTCGAGGACTCGTCCGCCGGTCGCCGCCGTGCGGAACCTCAACGCCTCGATGCCGAGGCTCTTTAGATCGACTGACCTCTCAGCCTCGGCGAGTTTAGCGGCGTACGTTACGCCCCTATCCGCAGCTTCACGCTGCAGTGTGATAACCACTGCAGCGGTTCGGGGGGCGCGGAGTTTCGGGGCGCGCCGCACGGCATTACCATTGGCGGGTGCCTTGGCGGGCGCCTTCGGGGCTGGCGCCTTTTTTGGGCGCCCCGCCACCACATTCCACGCCTCGGGCAAAGGCCGAGAAGTGGATTCCTGCGGGGGGGGCGCCTGACGCGCCGCCTCCGCCTCTCGCGCCGCAGCGCTCTTCTTCTTCTTCTTGGGCTTCTTCTTAGTCCCCTGACTCACATGGGGGGAGAAGAAAGCCGCTGGTGCAGAAACCTCCGTCTCCTCCAACAAAGGGTCGGACGCGGAGGGTGCGGCTCTTGAAGAGCGCGCAGCGGGAGCGGCGCTAGCGGACTGAGCCACAGCGACGGAGGAGGTGCCAACCGCTAGCGCGACTTTGGCCGAGCGGCCTTTGGCTTAGGTTAGGTTAGGTTAGGTTAGGTTAGGTTAGGTTAGGTTAGGTTAGGTTAGGTTTTTTTTTTTTTTTTTTTTTTTGTTGAGTCAATTGGTTTTTAGTTCAGGAGTGGCGCTTATGGAGTACGCCCTCTCCTGGAACCGTTTGCAAGTTGATTGTTTAAATGTTATGTGCCGTTAAAGTGTTTTAGTTGATTTATGATATAGGTAATGTGGTGGAGGAATGAGTTACGTGTTTCGGTGTTGTTTGTTAATTTAATTAGGAGAAGGGGGTCTTGAGGATCGATATTGTTGTTTTGGCAGATATGTGTAAATGTTAGTCGTGAAAGTGCGAATCTGGGGCAGTGATAAATAAGGTGTTGGAAGGTCTGCGAGATTGTGTTGGTGCAAGGACAGAGGTCGTTGTCAGTGATGTGAAATCGGAAGAGGTATGATTTGTGGAAGGCATGGTTGGTGAGGAATTGGGTTATTGGAAAGGTGAGTTTGACTTTGGAGAGGAAGTTCGTGAGGTCATGATAGGTAGGAAGGAGTTGCTTGGTGTGGATTGACCCGGCGGAATTTTCGTAGAGTTGTTGTGAGGAGGTGAGAAGGTTTGTTTTGTGTATGTGTTTTATGTATGAAAGAGGTGTGTGAGAGTGGTCTGGTTGTTTGTGCAGGAAAGCCGCAGCTTTAGCCGCCGTGTCAGCTGCCTCGTTGCCAGGGATTCCGGCATGGGCTTTTACCCAGGCGAATTGTATTTGGATGTTTTGGGTTTTGGCAAAGTGCAATTGGCGGAATATGTTGACTGCGAATGTGTTATGGCTGTAGGGATTGGAAAGTTCGAGGAGAGCAGATTTGGAGTCGGAGAAGATGTAGTAGGAGTATGATTTAATTTTGTTGCTGATTATAAATTGACAGACTTTTTCAATGGCAAGCATTTCTGCTTGGAAAACGGAGCAGGAGGGGTGTAACTTGAATTTTTTAACTGTAGGAGAGGTGGAATGCGGACTGAAGGCGACGAAGGCTGCTCCTACGACATCGTCATGCCGACTACCGTCGGTAAAGATATTACAGTAGTTATCGGTTTGGAGGTCTATGTATTCCTCTGTAGTGAATATTTCCAGGAAGGTTATGGGTTCCCGGAGGGAGGGGTGAAGAAGAGAGGATGGGAGAGAGGGTTTTTCAACGGGGATGTCAAGAGGAAGGAATGATGAGGCGCCACGGAGTTTAGAAGTTTCAATGTCCGAGATGCTTTTAATTTTTTCTGGTAGAGGGGTTAATTGTGCAAGTGTTATTGATGTTATTGTGCTGTTGGTTCGGAAGCCGTGAATTATCTTTATGGCAAATAACCTTTGGAAAGAGAGTAGTTGTTTGACTACAACTTTGTATTCCAGGGCACTGGACCAGACTGATGAAGCGTAAGATATGATGGGGGTGATGACTTGGTCGTAAATTATTCGGATATTATCGGAGTGGATGCCCCAAGTGGGTCTAGTGTAAATAAGGAGCTTGTAGAATATTTGTTTGGCTTTTTCAATTATGTGGTTAGCGTGTTTTATGAATTTTAATTTGTCGTCTATTATGACTCCTAAGTATTTGAGTTCTTTTGTAAAAATTTTAGCTTTGTGTTGTTCATATGTATGTTTAATTTAGTAGATTTATTGGTGAAGCCTATGATGGTCGTTTTCTCTGGGCCGAATTAGCCGGTTAGGTTAGGTTAGGTTTTTTTTTTTTTTTTTTTTTTTTTTTTTTTTTTTACGTGGTCGGTGATGCTTTTACGCACTTCACCGTCTCGCTGCGGGGGGAAGCGAGACGGCTTCGTGTGGGACTCCCGGCCCTAGGATGGAAAACGGGCCGGAATAACCCACTAAAACCTATCCACGGTGTTTCTCCTTCGCCTTAGCCGGGCCGCCGGATAGACAGAAACTGTTAAGCAACGGCGGCCCGGCAAAGGGGCGCTCTTTCGAGCTCAACACGGGGGGCCTAACCCCCCCAATCAACATAGAAGCGACGCCCCCGAAACACATAAGGGGCGTCGGACTCCTCAGGGCCTTTCGCGTGAGCGGTGGGCCCCCCGACCCACCACCCACGGCCCTATCAGTCGGGGGCTTGGGCGTATGCAATACGCCGTCGCCCCCTGACTGGTGCCCGCCGGGGCGGGAGCGTACGGCCTGCACGCTCCCGCTCACGCAGGGCCTCTCTCTTCGCCGCCATCACCTCCCGAGCGAAGGAAGCGACAGCGGCCCAACATTCTTCGCTGCCGGCCATGGATTTAATGACGGCCGGCAGCGAACCTACTCTGCCGATAACGCCCGTGAGGGCCAACCTCGGCGAGTCCCAGGCGGCGCACACGAAGAGCGTATGCTCCGCCGTATCTACGGCGCCGCCTGCGCAGTGATGACAATCAGGCTCCGACAGGATCCCCACCACTTCCCACAGGAATTTGGCAAAACAGCCATGACCCGTGAGAAGTTGGGTGAGGAAGTAGGTCGGAGCCCCCTGCGCGTGCTCCACCCACTGGCGGAGCACGGGACCGATGGCCCCCACGAGCACCCGGCTCGCCGTGGGAGCCGCACATCTCAAGGCCCATTGCCGGAACAGATCGTCGCGAGCCTCCTGTCTCCAGCGATCGACCTGCTCCGGCAACGGGCGACCTCCTTCTTGTCGCACCAGGGCGCCCTCCTCGTAAACCCTCTTCAGGACCACCGCCTCGAGATCCCACGGGGGACTCTGTGCCAACAGGCACGCCGCCTCAAAAGACACGGTGCGGTACGCCCGTGCAGCCCTCTGCGCCGCGATCCGCTGCGGTCGTCGCAGCTGAACCACGTTCGCGGCGCTGAGGGCATCCGCCCAAATAGGCGCTCCATAGAGCGCCTTGGAGCGTACCACACCCTCGTAGAGACGGCGGCAAGCACTTCCCGGTCCCCCTTTATTGGGGAGCAGCCTGCCGAGCGCATTGGCGGACGCCACCAGTTTTGGTGACAACCGCCGGAAGTGCTCGACAAACCCCCACCGGCTGTCGAGCAGGAGACCCAGATATTTAAGGGTCTTCCCGACAGCGATGGAGGTGCCACCCACCACAATTTGGGCATCCCGAGGGGGTCTCATCCGAGGCCCATGGAAGAAAAGGGCCTCGGACTTTTCGAGGGCCACCTTGAGGCCAAGCGCCCTGATGCGACCTACAATATGCGCCGTGCCGGCAGTGGCGAGCACGGCAGCATCTCTAAAGGTGGGTCCTCGCGCGGTGACAAGGGTATCGTCGGCATAGCAAAGTACACCGACGCCCTGAAGAGTGGCACCGCGCAGGACCCAGTCATAACCTACGTTCCACAGGAGCGGACCCAATACCGACCCCTGTGGAACACCACACGACATTTCCCTGCGGACTACGGCCGACCGAGTCGGGTAAGTGATAGCCCGGTCGACGAAGTAGTCCGCAAGGACGCGCCTGAGGTACCACGGGACGTTGTGGTACCTCAGCGCTTCAGCGATAGTAGGCCAGGGGAGGGTGTTGAACGCGTTGGCTATGTCGAGCGACACAGCCAACATCACCTGCCCCTGGCCAACGGCATCCTCGACGCTGTCCCTGAGTCGGGACACGGCGTCCAGGGTGGACCTCCCGCGACGAAAGCCGTACTGGCCACTACTCAGATTCGGCCCCGCCCCCTCCAGATGCCCGACGAGACGCGCAGCGAGCACCCGCTCGAAAAGCTTGCACATCTCGTCGAGCAGGACGATGGGGCGGTAGGCCGACGGCGACTCCGGGGGTCGCCCGTGCTTACGAAGCAGCACGAGCTTCCCCGTCTTCCATCGTCGCGGGACCCTTCCGGACGCCAAACACTCCGACATGAGGGACAGCGTCTCATCTTCAAACTCCGGCATGACGAGGCCGACAACACGCCCAGGGACGCCATCAGGACCAGGGGCGCGGTTCCTGAGTTTTAATTTTAGGACCGCCACCCCCAGTTCGACGTCAGATACGGGCGGGACGGCCTCGCCATCCGACATATCCCGGCTTGGTGCCATACGGGGAGGGACCCACTCTTCCCGCACGGGGAAGAGGGAACTGACCACTTCTTCTACAAAAGGTGGCTCGAGAGAGGTGGTGAGAGGGGGAGCCCAAGGCTTGAGTTTTCCACTCACAACCTTGTAAGGCTGCCCCCACGGATCCTCATTCAGTCTCTCGAGCCACTCCTTCCAGGCCGCATCCTTGGCGGCCCGGATTGCCGAGCAAAAGGCCGCTCGAGCGGCCCGGTACGCGGCAAGCAGCACCTCCTCCTGGGCAAGGTCTCTTTGGCGTCTCCCGCGACTGCGGGTGTACCGTCGCTGAGCTGCATGACAGAGTTTCCGCAGCCCAGCGAGGTGGGGACGCCACCAGTAAACCCGCCTTCGCGGGGTTACCGGCCCTGCCCTCTGCATCGCCGCGTCGCAGACGCGAGCCATCGCACCAGCGAGATTATCCGCCCTCGCGTCTACGTCCTGGCCGTCGAAATTGGGAGCGGCCCACCGCTCGACAATACCCGCCTCTCTGGTCAGCTCCCGGTCCAGCGTGTTTAGACGCCACCGGGGTCCCTCCCCTGCAAGGGGGCGATTAGTCACCGTGGGGGTGGCCGAGGAAGTGGCGACAACGTCGAACCATATGTAGCGATGGTCCGACAGAGTCTCCACCCCCTCCATCACTCTCCACCCCCGTATACGGTCCACCAGGGCAGAACTGGCAAACGACAAATCTACGATGGAACTACCCTGGGGCCGCACACAAGTGTGGACCGCCCCCCTGTTCAAAAGCACCAAGCCGGTTGACACCGCCCAATCCTCCAGATACTCCCCCTTTGCAGTAGTCGCCGGGGAACCCCAAGATGTTGACTTGGCGTTAAAATCCCCGACGACTAGTGCAGGGGTGGGACGTACATCCCCCAGCAGGGCCTCGACTTCGGCGAGCACCAGCTCGAACTCGGCGAGGCTCCTGCTGGGGGAAATGTACACCCCAACTACTGCAAAGCCGCCCATCAGGGCCAAAACACAACCACGCCCCCTCAGCACCCTGCCGAAGGGGGACGCACCGAACGCACCCTGACGGGCGACTATGGCCACTAGGCCGTCGCAGTCGCCAGCCCAGTCGTCACGATCGCGGACCAAATACGGCTCGCTGACGACGGCGACGGTCGCCTGCCACTGTGCCATGGACTGCATCAGGAGATCCTGAGCAGCGACACAGTGGTTGACGTTGGCCTGCAGTAGCGAGATGGCCATTTATGATTGAGCGGTGTCCATCCTCTCCTCCGTCGGCGGCGAAGACTGAGTGGTGGAAGCTACACCACGTCTTCTGCCGCCACGACGTCCCCGCTTTTGGGCGGCGACGTCACACTTCCTGGTGCCCAGACGGTGGGCAGCCGGTGCACCATCCGTGGAACAGACGGGGCACCGGGGCTCCAAAGAGCAACCGGCCGCCTTGTGGCCCGGTTGCCCACACCGGAAGCACATTGCACTGCGATCAACTTCGCAGGTGCACTGTGCTCCGACATGCCCCGAGTGCAAGCAGCGGAAGCACCGCTGGACTCGGGACTCGAGGAGGGAGGCCCGAACAAGGGTCCACCCGATGACGAGGCGACGGCCATCCACTAACTTTCTGGCCGCCGCGACAGGGCACTTGAGCCAGCACGTGCCCGTTCGACCGGGTGGGCAGCGAATTTCGCCCACCTTTACGTGGCTGACACCGCAACCACCAACGTCAGCCACCATCTTCGCGATGCTATCTTGAGTGGCGGTGTCACCAAGGCCTGAGATGCGCAACTCTGCGCATTTCTCAGGTCTGGCGACCCGAACCACTTCGCCCAGCACCGACCGCAGCTTATCGGCCAGGGCGTCCGCCTTGGCATCTTTGTCCGCGCCACTCACCTCGAGGATCTTTCCTCCGGTGACGGCGGCGCGGAAACGCAGACTGTCTATGCCCAGGCTCTTCAGGTCAATTTGGTCTTCAGCCTGGGCAAGCACGGCCGCGTAGGTGGCTCCCGACTCCTTCGCGCCCTGCTGCAGTGTGATAGTCACTGCAGCAGTGCGCGTAGTGCGGGGCTTTTTGGAGCCCTTCTTGTTCTTAGTTTTGGCCGGTGCTGACGCTGGAGCCGCAGCGGCCTTCTTCTTCGCAGGGCGCGCCGCCACTACGTTCCACCCCTCAGCAAGTGGCTGGGGAGCAGCAACAGTGGGCGGTGGGCGCACCTGCCGAGCAGCTGCGGCTTCCGCTGCCGCAGCGCTCGTCTTCTTGGCCCTCCTCCTTTTGCCCTCTTCGGCGATCACGCCTGAAGCCGATGTAGAGGGGACAGTGGAAGTGAGCACGGTAGGGACCAATATGGAGGCGACGAGAGCCTCTGGACCCGAGGCCGAAGGCGGAGGACCCTTGGTTCTCCGAGTAGAGGCCGACCCAGCGGAGCTGGAAGCAGCAGAACGCAAGGCGCGCGCAGCGTTCCGCGCATCCGCAGCCAATGGAGGGCGTATTGGCACCTCAGGTGGCAGGCGGTCCACAACCCCGGCGAGGCGCGCGTCGATCATGAAACCGATCTCATCGAGGTTTTTTTTTTTTTTTTTTTGTTTACGCGGGGAATGCATTTAAGCACCGTCATCCCTGCTGCGGGGGCAGCAGGGACGGTGTGTGGGACTCACGGACCCAAAAAGGAAAGGGCCCGTACTACCCACTAAACCACCGCGGTGTTCCGCCTCACCTTAAACCGGCTCGCAGGGTAGGCCAGAGGTTAAATCACTGCGAGCCGGCAAGGGGCGCCCCGTGAAGTCGGGGCTCGCCTCGGAGGGGCCAATTAAGTGACCCCCCCGGAGCTCCCTAAGGAGCTGAAGAATCTAGCCCGCACCTCCACCGTTCTCGAGCACCTCTCTGAAAGCAGAGAGGGTAGAGAACGGCCGGTGCGGGCGTGCGTAAGTGGGCACCGTCCGGAACACGAGGAGGGTGCCCGTCGCCACGGGTGACCATCGGTGGGCGGAGGTCCCCCGACCTTCCGCCCACGGTCAAAAAACACTAGTCGGGGGCGCGCATGAAAGCCGCTAGGCGGCGCCCTCGGACCGGACGGCGGGGAGGAAGCGTGCGACCTGCCCGCTCCCTCACCCGCAATTCCTCTCTCTTGGCCGCCATCACCACGCTAGCAAACGTGGCGACGGCAGCCCAACACTGTTGGCTGCCGGCCATGGCTAACACCACGGCCGGCAGCGACAAATTCACACCAACGATGCCCGTGAGGGCCATACGCGGCCCGTTCCATGCCGCGCACTCGGCAAGGGTGTGGGCCGCTGTGTCAACGACACCGGCCGGGCAGTGACGACACACGACGTCCGGCTCCACCCCAACAATCCTGCACAGGTATTTGGCGAAAACACCGTGACCTGTGAGGAGTTGTGTGAGGTGGTACGTCGGTACGCCATGTGACCTCTCCACCCAGGCCCGCAGGGCGGGTCGAACGGCCCCCACGAGCATCGCGCTCGCGGAAGGCGACTCCAATCGCAAGGCCCACTCCCGGAAGAGATCGTCGCGAGCCGCCTGTCTCCAGCGGTCGATCTCCTCCGGAAGTGGGCGACCACCACTCAGTCGCACCAGGGCGCACTCCTCGTAAACGGCTTGGAGGACTCCAGCCTCGAGATCCCATGGAAGGGACCCGGCTATCAGGCACGCCGCCTCGTAAGAGACGGTGCAGTACGCCCGTGCACCTCTCTGCGCGATCGCGCGCTGCGGACGTCGCAGCAGCGCTAGACTTTCGGCGCAGAGGGTGCCCGCCCAGATGGGCGCTCCGTAGAGCGCTTTCGAGCGTACCACACCGTCGTACAGACGGCGACACGAACTACCAGGCCCCCCCCGATTGGGAAGTAGCCTGGCGAGCCTCCCGGCGTATGATACCAGTTTTGGTGCCAGACGCCGGAAGTGCTCGACGAAACCCCATCTGCTGTCGAGAACCAGACCGAGATACTTTAAGGTCCGCCCGACAGCGATGGGGGTGCCACCCACCACAATCTGGGAGTCCCGAGGAGGGGCCCCCGACCGAGGCCCATGAAAGAAAACGGCCTCGGATTTTTCGAGGGCCACCTGGAGTCCAAGCGCCCTGATGCGACCGACAATGTGAGCCACACCAGCCGTGGCCAACACTTTAGCGTCCCTGTAGGACGGGCCCCGCGCGGTGACCAGGGTATCGTCGGCGTAGCAAAAGACGCCAACGCCCCGAAGAGTGGCACCGCGCAGGACCCAATCATACCCGATGTTCCACAGGAGCGGCCCGAGGACTGACCCCTGTGGAACACCGCATGTCATGTCTCGGCGGACCACTCCCGACCGGGTCGGATACGAGACGGCCCGGTCAACAAAGTAGTCCGCGAGTACGCGCCTGAGGTACCACGGGACGTTGTGGTACCCCAGCGCCTCCGCAATGGTCCCCCAGGGGATGGTGTTGAAGGCGTTCGCGATGTCCAGCGACACCGCCAGCAACACCTCCCCCTGGCCGACCGCCTCTTCCACGCTGTCCCTGAGCCGGGATATCGCGTCCAGGGTCGATCTCCCGCGACGGAACCCGTACTGGCCGTCACTAAGGTTGGGCCCCACCCCCTCCAAGTGCTCGACGAGACGTGCCGCGAGCACTCGCTCGAGCAGCTTGCTCATCTCGCCGAGCAGGACGATGGGGCGGTAGGCCGACGGCGACTCGGCCGGGCGCCCGTGCTTCTTCAGCAGCACGAGCCGCCCGGTCTTCCATCGTCGCGGGACTCTTCCCGACGACAGACATTCCGACAGCAGGGACAGCGTCTCCTCCTCGAACGCGGGCATCACCAGGGCGACGACCCGCCCAGGGATGCCGTCCGGGCCAGGGGCGCGGTTCTTCAATTTGAGTTTCAGAACCGCGACCCCCAATTCGGCATCGGACACGGGCGGAATCGCCCCGATGTCCGCCGGCGTCTGGCTTGACGCCATCCGCGGTGGGACCCACTCTTCCCGCGCAGGGAAGAGGGAGCTAACGACGTCGCTTACGAAGGAGGGCTCGAGAGACCTAGTGAGCGGGGGCGCCCACGGCCGAAGTTTGTCGTTTACGACTTTGTACGGGCGCCCCCACGGATCTTCGTTGAGTGTGTCGAGCCACTCCTTCCAAGCCGCCTCCTTGGCGGCTCTCATCGCCGAGCGAAAGACCGCCCGGGCGGCCCGGTATGCGGCGAGCAGGACCTCTTCTTGGGCGGGGACCCGTACTCTACGTCCGCGGCTGCGGGTGCACCTTCGCTGGGCTGCGTCACAAGCTGTACGCAGCCCCGCTAAGTGGTCGTTCCACCAGTACACCCGCCTCCGCGGCGGGACAGGCCCCACCCTACTCATCGCCGCATCGCAGACGCGAGTGAGCGCACTCTCCAGTCGCTCCGCCCTCGCGTCCACGTCCAGACCCCCATCGACCGCGGCCCATCGCTCGACGATGGCCGCCTCTTTCGCCAGCTCCCGGTCGAGCGTCTTGAGACGCCACCGCGGACCTTCCCCAGCCAGGGGGCGACTGCTGACCGCTGGGGTCCTCGAATTGGGGGCAGCGATGTCGAACCGTATGTAGAGGTGGTCCGACATCGTCTCCACCCCCTCGACCACCCTCCAGCCACAAATGCGGTCAGCTAGTGCGGGGCTCGCAAACGAGAGGTCTATGATAGACCCCAATTCACCCCGCACAAACGTGTTTACAGCCCCCTGGTTGAGCAGCGCCAAGCCGTGGGACACCGCCCATTCTTCCACCATCTCACCCCGATCATCTGTCGCCGGTGAGCCCCATGCCCGAGAGTGGGCATTGAAGTCCCCGGCGACGACCACCGGGGTGGGGTGCACTTCTGCCACCAGAGCTCCGACCTCGACGAGAAACTGTTCAAATTCGGCGAGGCCTCGGTTGGGCGAGAAGTACACCCCGATCACTGCAACGTCTCCCAGCAGTGCGAGCACACAGCCTCGCCCACTCGACACTCTGTCGAATGGGGCGAAGCCGAGCGCACCCCGCTGGGAGACGATAGCCACCAAACCGTCGCGATCTCCGGCCCAGTCATCCCGGGACCGAACAACGTACGGTTCGGAGACTACGGCCACGGTCGCCTGCCACTGTGCCACGGTCTGCATCAAGAGATCCTGGGCCGCGGCACAGTGGTTGACGTTGGCCTGCAGCAACGAGATTTCAGCCATCTAAACTTGGGCGGTGTCCATTGCCTCCTCTGACGGGGCGGAGGGGGTCGCCGCCACCCTCCTGCCCTTTCCTCCTCTACGGGTCCGACCCCGTTTTTCTGACGCCGCCAGGCACGGCTTCGTGCCCAGGCGGTGCGCGGACGACGCTCCCGCTGCCGAGCATATGGGACAGCAGGGCTCCGCTGCGCAGCCGGCCGCCTTGTGGCCGGCCTTCCCGCAGCAGTAACACAGGTCGCTGCGGTCGACGCCCGCAGCGCACTTTGCCCCCACGTGCCCCACCTCCAGGCAGCGGAAGCAGCGCTGGGGTCGGACCTCCAACAGGACGGCATGTACGCGGCACCATCCGATCGCAAGAGGGCGGCCGTCTGAAAGTATTTTGGCCGCCGCGACCGGGCACTGCACCCACACCGTGCCGTTGCGCCCCGAGGAGCGGACTATGTTGCCCACCTTGACGGAGGTGGTGGCGCACCCTCCTACGTCCGCCACCATCCCCGCGACCTGCTCCTGACTCGTCGCGTCACTCAAGCCGGAGATGCGCAACTCCGCACATTTCTCCGGCCTGGCGACCTTCACTTCCTCGCCGAGAGCGGCCCTCAGCCGCTCCGCCAGGGCGTCCGCCTTTTTGGCGTTATCGGCACCCGCCACTTCGAGGACTCGTCCGCCGGTCGCCGCCGTGCGGAATCTCAACGCCTCAATGCCGAGGCTCTTGAGGTCGACTGACCTCTCAGCCTCGGCGAGTTTAGCGGCGTACGTTACGCCCCTATCCGCAGCTTCACGCTGCAGTGTGATGACCACTGCAGCGGTTCGGGGGGCGCGGAGTTTCGGGGCGCGCCGCACGGCATTGCCATTGGTGGGTGCCTTGGCGGGCGCCTTCGGGGCTGGCGCCTTTTTTGGGCGCCCCGCCACCACATTCCACGCTTCGGGCAAAGGCCGAGAAGTGGATTCCTGCGGGGGGGGCGCCTGACGCGCCGCCTCCGCCTCTCGCGCCGCAGCGCTCCTCTTTTGCCGTTTCGGCTTCTTTTTAGTCCCCTTACTCGCAGGGGGAGAAAAAGCCGCTGGTGCGGAAACCTCCGCCTCCTCCAACGAAGGGTCGGGCACGGAATAAGCCGCAGTGGCGGAGGAGGCGCCAACCGCAGGCGCGACTTTGGCCGAGCGGCCTTTGGCTCCAGCGGAGCGGGTGGGCATAGAGGCGCCGACGTTTCCTACGGCTGCTGCTGAAGGGCCAGCAGTGACGGTGGCAGCTGCGGAGCGTGCGGCGTTGCGGGCGTCCGCCTGAAGGGGTGGGCGCAACCGCGGCTCCGGAAGCAGGCGGTCAGAAACGCCGTCGAAGCGCGCGTTGATCATGAACATGATCTCCTCGCGCGACATCGACGGCGCTTCACTCGCCTGCTGCTTTATTACCTGCATTTCGGCCTTGAGGGCCGCAATCTCGCGCTGCAGGCGAACCACCTCGTCAGACTCCGTGCGGGACAACAGCTCCCGCACGTGCTCCATTATGGAGCCTGCAGCGCTCCTGAGGCCCTGGACAGACTGCCCCTTCAGCTTGGAGCTCTTATGGGCGATGGAGCGTATAGACTCCACTGCCTCTCCAATTGCGCGACCCAGCTGCTCGGCTCGGAGTTCCCCAGCAGCTTGCGGCGACGTCGATGCCTCCTTTTCCGATGCGGGAGACTGGCGGAGGAAGGAGAGTCGCCTCTCCTCCCGCCTTCGGAGATCTTCGGCTAGCTCCTGCTCCGCCTGTAGCTCTAGCTCCCGCTCTTTGGCCTTGTTTAATTCGGCTTTCGCCGAAGCAAGGCCGACATATTGCCCCGTCGTCGGGGGGCGTCCTCGCCTGGGCCGCTGTTTGGCCAACACGTCGCCAGCCTCATCCTCTCCTGGCGGGTTGAGGTGGCGCTTCATATGCCTCCTCGGTGATGAGCCAGCCGACTCCTCGCTGTCCCCCTCTGAGCCCGAGTACCGGGGCCTCCGAAACAGCCGGGAGCACAGGGGCGAAGGGGGACCCGAGGTCACCTCAATCATTGAGACCACACTGCTGTCAGAATCTGACAGCAGTAGGTCTCGGGACAACACTGCCGTGTCACACCGTGACACCGCCACTCTCAACACTTTCCGACCCGGAACCGGAGTACCGGGCCTCTCCTCTCCACTACCAACATCATTTTTATTTTTTAAATTTAAATTTTCCATAGTAAATCCCACGAGTTGAGACGATATAAAAACGACTCCCCGGGTGACGCTCATTCCGGGGAGCGGGCTATTACCTGCGGAGGTCACCAAGTATCCGCCGGGTTTTAACGTGCTTTCCTTCACGGATTTTTGTATCGGGTATCACCCTCAGGCCAGCCAATTAAGGCAAGCCGCCTTCGGCCACGTTGCGCCGCACGTACCCTGTAGACCGTGAGACAGGGGTCGTTGCACGACGCAACGTGGCCGGCTACGAGAGGCTGGTCAGGCCTCCCCGATGCGACCTTTCGGTCGCGTCCGTTCCCATGGGCCTTGCAGGCCCATACGCCCCGACCCCCTCATGGGGTCCTCTTGCCTGTTAAGGCTCAGCTCAGGTGAGGCCGAGAACGACCCCACCATAGCTCCATAAGGAGCTGACAAACAGCGCGCCGTTGCCGCGACAGAAAAGATAGAAGAACAAAGACAAGGAACGAAAGATGGAAGAATAAACAAGGAGAAAAGAAGAACAAAGAAAACAACAACGACGCCGCGGGCCTTGCAGTCCCGCCATACCACGACCCCCCTCATGGGGTCAGCTAGCCCTGAAAAGGGCTTGTCGGACTTGGTCAATCGCTACCAGAATCCTCCGAGGAGGACACCAATAACCATTGTCCAGGGTGCACCAGCGTCCCGGCTTCCGTTCCCCCCACCGAAATAGAAAGGACAAGAAGCAGGGCTAAGCCAACGTGGAGGTTATCCGACCGCACCCCAGGTTAGGTTAGGTTAGGTTAGGTTAGGTTAGGTTAGGTTAGGTTAGGTAAGGTTTTTTTTTTTTTTTTTTTTTTTTTTTTTTTTTTTTTTTTTTTTTTTTTTTTTTTTTTTTTTTTTTTGTTGAGTCAATTGGTTTTTAGTTCAGGAGTGGCGCTTATGGAGTACGCCCTCTCCTGGAACCGTTTGCAAGTTGATTGTTTAAATGTTATGTGCCGTTAAAGTGTTTTAGTTGATTTATGATATAGGTAATGTGGTGGAGGAATGAGTTACGTGTTTCGGTGTTGTTTGTTAATTTAATTAGGAGAAGGGGGTCTTGAGGATCGATATTGTTGTTTTGGCAGATATGTGTAAATGTTAGTCGTGAAAGTGCGAATCTGGGGCAGTGATAAATAAGGTGTTGGAAGGTCTGCGAGATTGTGTTGGTGCAAGGACAGAGGTCGTTGTCAGTGATGTGAAATCGGAAGAGGTATGATTTGTGGAAGGCATGGTTGGTGAGGAATTGGGTTATTGGAAAGGTGAGTTTGACTTTGGAGAGGAAGTTCGTGAGGTCATGATAGGTAGGAAGGAGTTGCTTGGTGTGGATTGACCCGGCGGAATTTTCGTAGAGTTGTTGTGAGGAGGTGAGAAGGTTTGTTTTGTGTATGTGTTTTATGTATGAAAGAGGTGTGTGAGAGTGGTCTGGTTGTTTGTGCAGGAAAGCCGCAGCTTTAGCCGCCGTGTCAGCTGCCTCGTTGCCAGGGATTCCGGCATGGGCTTTTACCCAGGCGAATTGTATTTGGATGTTTTGGGTTTTGGCAAAGTGCAATTGGCGGAATATGTTGACTGCGAATGTGTTATGGCTGTAGGGATTGGAAAGTTCGAGGAGAGCAGATTTGGAGTCGGAGAAGATGTAGTAGGAGTATGATTTAATTTTGTTGCTGATTATAAATTGACAGACTTTTTCAATGGCAAGCATTTCTGCTTGGAAAACGGAGCAGGAGGGGTGTAACTTGAATTTTTTAACTGTAGGAGAGGTGGAATGCGGACTGAAGGCGACGAAGGCTGCTCCTACGACATCGTCATGCCGACTACCGTCGGTAAAGATATTACAGTAGTTATCGGTTTGGAGGTCTATGTATTCCTCTGTAGTGAATATTTCCAGGAAGGTTATGGGTTCCCGGAGGGAGGGGTGAAGAAGAGAGGATGGGAGAGAGGGTTTTTCAACGGGGATGTCAAGAGGAAGGAATGATGAGGCGCCACGGAGTTTAGAAGTTTCAATGTCCGAGATGCTTTTAATTTTTTCTGGTAGAGGGGTTAATTGTGCAAGTGTTATTGATGTTATTGTGCTGTTGGTTCGGAAGCCGTGAATTATCTTTATGGCAAATAACCTTTGGAAAGAGAGTAGTTGTTTGACTACAACTTTGTATTCCAGGGCACTGGACCAGACTGATGAAGCGTAAGATATGATGGGGGTGATGACTTGGTCGTAAATTATTCGGATATTATCGGAGTGGATGCCCCAAGTGGGTCTAGTGTAAATAAGGAGCTTGTAGAATATTTGTTTGGCTTTTTCAATTATGTGGTTAGCGTGTTTTATGAATTTTAATTTGTCGTCTATTATGACTCCTAAGTATTTGAGTTCTTTTGTAAATTTTAGCTTTGTGTTGTTCATATGTATGTTTAATTTAGTAGATTTATTGGTGAAGCCTATGATGGTCGTTTTCTCTGGGCCGAAGTGAAGTTTGACATTTTTCCCCCATTCATTAATATGGTGCAGTGCCAGATTAGTTGTATTTTCTAAAGTGGTGAGATCGGTCGAATGTGTTGTCAGAAGGACATCGTCAGCAAATGCTTGTATATGACAGTTATCTGGAAGTGGGAGGTCGAGGAGCTCATCCATGATAAGGTTCCACATAGTGGGACCACAGACGGAGCCCTGGATGCAGCCGCGAGTCATGTTTTTGGTGGTTTCGATGTCAGAGAAGGTAAGTCCCACTGTTCTATTAGTTATGTAGCTAATCAGAATGTTATATAAGTTGCTGGGGCAATTGTAATGACGCAGTCTAATAAATATAGCAGGCCACCAAGCATTATCAAAGGCGTGTTCACCGTGTGATTTATATGATTTAATGGCATGGACAGCGTTTGAAATGGCCTGGGAGGTGGAGACTTGCTGTTTAAATCCAAATTGTTTATTATTATTGAGGTTGTTGATGTTAAGGTGATAAGTGAGGCGATCGATTATTAGCCTTTCTAGCAGTTTGCCAAAAACATTAATGAGGCCAATGGGACGGAATGAGGATAAGTTAGTATAATTAGGTTTGTTAGGTTTCGGAATGATTTTAACGACAGCATGCTTCCATGGCAAGGGGAAGTAGGTTAGTTCAAGGCATCTATTGTATATTTTAGTTAGATAATCGGGAAATTGATTGGCGAACTGTAGGCAAATATCTGCGGTTAAGTGGTCAACGCCAGGTGCCTTTTTGTGGCTCATATGATTTAGGCCATTCAGAATTTCGGTTGTGGTAAATGGAGGTTCAGATGGAGTGAGAAGAGGTTGGTTCATTGAGGATCTAATCGATTGCTGTGAAGGGGTAAAGTCGATGGTGTCATCAGGGAAGAAGTTATCCATTAGGGCATTAGCAGTTTCCAAGGCGTCGGTGGAATAGGTGCCGTCGTTAAGAAGAAGGGTGGATGGTGGTTGTGTTAGTGGTTTTGTTTTAATGATTCGGTTGGTGACTGACCAGACGTTTTCTTTTACTTGTTGGTTGCAAAATTCCTTGAAATGTTGGGTGGATGTGGCGCAGAAGGCTTCGGAGTAAGCTTTTCTAGCAATTTGTCTCTCAGCAATAACCTCGTTGAGAGGGAGACCGCGTCGTTTGTATCGGGAGAGTTTGTGGTGTGTCCGGAGTGCGTTGGCTTTAAGCTCTTGCAAGTGGTCATTCCAGAAAGGGGGTTTTTTTGGCGCGCCGCGAGTTCGAGGTAGAATACTATCGCAGGCGTGTTGAATGGCTTTTGTGACATCATCTACAAGGGTGTCAAGATCTTGTGTGTTAAATTCGTTGATACGTTCGATGGAAGGCAGTCTCTCGCGGATCGCATCAGTGAACCTATCAATAATTCTATCCCATAATACAGTTGTCGTGTTATATTTGTATGTAGATAGCTTTTTGGTTTTAGTGAAGCGTGTGCTAGTAAATGAGACATAAAAGGTGATGGAATTATGGTCTGAACTAGGAATTAAGTTGAGGTCAACCATCCAATTGGTGATGCTGATGGATGAGCGGTTGCTTGCTAGTGTGAGATCAATAATTGATTCACGTGGTTGATTGTGGGTTACGGTCTGAAATGTGGGTGTGTTTCCTTCGTTATTGATAATTAAATTGTTGTTGGTGACAAAATCTGCGATTAAGTCTCCTCTGTCGTTGCATCTGTTTGAGCCCCACCAGTGGTGCCATCCATTAAAATCACCGCATATAAGGAAAGTGGAGTTGCGATTGTGGTTTATGAAGTCCTCAAGGGTATTGAGGGTGTTGTAGGGATCAATGCGGGGTTCGATATATACGGAAACAAGATGAATTTGGTGATTTGTAAGACTATCTTTACACTGTACAATACATATATTCGAGTTGGAGTGACTGGTGATGCCTAGTGCGGAGGAAATGTTTTTGCGGATGGCTATGGATGCACGGGTGGGACGAGCGGTGGGAAATTGATAGAGCGTATACATCTGGTTATCGAGTTTCATTCGCTCGTTTGTTCCTGTGTAGGGTTCCGTAATGAAAGCAAAGTCAGGTTTGTTATTGTCAAGGTAGACGCAAAGTTCATGTAAAGCATTTCTGCTTTTGCCAAGGTTAATTTGAATGGCGTTGGGTTTTATGACTGATGGTGAGTTAAACAGGGTGTTGGGTGTATTATTGAGTGTACTACTATTATGGTCCATAATCGGTCCTGGAACGAGTGCGTGCAGCCATAAAGATTTTCCTTGGACAGGTATTTGAAGTTGCGCTATGGTCTAATTTATCATTACCCTTGTTGCCTTTTTCTTGATGAACTTTGCAGTTGAAACATGTGGATTTTGTTGAGTCGTTCTTGTTTGGGCAGTCCTTGTACTCGTGACCAGAGTCAGAGCAATGGGAGCAGTTAATTTCCTCAGAAGTGCAGTGGTTACGAGTGTGTCCGAATTTCAGGCATTTAAAGCATTGCAAAAGAGGAGTGAACTCTTCTACATGAACTCGTTGGTGGTCCACATTGAGTTTCTGTAGGTTGACGATGGTGCGCCATAGTGGCGGAGATACCATGAAGACGGCGTTGTAAAGGGACCTATTTCTGTTTCCTCGTTTAAATTTAAGGGTGATTTCATCGGAATTAAAATTGTTTTGGTTTGTGATTGTTTCTGTTAATAGTTCTAATGGGATGGAGTTGGAGATGCCTTTAACTATTATCATGGGTTTTAATTTTTTGCCAGCTTCGGCCTGAAGGTTAGTGGTTTTGTTGATTTTAGTGAGAGCAAGGTCCCTTTGCTCGGTAGTGTCGAATTCAACGCGAATCTTATTGTTGCTGACATTGGTAGTCCTAGAGGGCGCAAAGTTAGTGTCCTTGAAGGTAACACGCTGCCGGAAGTGTTGTAGAGTTTCAGTAGAACTTTGCACGTTGCTGGTGGAGGAGACGATTAGGGAGGGTTTGGTGGTGGGAATTTTGGGGGTTTTAGGGCGCGCGGGGAAGGTGAGGACCGACGAGTAGAGGGGTTGGGTGGGGTTAACTGCATTATTCGGTGTTTGTCTCATTTGTTTCACCGTGCTGCAGACATCCCTAAGTTGTTCTTTGACTGGTATGAGTTCAGTGACCAGATGATTTTTTATAACGGAAGTGATGGTGGAGATGAGATTGTTACTCAAGCCCTCACAAGATTCATCGTTTGGAATGGAGGTAGGTGTAGGAGTTGGGTTAACTGGAGAGGCCATAAGGTGTGACTTCTGTAGGTCACTAATGGTGTCAAAGATTTGAAGGATCGCCGCCCTGTCCTCCTTTTTCAGGCTTTTGCCTCTGGTGAGTAGATTGCGTGCGGTTTTAATATTTTGAGTCAGCTTATTGTGAAATTCAGCAGTAGGTGAGTCGGTAAAAGATGACAGCGACGGAGATTGAGAGAAAATAGGAGGAGGTGAACGCGGTCTTGAAAGGATAGGGACAGATGTATTGAGTTCATCACAGTCTGAGGATAAGGGAATGAGGGGCTGAGAAAGTAGAAGCGGAGGGGCAACGGGTTGAGAAAGTATGGGGCAAGTGAGGAATGAAGGTTGAGTGCTAGTTTCACAGCTCTCATCGTCTGACAGTGCTAATCTTGCCACTGTAAAGGTACTGTCTAGATTAGTTTTTTCCGGCGGTACTGCTGGTGGCCGAGCCTTCCTCATAGGTTGGGGGCTCTTAAAAAGCGCCATAGTGGTTTAACAACAATAGGAAATTGAAATGAAAAAACTGATATTAAAATGAACTTCGAAATAAGTAAAGGAATATGTATATATGTAGTCAAAACAAGGAGATTAAAAGTTAAAGAATTTAGAAAAATAAAGTAATCCAAATAAAAATTTTAGTCTGTCTTTTGGTTTATTTTACCTACGGCGACCTTCCAGTGCTCCGGATTGAGAGTCTAGGTCCCTGAACGAGAAAACAGGGCGGGTGGGCGGTCGATCGCACGCAGTTTTTTGCGATTTTCTCGGAAACTATAAGACCTAGAAAAATAAATGATACGTCTAAAGATAGGTATTTAGACGGGCTATATTGTGACGTAATAATAATATTTGGTGTAGTATAAAAAATTGAAATTATAGCACTTTGACTGTTTTTGAGGCACCAAGTGTACCACAAAAGTGAAATTTAATACAACTAAATATCAACCTTTATCAACAAACGGGGTGTCCAGAGAAAGGTATTGAGATGAACTTTTATAACGTTAATATGAGATCATAAAAAGTCTAGGTCTAGAACAAAATTTGGATTAAACAATTCTGAAACTACTATTTGGTACACCAAGTGCACCGCGAAATGAAGATTTCTGCAGCTAAATATGAGTTTTTACTATTGAAGTCTGTACCGCCAGAAAGCGCCTCTGGAGAGGTATCTAGCGGTATAGATGATTTGTTTAAAATTTGAGGTTTTATTTGTAAAATTTACGGTTTTATATGAAAAGTTAGGGTTTTTTTTTTTTTTTTTTACGTGGTCGGTGATGCATTTACGCACTTCACCGTCTCGCTGCGGGGGGGAGCGAGACGGCTTCGTGTGGGACTCCCGGCCCTAGGATGTAAAACGGGCCGGACTACCCACTAAAACCTATCCACGGTGTTTCTCCTTCGCCTTAGCCGGGCCGCCGGATAGGCAGGAACTGTTAAGCAACAGCGGCCCGGCAAAGGGGCGCTCTTTCAAGCTCTACTCGGGGGTGCCTAAACCCCCCCTGATCAACACAGAAGCGACGCCCCCGAAACACATAAGGGGCGTCGGACTCCTCAGGGCCATTCGCGTGAGCGGTGGGCCCCCCGACCCACCGCCCACGGCCCTATCAGTCGGGGGCTTGGGCGTAGGCAATGCGCCGTCGCCCCCTGACTGGTGCCCGCCGGGGCGGGAGCGTACGGCCTGCACGCTCCCGCTCACGCAGGGCCTCTCTCTTCGCCGCCATCACCTCCCGAGCGAAGGAAGCGACGGCGGCCCAACATTCTTCGCTGCCGGCCATGGATTGAATGACCGCCGGCAGCGAACCTACTCTGCCGATAACGCCCGTGAGGGCCAACCTCGGCGAGTCCCAGGCGGCGCACACGAAGAGCGTATGCTCCGCCGTATCTACGGCGCCGCCTGCGCAGTGATGACAATCAGGCTCCGACAGGATCCCCACCACTTCCCACAGGAATTTGGCAAAACAGCCATGACCCGTGAGAAGTTGGGTGAGGAAGTAGGTCGGAGCCCCCTGCGCGTGCTCCACCCACTGGCGGAGCACGGGACCGATGGCCCCCACGAGCACCCGGCTCGCGGTGGGAGCCGCACATCTCAAGGCCCATTGCCGGAACAGATCGTCGCGAGCCTCCTGTCTCCAGCGATCGACCTGCTCCGGCAACGGGCGACCTCCTTCTTGTCGCACCAGGGCGCCCTCCTCGTAAACCCTCTTCAGGACCACCGCCTCGAGATCCCACGGGGGACTCTGTGCCAACAGGCACGCCGCCTCAAAAGACACGGTGCGGTACGCCCGTGCAGCCCTCTGCGCCGCGATCCGCTGCGGTCGTCGCAGCTGAACCACGTTCGCGGCGCTGAGGGCATCCGCCCAAATAGGCGCTCCATAGAGCGCCTTGGAGCGTACCACACCCTCATAGAGACGGCGGCAAGCACTTCCCGGTCCCCCTTTATTGGGGAGCAGCCTGCCGAGCGCATTGGCGGACGCCACCAGTTTTGGTGACAACCGCCGGAAGTGCTCGACAAACCCCCACCGGCTGTCGAGCAGGAGACCCAGATATTTAAGGGTCCTCCCGACAGCGATGGAGGTGCCACCCACCACAATTTGGGCATCCCGAGGGGGTCTCATCCGAGGCCCATGGAAGAAAAGGGCCTCGGACTTGAAAAGTTAGGGTTAGGTTAGGTAAATATTTTTTAAAACGAGCGAATCCGGGCGAACGTTATATGTATGTAACGGGTGCGACAAGAGGATGTCAAAACTGTAAAAAATATCGATGTAGGTCAAAAACTGAGAGAGTTATGCTGTCAAGAAGGTTAAAAATTCGTTGATATTTCGCTGGTTAGGTTAGGTATTTTTTTTTTTTTTTTTTTTTTTTTTTTTTTTTTTTTTTTTTTTTTGTTGACGCGGGGAATGCATTTAAGCACCGTCACCCCGCTGCGGGGGCAGCAGGGCGGTGTGTGGGACTCGACGGTCTGGGAACGGACCGTAATACCCACTAAAGCCCCCGGTGTAGGTTTTTTTTTTTTTTTTTGTTGACGCGGGGAATGCATTTAAGCACCGTCATCCCTGCTGCGGGCGCAGCAGGGACGGTGTGTGGGACTCACGGACCCAAAGAGGAGAGGGCCCGTACTACCCACTAAACCACCGCGGTGTTCCGCCTCACCTTAAGCCGGCTCGCAGGGTAGGCCAGAGGTTAAATCACTGCGAGCCGGCAAGGGGCACCCCGTGATGTCGGGGCTCGCCTCGGGGGGGCCAATTAAGTGACCCCCTCGGAGCTCCCTAAGGAGCTGAAGAATCTAGCCCGCACCTCCACCGTTCTCGAACACCTCTCTGAAAGCAGAGAGGGTAGAGAACGGCCGGTGCGGGCGTGCGTAAGTGGGCACCGTCCGGAACACGAGGAGGGTGCCCGCCACGGGTGACCATCGGTGGGCGGAGGTCCCCCGACCTTCCGCCCACGGTCAAAAACACTAGTCGGGGGCGCGCATGTATTCGGCACGCCGACGCCCCCGAACAGCACGATAGGGCGGGAGCGTCTGTCCAGCACGCTCCCGCTCCCGCAGTGCTTCTCTCTTGGCCGCCATCACCACGCTAGCGAACGTGGCGACAGCGGCCCAACACTGTTGGCTGCCGGCCATGGCTTGCACCACGGCCGGCAGAGACAAATTTACACCAACGATGCCCGTGAGGGCAGAACGCGGCCCGTCCCATGCCGTGCACTCGGCAAGGGTGTGGGCCGCTGTGTCGACGACACCGGCCGGGCAGTGACGACACACGGTGTCCGGCTCCACCCTAGGCACCTCACACAGGTACTTGGCGAAACAGCCATGTCCTGTGAGTAGTTGCGTAAGGTGGTACGTCGGCGCACCGTGTGACCTCTCCACCCAGGCCCGCAGGACGGGTCGAACGGCCCCCACGAGCATCGCACTCGCGGAAGGCGACTCCAATCGCAAGGCCCACTCCCGGAAGAGATCGTCGCGAGCCGACTGTCTCCAGCGGTCGATCTCCTCCGGAAGCGGGCGACCACCATTCAGTCGCACCAGGGCGCTCTCGTTATAAACCTTCTTCAGGACTCCTGCCTCGAGATCCCAAGGGAGGCTTCCGGAAATTAAGCACGCCGCCTCGTAAGAGACAGTGCAGTACGCCCGTGCCGCCCTCTGCGCAAGCACTCGCTGCGGGCGCCGCAACAGAGGAATCGTTGCGGCGCTGAGGGCGTCCGCCCAGATAGGCGCTCCGTAGAGCGCCTTGGAGCGTACTACACCGTCGTAAAGACGGCGACACGTGCTACCGGGCCCCCCACTATTGGGGAGCAGCCTCGACAGCCTTCCGGCGTATGAGATCAAATTTGACGACAGACGCCGGAAGTGCTCGGCGAAACCCCACCGACTGTCAAGCACCAGACCAAGATACTTTATGGTCTTCCCGACAGCGATGGGGGTGCCGCTCACCACAATGTGGGAATCTCGAGGGGGCCCTCGCCGAGGCCCGTGAAAAAAGACGGCCTCGGATTTCTCGAGGGCCACTTGGAGTCCGAGCGCCCTGATGCGGCTGACCACCTGGGCTACGCCCGCAGTGGCCAGAACTTTTGCGTCCCGAAAGTCTGGGCCCCGCGCGGTTACCAGGGTATCGTCGGCGTAACAAAGTACGCCGACTCCCCGACCCCTGCGGAACACCGCACGACATTTGCTTGTGGACTACCGCCGACCGGGCCGGATAGGAGATGGCCCGGTCCACGAAGTAGTCCGCAAGGATGCGCCTGAGGTACCACGGGACATTGTGGTACCCCAGCGCCTCGGCGATGGTCTGCCAGGGGATGGTGTTGAAGGCGTTCGCGATGTCCAGCGAAACCGCCAACAACACCTCCCCCCGACCGACCGCCTCTTCGACGCTGTCCCGTAGCCGGGATATGGCGTCCAGGGTCGACCTCCCACGACGGAAACCGTATTGGCCGTCACTGAGATTGGGCCCCGCCCCATCCAGGTGCCCGACGAGACGCGCCGCGAGCACCCGCTCAAACAGCTTGCTCATCTCGTCGAGCAAGACTATGGGGCGGTAGGCCGACGGCGACTCGGCCGGGCGCCCGTGCTTCTTCAACAGCACGAGCCGCCCGGTTTTCCATCGTCGCGGGACCCTCCCCGACGCCAAACACTCCGACAATAGGGACAGCGTCTCCTCCTCGAACGCCGGCATGACGAGGGCGATGACCCGTCCAGGGATGCCGTCCGGACCGGGGGCGCGGTTCCTCGACTTGAGTTTGAGGACCGCCACCCCGAGCTCAGCTTCGGACACGGGCGGAATGATCGCCTCTGCGTCTGCCGGCGCCTGGCTCGGTGCCATCCGCGGTGGGACCCACTCCTCCCGCTCAGGGAAGAGGGAACTGACGACGTTGTCGACGAAAACTGGCTCGAGAGACCTGGTGAGCGGAGGCGCCCAGGGCCGGAGTTTTTCACTCACGACCTTGTACGGGCGCCCCCACGGATCTTCATTGAGGCTCTCGAGCCACTCCTCCCAGGCCGCCTTCTTGGCGGCCCTGATGCCCGAGCTGAAGGCCGCTCGGGCCGCCCGGTATGCGGCGTGCAACTCCTCTTCTTGGACGGGATCCCTAACGCTACGACCGCGGCTGCGAGTGCACCTGCGCTGGGCTGCGTGGCATGAAGCACGCAGCCCCGCCAACTCCTCGTTCCACCAGTAAACTCGCCGCCGCGGCTTGATAGGCCCCGCCCTCCGCATCGCCGCATCGCAGACGCGAGTCAGAGCACCGGAAAGCCGCTCAGCCCTCGCGTCCACGTCCGGGCTTTCGTCGACTGCGGCCCATCGCTCCACGATGGCCGCCTCCTTCGCCAGCTCCCGGTCCAGCGTCCGCAGACGCCACCGCGGACCTTCCTCAACCAGGCGGTCCCCGACCGCCGGGGTCCCCAGGCCAGAGTCGACGATGTCGAACCGTATGTAACGATGATCCGACATCGTCTCCTCCCCCCTGACCACCTTCCAGCCATGTGTGCGGTTCGCCAGGCCAGAACTGGCGAAGGACAGGTCGACAATTGACCTGCCCGTTGACCGCACAAACGTGTGGACCGAACCCCGGTTGAGGAGCACCAAGCCGTGGGACGCCGCCCATTCCTCCACCAACTCACCCCGTCCATCGGTCGCCGGAGATCCCCACGCCTGTGAGTGAGCGTTGAAGTCTCCGGCAACCACCAACGGGGTGGGGTGCGCTTCCACCACCAGAGCCCCGACCTCTGCGAGCCACTGCTCGTATTCGGCGAGGCTTCTGTTTGGGGAGAAGTACACCCCGATCACTGCAACGTCTCCCAGCAGCGCGAGGACGCAGCCACGTCCTTTTGATACTCTGCTAAACGCGCCCTGCTGGGAGACGATAGCCACCAACTCGTCGCGGCTTCCCGCCCAGTTATCCCGGGCGAGAACCGCGTACGGTTCGGCGACTACGGCCACATTCGCTTGACACTCTGCGATGGCCTGCATAAAGGTATCTTGGGCCGCCGCACAGTGCCCGACGTTGGCCTGCAGGAACGAGTTGGGAGCCATTTAATTTGTGGCGACGTCCATGCTCTCCTCCACATTTGTCTGGGTGGGTGGGGGGGGCGCAACCGGCACCACCCTTCGCCCCACACCACCACGACGCCTCCTCTTTTTCGAAGCCGCCAAGCAGGCATTGGAGCCCAGGCGGTGCGCAGCGGCAGTTCCCGCCGCCGCGCAGAGTGGACAATTTGGCTCCGCCAAGCAGCCCGCCCCCTTGTGGCCGGGCTGCCCGCAGCGGAAGCAGAGTGCACTGCGGTCAATTTCCGCAGCGCACCGGGCCCCTACGTGCCCCACCTCCAGGCAGCGGAAGCACCGCTGAGGCCTGGACTCCAACAAAACCGCACGGACGCGGGACCAGCCAACCATAAGAGGGCGGCCATCTGTCAACTTTTTAGCCGCCGCGACCGGGCACTTGACCCACGCCGTGCCCTCTCGTCCCACCTGGCGGACAATATCTCCACAGACTACGCTGGTGGTGGCGCACCCTCCTACGTCCGCCACCACCTGCGCTATGGCCTCCTTCGTGGCCGCGTCACCGACGCCGGAGATGCGCAGCTCCGCGCACTTCTCCGGCCTAGCAACGCGGACTTCATCGCCGAGAGCCTCTCTGAGTTTCTCGGCGAGTGCATCAGCCTTCTGGCTTTTCTCGGCGCCTGCCACCTCAAGGACCCTGCCCCCGGTGGCTGCAGGTTAGGTTAGGTTAGGTTAGGTTTTTTTTTTTTTTTTTTTGTTTACGCGGGGAATGCATTTAAGCACCGTCATCCCTGCTGCGGGGGCAGCAGGGACGGTGTGTGGGACTCACGGACCCAAAAAGGAAAGGGCCCGTACTACCCACTAAACCACCGCGGTGTTCCGCCTCACCTTAAACCGGCTCGCAGGGTAGGCCAGAGGTTAAATCACTGCGAGCCGGCAAGGGGCGCCCCGTGAAGTCGGGGCTCGCCTCGGAGGGGCCAATTAAGTGACCCCCCCGGAGCTCCCTAAGGAGCTGAAGAATCTAGCCCGCACCTCCACCGTTCTCGAGCACCTCTCTGAAAGCAGAGAGGGTAGAGAACGGCCGGTGCGGGCGTGCGTAAGTGGGCACCGTCCGGAACACGAGGAGGGTGCCGACCGGGCGACCCGCCCGCTCCCTTACCCGCAGTTCCTCTCTCTTGGCCGCCATCACCTGGCTGGCGAACGAGGCGACGGCGGCCCAACACTGCTGGCTGCCGGCCATGGCTTGTACCACGGCCGGCAGCGACAAATTCGCACCAACGATGCCCGTGAGGGCAGAACGCGGCCCGTCCCATGCCGTGCACTCGGCAAGGGTGTGGGCCGCTGTGTCGACGACACCGGCCGGGCAGTGACGACACACGACGTCCGGCTCCACCCCAACAATCCTGCACAGGTATTTGGCGAACACACCGTGACCTGTGAGGAGTTGTGTGAGGTGGTACGTCGGTACGCCATGTGACCTCTCCACCCAGGCCCGCAGGACGGGTCGAACGGCCCCCACGAGCATCGCGCTCGCGGAAGGCGACTCTAATCGCAAGGCCCACTCCCGGAAGAGATCGTCGCGAGCCGACTGTCTCCAGCGGTCGATCTCCTCCGGAAGCGGGCGACCACCACTCAGTCGCACCAGGGCGCACTCCGCATACACGGCTTGAAGGACTCCAGCCTCGAGATCCCATGGAAGGGACCCGGCTATCATGCACGCCGCCTCGTAGGAGACGGTGCAGTACGCCCGTGCACCTCTCTGCGCGATCGCGCGCTGCGGACGTCGCAGCAGCGCTAAACTTTCGGCGCAGAGGGTGCCCGCCCAGATGGGCGCTCCGTAGAGCGCCTTCGAGCGCACCACACCGTCGTACAGACGGCGACACGAACTACCAGGCCCCCCCCGATTGGGGAGCAGCCTGGCGAGCCTCCCGGCGTATGACACCAGTTTTGGTGCCAGACGCCGGAAGTGCTCGACGAAACCCCATCTGCTGTCGAGAACCAGACCGAGATACTTTAAGGTCCGCCCGACAGCGATGGGGGTGCCACCCACCACAATCTGGGAGTCCCGAGGAGGGGCCCCCGACCGAGGCCCGTGAAAGAAAATGGCCTCGGATTTTTCGAGGGCCACCTGGAGTCCAAGCGCCCTGATGCGACCGACAACGTGGGCCACACCAGCCGTGGCCAACACTTTTGCGTCCCTGTAGGACGGGCCCCGCGCGGTGACCAGGGTATCGTCGGCGTAGCAGAAGACGCCGACGCCCCGAAGAGTGGCACCGCGCAGGACCCAATCATACCCGATGTTCCACAGGAGCGGCCCGAGGACTGACCCCTGTGGAACACCGCACGTCATGTCTCGGCGGACCACTCCCGACCGGGTCGGATACGAGACGGCCCGGTCAACGAAGTAGTCCGCGAGTACGCGCCTGAGGTACCACGGGACGTTGTGGTACCCCAGCGCCTCCGCAATGGTCCCCCAGGGGATGGTGTTGAAGGCGTTCGCGATGTCCAGCGACACCGCCAACAACACCTCCCCCTGGCCGACCGCCTCTTCCACGCTGTCCCTGAGCCGGGATATCGCGTCCAGGGTCGATCTCCCGCGACGGAACCCGTACTGGCCGTCACTAAGGTTGGGCCCCGCCCCCTCCAGGTGCTCGACGAGACGTGCCGCGAGCACTCGCTCGAGCAGCTTGCTCATCTCGCCGAGCAGGACGATGGGGCGGTAGGCCGACGGCGACTCGGCCGGGCGCCCGTGCTTCTTCAGCAGCACGAGCCGCCCGGTCTTCCATCGTCGCGGGACTCTTCCCGACGACAGACATTCCGACAGCAGGGACAGCGTCTCCTCCTCGAACGCGGGCATCACCAGGGCGACGACCCGCCCAGGGATGCCGTCCGGGCCAGGGGCGCGGTTCCTCAATTTGAGTTTCAGAACCGCGACCCCCAATTCGGCATCGGACACGGGCGGAATCGCCCCGATATCCGCCGGCGTCTGGCTTGGCGCCATCCGCGGTGGGACCCACTCTTCCCGCGCAGGGAAGAGGGAGCTGACGACGTCGCTCACGAAGGAGGGCTCGAGAGACCTAGTGAGGGGGGGCGCCCACGGCCGAAGTTTGTCGTTTACGACTTTGTACGGGCGCCCCCACGGATCTTCGTTGAGTGTGTCGAGCCACTCCTTCCAAGCAGCCTCCTTGGCGGCTCTCATCGCCGAGCGAAAGACCGCCCGGGCAGCCCGGTATGCGGCGAGCAGGACCTCTTCTTGGGCGGGGACCCGTACTCTACGTCCGCGGCTGCGGGTGCACCTTCGCTGGGCTGCGTCACAAGCTGTACGCAGCCCCGCTAGGTGGTCGTTCCACCAGTACACCCGCCTCCGCGGCGGGACAGGCCCCACCCTACTCATCGCCGCATCGCAGACGCGAGTGAGCGCACTCTCCAGTCGCTCTGCCCTCGCGTCCACGTCCAGACCCCCATCGACCGCGGCCCATCGCTCGACGATGGCCGCCTCTTTCGCCAGCTCCCGGTCGAGCGTCTTGAGACGCCACCGCGGACCTTCCCCAGCCAGGGGGCGACTGCTGACCGCTGGGGTCCTCGAATTGGGGGCGGCGATGTCGAACCGTATGTAGAGGTGGTCCGACATCGTCTCCACCCCCTCGACCACCCTCCAGCCGCAAATGCGGTCAGCTAGTGCGGGGCTCGCAAACGAGAGGTCTATGATAGACCCCACTTCGCCCCGCACAAACGTGTTTACAGCCCCCTGGTTGAGCAGCACCAAGCCGTGGGACACCGCCCATTCTTCCACCATCTCACCCCGATCATCTGTCGCCGGTGAGCCCCATGCCCGAGAGTGGGCATTGAAGTCCCCGGCGACGACAACCGGGGTGGGGTGCACTTCCGCCACCAGAGCTCCGACCTCGACGAGGAACTGTTCGAATTCGGCGAGGCCCCGGTTAGGCGAGAAGTACACCCCGATCACTGCAACGTCTCCCAGCAGTGCGAGCACACAGCCCCGCCCACTCGACACTCTGTCGAATGAGAGCCGCCTCGCCTCCCTACCCCGCAGTTCTTCCACGAGCTCCTCTTCGGCCTGGAGCTCCAGCTCCTTTTCGCGCTGGGCATTCAGCGCTGCTTTCGCCTGTGCGAGGCCCACGTAGTGCCCCGTTGTAGGGGGGCGTCCTCGCCTGGGCCGCTGTTTGGCCAACACGTCGCCAGCCTCATCTTCTCCTGGCGGATTGAGGTGGCGCTTCATATGCCTCCTCGGTGATGAGCCAGCCGACTCCTCGCTGTCCCCCTCCGAGCCAGAGTTCCGGGGCCTGCGAAACAGCCGGGAACACAGGGGCGATGGGGGACCCGAGGTCACGTCAATCATCGAGACCACACTGCTGTCAGAATCTGACAGCAGTAGGTCCCGGGACAACACTGCGGTGTCACAACGTGACACCGCCACCCTCAACAATTTCCGACCCGGAACCGGAGTACCGGGCCTCTCCTCTCCACTACCGACATCATTTTGTATTTTATTTGAATTTTCCATAATTGAACCCACGAGAATGAGACGATCTACAAACACTCCCCGGGTGACGCTCATTCCGGGGAGCGGGCTAATGCATGCGGAGGTCGCCAAGTATCCGCCGGGTTTTAACGTGCTTTCCTTCACGGATTTTTGTATCGGGTATCACCCTCAGGCCAGCCAATTAAGGCAAGCCGCCTTCGGCCACGTTGCGCCGCACGTACCCTGTAGACCGTGAGACAGGGGTCGTTGCACGATGAAACGTGGCCGGCTACGAGAGGCTGGTCAGGCCTCCCCGATGCGACCTTTCGGTCACGTCCGTCCCCATGGGCCTTGCAGGCCCATACGCCCCGACCCCCTCATGGGGTCCGCTTGCCTGTTAAGGCTCAGCTCGGGTGAGGCCGAAAACGACCCCACCATAGCTCCCTAAGGAGCTGACGCACAGCACGCCGTTGCCGCGACAGAAGAGATAAAAGAACAAAGACAAGAAACGAAAGAGGGAAGAATAAACAAGGAGAAAGAAGAACAAAGAAAAAACGACAACGACGCCGCGGGCCTTGCAGGCCCGCCATACCACGACCCCCCTCATGGGGTCAGCTAGCCCTGAAAAGGGCTTGTCGGACTTGGTCAATCGCTACCAGAATCCTCCGAGGAGGACACCAATAACCATTGTCCAGGGTGCACCAGCGTCCCGGCTTCCGTTCCCCCCACCGAAGTAGAAAGGACAAGAAGCAGGGCTAAGCCAACGTGGAGGTTATCCGACCGCACCCCAGGTTTTTTTTTTTTTTTTTTTTTTTGTTGACGCGGGGAATGCATTTAAGCACCGTCACCCCGCTGCGGGGGCAGCAGGGCGGTGTGTGGGACTCGACGGTCTGGGAACGGACCGTAATACCCACTAAACCACCGCGGTGTTCCGTCTCACCTTAAGCCGGCTCGCAGGGTAGGCCAGAGGTTAAATCACTGCGAGCCGGCAAGGGGCGCCCCGTGATGTTGGGGCTCGCCTCGGGGGGCCAATTAAGTGTCCCCCCGGAGCTCCCTAAGGAGCTGAAGAATCTAGCCCACACCTCCACCGTTCTCGAGCACCTCTCTGAAAGCAGAGAGGGTAGAGAACGGCCGGTGCGGGCGTGCGTAAGTGGGCACCGTCCGGAACACGAGGAGGGTGCCCGTCGTCACGGGTGACCATCGGTGGGCGGAGGTCCCCCGACCTTCCGCCCACGGTCAAGAAACACTAGTCGGGGGCGCGCATGTATTCGGCACGCCGACGCCCCCGAACAGCACGATAGGGGGGGAGCGTCTGTCCAGCACGCTCCCGCTCCCGCAGTGCTTCTCTCTTGGCCGCCATCACCACGCTAGCGAACGTGGCGACGGCGGCCCAACACTGTTGGCTGCCGGCCATGGCTTGCACCACGGCCGGCAGCGACAAATCACCACCAACGATGCCCGTGAGGGCAGAACGCGGCCCGTCCCATGCCATGCACTCGGCAAGGGTGTGGGCCGCTGTGTCGACGACACCGGCTGGGCAGTGACGACACACGGTGTCCGGCTCCACCTTAGGCACCTCACACAGGTACTTGGCAAAACAGCCATGTCCTGTGAGTAGTTGCGTAAGGTGGTACGTCGGCGCACCGTGTGACCTCTCCACCCAGGCCCGTAGGACGGGTCGAACGGCCCCCACGAGCATCGCGCTCGCGGAAGGCGACTCCAATCGCAAGACCCACTCCCGGAAGAGATCGTCGCGAGCCGACTGTCTCCAGCGGTCGATCTCGTCCGGGAGCGGTCGACCTCCATTTCTCCGCACCAGAGCGCTCTCGTCATAAACCTTCTTCAGGACTCCTGCCTCGAGATCCCAAGGGAGGCTTCCGGAAATTAAGCACGCCGCCTCGTAAGAGACGGTGCAGTACGCCCGTGCCGCCCTTTGCGCAAGCACACGTTGCGGGCGCCGCAACAGAGGAATCGTTGCAGCGCCGAGGGCGTCCGCCCAGATAGGCGCTCCGTAGAGCGCCTTGGAGCGCACTACACCGTCGTAAAGACGGCGACACGTGCTACCGGGCCCCCCACGATTGGGGAGCAGCCTCGACAGCCTTCCGGCGTATGAGATCAAATTTGACGACAGACGCCGGAAGTGCTCGGCGAAACCCCACCGACTGTCGAGCACCAGACCAAGATACTTTATGGTCTTCCCGACAGCGATGGGGGTGCCGCTCACCACAATGTGGGAATCTCGAGGGGGCCCTCGCCGAGGCCCGTGAAAAAAGACGGCCTCGGATTTCTCGAGGGCCACTTGGAGTCCGAGCGCCCTGATGCGGCTGACCACCTGGGCTACGCCCGCAGTGGCCAGGACTTTTGCGTCCCGAAAGTCTGGGCCCCGCGCGGTTACCAGGGTATCGTCGGCGTAACAAAGTACGCCGACTCCCCGAAGAGTGGCACCGCGCAGGACCCAATCGTACGCGATGTTCCACAGGAGCGGACCAAGCACCGACCCCTGCGGAACACCGCACGACATTTGCTTGCGGACCACCGCCGACCGGGCCGGATAGGAGATGGCCCGGTCCACGAAGTAGTCCGCAAGGATGCGCCTGAGGTACCACGGGACGTTGTGGTACCTCAGCGCCTCGGCGATGGTCTGCCAGGGGATGGTGTTGAAGGCGTTCGCGATGTCCAGCGACACCGCCAACAACACCTCCCCCCGACCGACCGCCTCTTCGACGCTGTCCCGTAGCCGGGATATGGCGTCCAGGGTCGACCTCCCACGACGGAAACCGTATTGGCCGTCGCTGAGATTGGGCCCCGCCCCATCCAGGTGCCCGACGAGCAAAGCAGAGAGGGTAGAGAACGGCCGGTGCGGGCGTGCGTAAGTGGGCACCGTCCGGAACACGAGGAGGGTGCCCGTCGCCACGGGTGACCATCGGTGGGCGGAGGTCCCCCGACCTTCCGCCCACGGTCAAAAAACACTAGTCGGGGGCGCGCATGAAAGCCGCTAGGCGGCGCCCTCGGACCGGACGGCGGGGAGGAAGCGTGCGACCCGCCCGCTCCCTTACCCGCAGTTCCTCTCTCTTGGCCGCCATCACCTGGCTGGCGAACGAGGCGACGGCGGCCCAACACTGCTGGCTGCCGGCCATGGCTTGTACCACAGCCGGCAGCGACAAATTCGCACCAACGATGCCCGTGAGGGCAGAACGCGGCCCGTCCCATGCCGTGCACTCGGCAAGGGTGTGGGCCGCTGTGTCGACGACACCGGCCGGGCAGTGACGACACACGACGTCCGGCTCCACTTCGCAAGTGCACTGTACTCCGACATGCCCCGAGTCCAGACAGCGGAAGCACCGCTGGACTCGAGGTGCGAGGAGGGTGGCCCTAACGACAGACCACCCAATGGTGAGGCGGCGGCCGTCCAACAACTTCTTGGCCGCCGCAACCGGGCACTTCAGCCAGCAGGTGCCCTGCCGGCCGGGTGGGCAGCTGATATCGCCCACTTTAACGCGGGTGACGTCACTGCCACCGACTTCAGCCACCATGGCGGCAACCCTCTCCTTTGTGGCGGTGTCGCCAAGGCCTGAGATGCGCAACTCTGCGCATTTCTCAGGTCTGGCGACCCGAACCACTTCACCCAGCACCGACCGCAGCTTATCGGCCAGGGCGTCGGCCTTGGCATCTTTGTCCGCGCCGCTCACCTCGAGGATCTTTCCTCCGGTGACGGCGGCGCGGAAACGCAGACCGTCTATGCCCAGGCTCTTCAAGTCGATTTTATCTTCAGCCTGGGCCAGCACGGCCGCGTAGGTGGTCCCCGTTTCCTTCGCGCCCTGCTGCAGCGTGATAGTCACTGCAGCAGTGCGCGTAGTGCGGGGCTTTTTGGAGCTCTTCTTCTTATTTTTGGCCGGTGCGGGTGCTGAAGTCGCATTGGCCTTTTTCGTCTTTGCAGGGCGCGCCGCCACTACATTCCACCCCTCAGCAAGTGGCTGAGGAGCAGTAACAGTTGGCGGTGACCGCACCTGTCGAGCAGCTTCGGCCTCCTTTGCCGCAGCGCTCATTTTCTTCTTCCTACTCTTCCTTCCAGTTGCTAGGTCCACCCCGTCAGCAGTGGAGGAGGAAAGAAGAGCAGGGACAGGCCGGGAGAGTGAGGCCACAGGAGCAGCGGTAGGCCGACTGGGACCCGGTGTTGGTTCCGAGGAGACGGAGACGGCAGCACGAGCTACACGCGCGGCGTTCCGCCTGTCTGCCGCGAGTGGAGGGCGCAAGGTCGGCTCAGGGGGTAGGCGGCCTACAACCCCGGCGAGGCGTGCGTCGATCATGAATCCGATCTCATCGCGCGACATCGCCGGGGGGACGGAGCCCGCTACCCGTTTCAGGCCCTCCATCTCGGCCCTCAGGGCGATGAGCTCGCCCTGCAAAATCACTACCTCCTCGTTGACTGTGCGCGATCTCAGCTCACGAGCGTTGTCGAGGATTGTGCTCGCGGCATTCTTGAGATCGCGCACGAGTCTGCTGTTCATCTTGTTACTTTTGTGGGCTATAGTGTTAATTATGCCCACAGCAGACTCAATGGTCCCAGTCAGCTGCTCCGACGATTGGCCCGCTACCGGGACTGGTACGTTGGATGGCCCCGGTAGGATGGTGTCCTTCTTGTGTAAGGCCCTCACCTCCTCGATGTGGACCTCTTCTGCCAGCTCCTTTTCGGCTTGGCGCTCTTCAGCAGCGGCAAGGTCGGCCTTAGCCTTGTGCAGGCCAACATACTGACCTGTCGTGGGAGGGCGCCCGCGGCCTCTCTTCGCGTTCGCGACCGTCTGACCACGAACGGGACTCCTGTGGGAGTCATCCGAATCCCCCCCATCCGACCCCGAGTTCCGGCGCTTGCGCCAGAAACGGGAAGTGGTGGGGAGGGGGGTGGGGAGGACGTAAGACGACCCCATGGTCGACCCCACAGTCTCCATGGAGACTGTGCTGCTGTCGGTGTCCGACAGCTGCAGGTCTCCACGCAATCCCTCCAACGTTGACGTCGATGACGTCAACAATGTCGGCGTGTCACACCTGGAGAGTGTGACACGCAGCTCCTTTACAGAAGCTAAATCTTCGGTAGTGCTTGTGTGGCAAGCATCCTTTGGTGTTTTAAATTGGTATTCCATAGAATTCCCACGAGTAATGGGGCATAGGGGGCACTACCGGGCGAAGCCCCACCCGGCAGCGGGCTATTACATGCGGAGGTCGCCAAGGTATCCGCCGGGTTTTAACGTGCTTTCCTTCACTGATTTTTGTATCGGGTATCACCCTCAGGCCAGCCAATTAAGGCAAGCCGCCTTCAGCCACATTGCGCCGCACGTACCCTATAGACCGTGAGACAGGGGTCGTTGCACGACGCAACGTGGCTGGCCACGAGAGGCTGGTCAGGCCTCCCCGACGCGACCTTTCGGTCACGTCCGTCCCCATGGGCCTTGCAGGCCCATACGCCTCAGGTGAGGCCGAAAACGACCCCACCATAACTCCCTAAGGAGCTGACTGCAACACCGCCCTCAAACGCCCCTCTGAAAGCAGAGGGGGTGGAAGGCGGGTGGCGCGGCACTCAGGCGTCCCCAAAAATGGAAGAGGGGAATGCGCCTGCCGCCAGGTGTCGGGATATTGGTACATTTACTAACAGTCGCAGCACAGACTACTGCGGTCATTAGTGAATGCTCCAGGGTGCACCAGCAAATCCGGGTTGCACTCCCCCAGGCCAAAGCCCGAACGAGAGCAACCAAGACCGCCCACGTGGAGGTTTCCCGACCGAGCACCCCAGGTTAGGTTAGGTTAGGTTTTTTTTTTTTTTTTTTTTTTTGTTGACGCGGGGAATGCATTTAGGCACCGTCACCCCGCTGCGGGGGCAGCAGGGCGGTGTGTGGGACTCGACGGTCTAAAATAGGACCGTAATACCCACTAAACCACCGCGGTGTTCCGTCTCACCCATACCGGGCCGCAGGATAGGCCAGAGGTTTAGTCACTACGACCCGGCTAGGGGCGCCCATTGAAGTAGGGCTCGACTCTGGGGGGGCAATTGCAAGCCCCCCCCCAGCTCCTAAGAGCGAAAGAAGAAGGCAAAAGATAAAAGATGCTGTGCACCGCCCTCAGGGGCCCCTCTGAAAGCAGAGGGGGTAGAGGGCGGGCAAGCTATAGAAGAAGAAGAAGATGAAAGAATAGGCCGGCGCCCCCCGGAACACGGGAAGGGCGCCTGTCACCACATGGCCTTCTGTGGACGGTGGTCCCCCGACCAACCGCCCACGGCCAGACAAAACAAATTACTCGGGGCCGCGCAAAAATTCTGCGCGGCGACGACCCCGAACTGCGCGGCGGGGCGGAAGCGTCTGTCCAGAGCGCTCCCGTACCCGTAGCGCCTCGCGCTTTGCCGCCATCACCTCGCTAGCGAACGAGGCAATGGCGGCCCAACTCTCCCGGCTGCCGACTATGGATAGAACCACGGCCGGCAGCGACAAATCTCCGCCGATAATGCCCGTGAGGGCTATACGCGGCCCGTCCCATGCCGTGCACTCGGCAAGGGTGTGGGCCGCTGTGTCGACGACACCGGCCGGGCAGTGACGACACACGTCGTCCAGCTCCACCCCAACAATCCTGCACAGGTATTTGGCGAACACACCGTGACCTGTGAGGAGTTGTGTGAGGTGGTACGTCGGTACGCCGTGTGACCTCTCCACCCAGGCCCGCAGGACGGGTCGGACAGCCCCCACGAGCTGGGGGCCAACCAATGTGGTCTCCAATCTCGAGGACCACTTCCGGAAGAGATCGTCACGGGCGGACTGTCGCCATCGATCGATCTCCTCGGGAAGCGGCCAACCCCCACTTCGCCGCATCAGGGCACTCTCCTCGTAGACGGCCCTTAGGACCCCCGCCTCGAGGTCCCAGGGGAGGCTACCCGCTATGATGCACGCCGCCTCGTACGAGACGGTGCAGTACGCTCGAGCTGCCCTCTGCGCGATCACCCGCTGCGGACGTCGCAGCAGGGCGATGGTGTCCGCTCGAAGGGCGCTTTCCCAAATGGGCGCTCCATATAGTGCTTTCGAGCGCACTACGCCGTCATAAAGGCGGCGACAAGCACTCCCCGGTCCACCACTGTTGGGGAGCAGCCTGGCGAGTCTTCCGGCGTATGCCACCAGCTTTGGTGACAGCCGCCGGAAGTGTTCGGCGAAACCCCATCGGCTGTCGAGGACCAGACCGAGATATTTCATGGTCCCCCCGACAGCGATGGGGGTGCCACTCACCACGATGGATGCCCCTCGAGGCGGCTTCATCCGCGGCCCGTGAAAATATAGGGCCTCGGATTTCTCCAGGGCGACTTCAAGCCCAAGGGCCCTGATGCGGCCGACCACATGCGCCACACCTACCGTGGCCAACACGTTGGCGTCTCGAAATGTCGGGCCCCGCGCGGTCACCAGGGTGTCATCGGCGTAACAAAGCACGCCGACTCCCCGAAGAGTAGCGCCGCGCAGGACCCAGTCATACCCGATGTTCCACAGGAGCGGGCCGAGAACCGACCCCTGTGGAACACCGCATCGCATTTCCGTGCGAACGATTTCCGACCGGGTCGGATACGAGATGGCCCGGTCTGTAAAATAATCCGCCAAGACGCATCTGAGGTACCACGGTACGTTGTGGTACCTCAGAGCCTCAGCGATCGATGACCAGGGGATGGTGTTGAATGCGTTTGCGATATCCAGCGACACCGCCAACAACACCTCCCCCCGGCCAACCACCTCGTTGACGTCGTCCCTGAGCCGAGATATGGCGTCGAGGGTCGACCTCCCGCGACGGAAGCCGTATTGGCCGTCACTCAAATCGGGCCCCGCCCCCTCCAAGTGCTTGACGAGACGCCCAGCGAGCACTCGCTCGAATATCTTGCACGTCTCGTCAAGCAGGACGATGGGGCGGTAGGCCGACGGCGACTCGGGCGGGCGCCCGTGCTTTCGGAGAAGCACGAGCTTGCCCGTTTTCCAACGTCGCGGGACCCTCCCTGAGGCCATACACTCGGACAGCAGGGACAACAACTCCTCCTCAAAGGACGGCATGACAATGGCGATGACCCGCCCAGGGACACCGTCCGGTCCAGGGGCGCGGTTCTTTAACCTCATCTTGAGGACCGCTACACCCAATTCGGCATCGGACACGGGTGGGATCACCTCACCGTCTGCCGGCGGTGACGACGACGACGACGCATCCACTGGCGCCATCCGCGGTGGAACCCACTCTTCCCGCGCAGGGAAGAGGGAGCAGACGACTTCTGCGACGAAGGATGGCTCGAGGGATCTGGTAAGTGGAGGCGCCCAAGGCTTGAGTTTGTCACTCATAACCTTGTACGGACGCCCCCAGGGATCAAGGTTCAGGCTCTCGAGCCATTCCCTCCAGGACGCCTCCTTTGCTGCCCTGATCGCCGAGCTGAAGGCCGCTCGGGCTGCCCGGTATGCAGCGAGCGATTCCGCTTCGTGGGCAGGGTCTCTAGTTTCGCCACGCCTGCGGTAGCGTGTGTACCTGCGTTGAGCTGCGTTGCAAGCTGAACGCAGCTCTGCCAGGTGGTCATTCCACCAGTACACACGCCGCCGCGGCGGGACAGGACCTGCTCTCCGCATCGCTGCATCACAGACGCGAGTTAACGAGTCGGCAAGACGTTCCGACCTCGCATCCACGTTCGGATCCCCGTCAACAGCGGCCCAACGCTCGACGATAGCCGCTTCCTCCGCCAGCTCCCTGTCCAGGGTCTTGAGGCGCCACCGCGGTCCTTCCCCAACCAAGGGACGACTCCCTGCCGGGGGGGCGACCGACCGGGGGGGCCACAACTTCAAACCAAATATATCTGTGGTCAGACATTGACTCCACCCGATCGAGCACCCTCCAGCCATTCACGCGGTTCGCCAGGGCAGAACTGGCGAACGATAGGTCCACGATGGAGCTGCCCGTGCTCCGCACGAATGTGGGCGTCGTCCCGCGATTGAGTAAGGCCAATCCCATGGACACCGCCCAATCCTCCAAAGCCTCGCCCCTGCCGCAGGTCGACCGGGATCCCCACGTCGGCGACCAGGCGTTGAAATCGCCGGCTAACACGACAGGGGTGGGGTGCAGGCCCACCACCAGGCCTCCGACTTCAACGAGCAGCTGCTCAAAAACCGCAAAGCTCCAACTGGGGGGGGCGTACACCCCAATCACTACAATGTCTCCCAACGCAGCAAGGACCCAGCCACGCCCTCTCGACACCCTGTCGAAGGGGGCGAGTCCGAGGGCACTACGCCGGGAGACAATAGCCACCGATCCATCGCAGTCGCTTGCCCAGTCGTCCCGGATGCGAATTGCGTACGGATCGGCGACTACGGCCACGGTCGCCTGCCACTGCGTCATGGTCTGGATCAAGAGATCTTGGGCCACTGCGCAGTGGTTGGCGTTGGCCTGCAGGACCGAAAAATTGGACATCTACGAAAGGGCGATGTCCATCACCTCCTCATTATTCACGACCGGCCTTGAAGTACCCCGAGAGGGGCCTTCGCCGGTCACTTTTTCAGGGGCCTTTGCCCTCCTCCTTGACCTTGAGGTCGAAGTGACCGCTGGGCAGTCTTTGCTGCCCAAGCGGTGGGACGCCGTCGCGCCCGTAGCGGCACACGTCACGCACTGGGGTGCCGCAGAACATTCCGCTGCCCTGTGGCCAGGTTGACCACAGTTAAAGCAGAGTGCACTGCGGTCAACACCCGCAGTGCACTGGGCGCCAACGTGCCCTGTCCCTAGGCACCTGAAGCACCGGAGTGCACGAGCCTCCAGCACCTGCACGCGGACCGACGACCAGCCGATGAGTATTCGGCGGCCGTCGGTCACTTGTTTGGCCGCAGCGACCGGGCATTTCGCCCACACCGTGCCTAAACGACCAGGTTGGCGATTAATTTCGCCAAGCTTCAACGATTCGACGGCGCATCCCCCAGCCGCGGCGAGACTCGCGGCCACCTTCTCCTTCGTTGCCGCATCATCGAGACCTGAGACCCGCAGTTCGGCGCATTTCTCCGGCCTAGCCACCCGGACGACCTCTCCCAGGGTCGATCTCAGTTTTTCAGCCAGTGCGTCGGCTTTTGACGCTTTATCCTCTCCTGACACCTGCAATATTCTGGCCCCCGTCACCGCGGTGCGGAACCTCAGACCACTTATGCCAAGTTCCTGCAGGCTAATGCTCGACTGAGCAGCCTCCAGAACCTTGGCATACGTTGCACCCTGTTCGCTGCCAGACTGGCTAAGGGTCAAGACAACAGCCGCCGTACGCGGGACCTTAAGTTTCCTGGCGGTCTTCTTCTTGGACTTGGTTTTGGCCGGCGCAGCCGTCGTCGGGGCCACAGGGTTTTTCTTGGCAGCAGGGCGAGCTGCCACCACATTCCACCCCTCAGCGAGGGGCTGGGGGGCAACTGGGGCGGGCGGTGCTCGCGCCTGTCGAGCAGCTGCTGCCTCCTTGGCCGCAGCACTCGGCTTCTTTAGTCTCTTCTTCTTCCCCGATGATGTTGAAGGGGCAGAAGGGGCCGGCAGAACGGTTGGATGTGCCTCCGTCTCTTCCGGGCCGGGGACAGCAAAAATGGGGGCAGCGGCGCGAAGCGGCTGCGCAGCGGGAGTGGCGCCAGTAGCAGAACGAGTGGCGCGGGCGGCATTGCGGGCGTCAGCCTGAAGTGGCGGGCGTAACCGCGGCTCTGGGAGGAGCCGGTCTCCTATGCCGTCGATGCGCGCGTTAATGAGGAAGGAGATTTCCTCACGCGTCATCGACGATTGCTGTGGTGGCGAGGGAGCTGTCCTCTTCTCGAGGAGCTCAATTTTCGCTGACATCACAGCCAGGTCAATCCGCAGGCGTGCGATCTCATCGGACTCAGTGCGGGACTTAAGCTCCCGCACGTACTTTGTGATGTCGTTCGCCGCATCTCTCAGCCCTTGGACCGACTGGCCCTTGAGGCGGGAGGATTTATGGGCGATGGTGTGGATGCTCCCTACCGCCTCCTCTACCGCACTCACTAGCTGGTCGGCCCTAAGGTCATCCGGCGTTGACGACGCCACGCTCTCCTCCATCGCTGCAGGCTCCCGGAGAAAGGAGGCTCGTACCTTCTCCTTGCGGGCTTCCGCAGCAAGCTCCTCCTCGGCCTGTCGTTCGAGGGCGAGATGTTCGGCCTCGACCAACTGGGCCTTGGCCCTGTGCAGACCGACAAATTGCCCCGTTGTAGGGGGGCGACCGCGGCCTCGCTTACCGGGCTTACTACCCCTTAAGCAGCCAGCCGACTCGTACTCCGTCTCGTCAGTCTCATCCCCCGAGCCGTCGTGTTTGCGGCGCGCTGCGCGCTGCCACAGGCGAGACAGCGGGCTGGGGGACGGGCGAGGCGATACCTCCACAAGAGAAACGACGCTGCTGTCAGAGTCCGACAGGAGCACCTCTCCAACCACACCGCCGCGCGATACAGTGTCGCAGCGCGACACCGACACCCGCAGCTCCTTCCGATCTCGAACCAGGCTTCGACTCCTGCTTCGACTCCGGCTTTGGCTCCGGGCTCGACCCGGGGTCCGACACCGCCTCGGCACTGGAGTACCGGGCCTCTCCTCCTTACTACCGACATCATTATTATTTAGTTTTTGTTTTAGTTTTATTTTATCCATAATTTATCCCACGAGTTGAGACGATATAAAAACGACTCCCCGGGTGACGCTCATTCCGGGGAGCGGGCTATTACATGCGGAGGTCGCCAAGTATCCGCTGGGTTTTAACGTGCTTTCCTTCACGGATTTTTGTATCGGGTATCACCCTCAGGCCAGCCAATTAAGGCAAGCCGCCTTCGGCCACATTGCGCCGCACGTACCCTGTAGACCGTGAGACAGGGGTCGTTGCACGACGCAACGTGGCCGGCTACGAGAGGCTGGTCAGGCCTCCCCGATGCGACCTTTCGGTCGCGTCCGTCCCCATGAGCCTTGCAGGCCCATACGCCCCGACCCCCTCATGGGGTCCTCTTGCCTGTTAAGGCTCGACTCGGGTAAGGCCGAAATGGACCCCACCATAGCTCCAAAAGGAGCTGACGAACAGCGCGCCGTTGCCGCGACAGAAGAGATAAAAGGACAAAGACAAGAAACGAAAGAGGGAAGAATAAATAAGGAGAAAAGAAGAACAAAGAAAAACGACAACGACGCCGCGGGCCTTGCAGGCCTGCCATACCACGACCCCCTCATGGGGTCAGCCAGCCCTGAAAAGGGCTTGTCGGACTTGGTCAATCGCTACCAGAATCCTCCGAGGAGGACACCAATAACCATTGTCCAGGGTGCACCAGCGTCCCGGCTTCCGTTCCCCCCACCGAAGTAGAAAGGACAAGAAGCAGGGCGAAGCCAACGTGGAGGTTATCCGACCGCCCCCAGGTGGTGTGTGGGACTCGACGGTCTGGAATAGGACCGTAATACCCACTAAACCACCGCGGTGTTCCGTCTCACCCATACCGGGCCGCAGGATAGGCCAGAGGTTTAGTCACTGCGACCCGGCTAGGGGCGCCCATTGAAGCAGGGCTCAACTCTGGGGGGGGCAATTACAAGCCCCACCCCCAGCTCCGAAGAGCGAAAGAAGAAAACAAAAGATAAAAGATGCTGTGCACAGCCCTCAGGGGCCCCTCTGAAAGCAGAGGGGGTAGAGGGCGGGCTAGCTATAGAAGAAGAAGAAAAAGGAAGAATAGGCCGGCACCCCCCGGAACACGGGAAGGGTGCCTGTCACCACGTGGCCTTCAGTGGACGGTGGTCCCCCAACCAACCGCCCACGGCCAGACAAATTACTCGGGGCCGCGCAAAAATTCTGCGCGGCGGGGAGGGAGCGTCTGTCCAGAGCGCTCCCGTACCCGTAGCGCCTCGCGCTTTGCCGCCATCACCTCGCTGGCGAACGAGGCAATGGCGGCCCAACTCTCCCGGCCGCCGACCATGGATAGAACCACGGCTGGCAGCGACAAATCACCGCCGATAATGCCCGTGAGGGCTATACGCGGCCCGTCCCATGCCGTGCACTCGGCAAGGGTGTGGGCCGCTGTGTCGACGACACCGGCCGGGCAGTGACGACACACGACGTCCGGCTCCACCCCAACAATCCTGCACAGGTATTTGGCGAACACACCGTGACCTGTGAGGAGTTACCGCCCCCAGGTTAGGTTAGGTTAGGTTAGGTTAGGTTTTTTTTTTTTTTTTTTTTTTTTTTTTTTTTTTTTTTTTTTTTTTGATGAGTCAATTGGGTTTTAGTTTCAGGAGTGGCGCTTATGGTATACGCCTTCTCCTGGAACCGTTTGCAAGTTGATTGTTTAGTTAGTGAAGTGTTTAGATGTTATGTGCCGTTAGAGTGTTTTAGTTGATTTACGATAAAGGTGATGTGGTGGAGGAGTGAGTTAAGTGTATCTGGGGCAGTTGTAAATAAGGTGGTTGAGGGTTTGCGAGATTATGTTGGTGGGAAGTTCGTGGGGTCATGATGAGTAGGAAGGAGTTGATTGGTTAGGTTAAAGGTTTGCGAGATTGTGCTGGTGCAAGGACAGAGGTCGTTGTTTAGGTTTAGTTGATTAGGTTGGGTTAGGTGGGACATCCGCTTTTGTGTGTGGAAAAGTTACAGGGGGTCAGTACTTTCCACACACTCCCTTAGTCGCCTCGTACGACATCCACGGGAGGATATGGGTTGGGGCTATTCTATTCTGCCGGCCACCACACGGCGGGGTTTTTTTTTTTTTTTTTTTTTTTTTTTTTACGTGGTCGGTGATGCATTTACGCACTTCACCGTCTCGCTGCGGGGGGGAGCGAGACGGCTTCGTGTGGGATTCCCGGCCCTAGGATGGAAAACGGGCCGGACTACCCACTAAAACCTATCCACGGTGTTTCTCCTTCGCCTTAGCCGGGCCGCCGGATAGACAGAAACTGTTAAGCAACGGCGGCCCGGAAAAGGGGCGCTCTTTCGAGCTCAACACGGGGGGCCTAACCCCCCCCCAATCAACATAGAAGCGACGCCCCCGAAACACATAAGGGGCGTCGGACTCCTCAGGGCCTTTCGCGTGAGCGGTGGGCCCCCCGACCCACCGCCCACGGCCCTATCAGTCGGGGGCTTGGGCGTATGCAATACGCCGTCGCCCCCTGACTGGTGCCCGGCGGGGCGGAAGCGTGCGGCCTGCACGCTCCCGTTCCCGCAGGGCCTCTCTCTTTGCCGCCATCACCTCCCGAGCGAAGGAGGTGACGGCGGCCCAACATTCTTCGCTGCCGGCCATAGAGAGAATGACGGCCGGCAGCGAACCTACACTGCCGATGATGCCCGTGAGGGCCAACCTCTGCGTGTCCCAGGCGGCGCACACAGCGAGCGTATGCTCCGCCGTATCTACGGCGCCGCCTGCGCAGTGATGACAAACGGGCTCCGACAGGATCCCCACCACTTCCCACAGGAATTTGGCAAAACAGCCATGACCCGTGAGAAGTTGGGTGAGGAAGTAGGTCGGAGCCCCCTGCGCATGCTCCACCCACTGGCGGAGCACGGGACCGATGGCCCCCACGAGCACTCGGCTCGCGGTCGGAGCCGCACATCTCAAGGCCCATTGCCGGAACAGATCGTCGCGAGCCTCCTGTCTCCAGCGATTGACCTGCTCCGGCAACGGGTGACCTCCTTGTTGTCGCACCATGGCGCCCTCCTCGTAGACCCTCTTAAGGACCCCTGCTTCGAGATCCCAAGGGGGACTTTGTGCCAACAGGCACGCCGCCTCGAAAGACACGGTGCGGTACGCCCGTGCAGCCCTCTGCGCCGTGATCCGCTGCGGTCGTCGCAGCTGGACCACGTTCGCGGCGCTGAGGGCATCCGCCCAAATAGGCGCCCCATAGAGCGCCTTGGAGCATACCACACCCTCGTAGAGACGGCGGCATGCACTTCCCGGTCCCCCTTTATTGGGGAGCAGCCTACCGAGCATCCCGGCAAACGTCACCAACTTTGGTGAAAGTTGCCGGAAATGCTCGACGAACCCCCACCGGCTGTCGAGCAAGAGACCCAGATATTTAAGGGTCCTCCCGACAGCGATGGAGGTGCCACCCACCACAATTTGGGCATCCCGAGGGGGTCTCATCCGAGGCCCATGGAAGAAGAGGGCCTCGGATTTTTCGAGGGCCACCTTGAGGCCGAGCGCCCTGATGCGACAGACGACCTGTGCCGTGCCCGCAGTGGCGAGCACGGCAGCGTCACGGAAAGTGGGTCCTCGCGCGGTGACTAGGGTATCGTCGGCGTAACATAGTACGCCGACTCCCCGAAGAGTAGCACCGCGCAGGACCCAATCGAAACCAATGTTCCACAGGAGCGGGCCCAGCACCGACCCCTGTGGAACGCCACAAGACATTTCCCTGCGGACTACGGCCGACCGGGCCGGAAAGATGATGGCCCGGTCGACAAAGTAGTCCGCAAGGACGCGCCTGAGGTACCACGGGACATTGTGGTACCTCAGCGCTTCGGCGATAGTAGGCCAGGGGAGGGTGTTGAAGGCATTGGCTATGTCGAGCGACACAGCCAACACCACCTCCCCCCGGCCAGTAGCATCCTCGACGCTGCCCCTAAGCCGGGATACGGCGTCCAGGGTGGACCTCCCGCGACGGAAGCCGAACTGGCTATCCGACAAGTTCGGCCCCGCCCCCTCCAAATGTCCGACGAGACGTGCAGCGAGCACCCGCTCGAAAAGCTTGCACGTCTCGTCGAGGAGAACGATGGGGCGGTAGGCCGACGGCGACTCCGGGGGACGCCCGTGCTTACGAAGCAGCACGAGCTTCCCCGTCTTCCAGCGTCGCGGGACTCTTCCGGACGCCACACACTCCGACATGAGGGACAGCGTCTCCTCTTCAAACTCCGGCATGACGAGGCCGACGACCCGCCCTGGGACGCCATCGGGACCAGGGGCGCGGTTCCTCAGCTTAAGTTTTAGAACCGCTACCCCCAGCTCGGCGCCAGAAACGGGCGAGATGACCTCGTCATCCGACGACTCCTGGCTTGGTGCCATTCGGGGGGGGGACCACTCTTCCCGCGCAGGGAAGAGGGAGCTGACCACTTCTTCAACAAATTGGGGCTCGAGAGACGTAGTGAGTGGGGGCACCCAAGGTCCAAGCTTCTTGCTGACGACCTTGTAGATGTGCCCCCATGGATCCCCATTTAAGCTCTCGAGCCCCTCGTTCCAGGCCGCGTTCTTCGCGGCCCGGATTGCCGAGCTAAAGGCCGCTCGAGCAGCCCGGTACGCGGCTAGCAGCACCTCCTCCTGGGCAAGGTCACCACACGGCGGGGTTAGGTTAGGTTTAGGTTAGGTTTTTTTTTTTTTTTTTTTTTTTTTACGTGGTCGGTGATGCATTTACGCACTTCACCGTCTCGCTGCGGGGGGGAGCGAGACGGCTTCGTGTGGGACTCCCGGCCCTAGGATGTAAAACGGGCCGGACTACCCACTAAAACCTATCCACGGTGTTTCTCCTTCGCCTTAGCCGGGCCGCCGGATAGGCAGGAACTGTTAAGCAACAGCGGCCCGGCAAAGGGGCGCTCTTTCAAGCTCTACTCGGGGGTGCCTAAACCCCCCCTGATCAACACAGAAGCGACGCCCCCGAAACACATAAGGGGCGTCGGACTCCTCAGGGCCATTCGCGTGAGCGGTGGGCCCCCCGACCCACCGCCCACGGCCCTATCAGTCGGGGGCTTGGGCGTAGGCAATGCGCCGTCGCCCCCTGACTGGTGCCCGCCGGGGCGGGAGCGTACGGCCTGCACGCTCCCGCTCACGCAGGGCCTCTCTCTTCGCCGCCATCACCTCCCGAGCGAAGGAAGCGACGGCGGCCCAACATTCTTCGCTGCCGGCCATGGATTGAATGACGGCCGGCAGCGAACCTACTCTGCCGATAACGCCCGTGAGGGCCAACCTCGGCGAGTCCCAGGCGGCGCACACGAAGAGCGTATGCTCCGCCGTATCTACGGCGCCGCCTGCGCAGTGATGACAATCAGGCTCCGACAGGATCCCCACCACTTCCCACAGGAATTTGGCAAAACAGCCATGACCCGTGAGAAGTTGGGTGAGGAAGTAGGTCGGAGCCCCCTGCGCGTGCTCCACCCACTGGCGGAGCACGGGACCGATGGCCCCCACGAGCACCCGGCTCGCGGTGGGAGCCGCACATCTCAAGGCCCATTGCCGGAACAGATCGTCGCGAGCCTCCTGTCTCCAGCGATCGACCTGCTCCGGCAACGGGCGACCTCCTTCTTGTCGCACCAGGGCGCCCTCCTCGTAAACCCTCTTCAGGACCACCGCCTCGAGATCCCACGGGGGACTCTGTGCCAACAGGCACGCCGCCTCAAAAGACACGGTGCGGTACGCCCGTGCAGCCCTCTGCGCCGCGATCCGCTGCGGTCGTCGCAGCTGAACCACGTTCGCGGCGCTGAGGGCATCCGCCCAAATAGGCGCTCCATAGAGCGCCTTGGAGCGTACCACACCCTCATAGAGACGGCGGCAAGCACTTCCCGGTCCCCCTTTATTGGGGAGCAGCCTGCCGAGCGCATTGGCGGACGCCACCAGTTTTGGTGACAACCGCCGGAAGTGCTCGACAAACCCCCACCGGCTGTCGAGCAGGAGACCCAGATATTTAAGGGTCCTCCCGACAGCGATGGAGGTGCCACCCACCACAATTTGGGCATCCCGAGGGGGTCTCATCCGAGGCCCATGGAAGAAAAGGGCCTCGGACTTTTCGAGGGCCACCTTGAGGCCAAGCGCCCTAATGCGACCTACAATCTGCGCCGTGCCGGCAGTGGCGAGCACGGCAGCATCTCTAAAGGTGGGTCCTCGCGCGGTGACAAGGGTATCGTCGGCGTAACAAAGTACACCGACGCCCTGAAGAGTGGCACCGCGCAGGACCCAGTCATAACCTACGTTCCACAGGAGCGGACCCAACACCGACCCCTGTGGAACACCACACGACATTTCCCTGCGGACTACGGCCGACCGAGTCGAGTAAGTGATAGCCCGGTCGACGAAGTAGTCCGCAAGGACGCGCCTGAGGTACCACGGGACGTTGTGGTACCTCAGCGCTTCAGCGATAGTAGGCCAGGGGAGGGTGTTGAACGCGTTGGCTATGTCGAGCGACACAGCCAACATCACCTGCCCCTGGCCAACGGCATCCTCGACGCTGTCCCTGAGTCGGGACACGGCGTCCAGGGTGGACCTCCCGCGACGAAAGCCGTACTGGCCACTACTCAAATTCGGCCCCGCCCCCTCCAGATGCCCGACGAGACGCGCAGCGAGCACCCGCTCGAAAAGCTTGCACATCTCGTCGAGCAGTACGATGGGGCGGTAGGCCGACGGCGACTCCGGGGGTCGCCCGTGCTTACGAAGCAGCACGAGCTTCCCCGTCTTCCATCGTCGCGGGACCCTTCCGGACGCCAAACACTCCGACATGAGGGACAGCGTCTTATCTTCAAACTCCGGCATGACGAGGCCGACAACACGCCCAGGGACGCCATCAGGACCAGGGGCGCGGTTCCTGAGTTTTAATTTTAGGACCGCCACCCCCAGTTCGACGTCAGATACGGGCGGGACGGCCTCGCCATCCGACATATCCCGGCTTGGTGCCATACGGGGAGGGACCCACTCTTCCCGCGCGGGGAAGAGGGAACTGACCACTTCTTCTACAAAAGGTGGCTCGAGAGAGGTGGTGAGAGGGGGAGCCCAAGGCTTGAGTTTTCCACTCACAACCTTGTAAGGCTGCCCCCACGGATCCTCATTCAGTCTCTCGAGCCACTCCTTCCACGCCGCATCCTTGGCGGCCCGGATTGCCGAGCAAAAGGCCGCTCGAGCGGCCCGGTACGCGGCAAGCAGCACCTCCTCCTGAGCAAGGTCTCTTTGGCGTCTCCCGCGACTGCGGGTGTACTGTCGCTGAGCTGCGTGACAGAGTTTCCGCAGCCCAGCGAGGTGGGGACGCCACCAGTAAACCCGCCTTCGCGGGGGTACCGGCCCTGCCCTCTGCATCGCCGCGTCGCAGACGCGAGCCATCGCAGAAGCGAGATTATCCGCCCTCGCGTCTACGTCCAGGCCGTCGAAATTGGGAGCGGCCCACCGCTCGACAATACCCGCCTCTCTGGTCAGCTCCCGGTCCAGCGTGTTTAGACGCCACCGGGGTCCCTCCCCTGCAAGGGGGCGATTAGTCACTGCGGGGGTGGCCGAGGGAGTGGCGACAACGTCGAACCATATGTAGCGATGGTCCGACAGGGTCTCCACCCCCTCCATCACTCTCCACCCCCGTATACGGTCCACCAGGGCAGAACTGGCAAACGACAAATCTACGATGGAACTACCCTGGGGCCGCACACAAGTGTGGACCGCCCCCCTGTTCAAAAGCACCAAGCCGGTTGACACCGCCCAATCCTCCAGAAACTCCCCCTTTGCAGTAGTCGCCGGGGAACCCCAAGATGTTGACTTGGCGTTAAAATCCCCGACGACTAGTGCAGGGGTGGGACGTACATCCCCCAGCAGGGCCTCGACTTCGGCGAGCACCAGCTCGAACTCGGCGAGGCTCCTGCTGGGGGAAATGTACACCCCAACTACTGCAAAGCCGCCCATCAGGGCCAAAACACAACCACGCCCCCTCAGCACCCTGCCGAAGGGGGACGCACCGACCGCACCCTGACGGGCGACTATGGCCACTAGGCCGTCGCAGTCGCCAGCCCAGTCGTCATGATCGCGGACCAAATACGGCTCGCTGACGACGGCGACGGTCGCCTGCCACTGTGCCATGGACTGCATCAGGAGATCCTGAGCAGCGACACAGTGGTTGACGTTGGCCTGCAGTAGCGAGATGGCCATTTATGATTGAGCGGTGTCCATCCTCTCCTCCGTCGGCGGCGAAGACTGAGTGGTGGAAGCTACACCACGTCTTCTGCCGCCACGACGTCCCCGCTTTTGGGCGGCGACGTCACACTTCCTAGTGCCCAGACGGTGGGCAGCCGGTGCACCATCCGTGGAACAGACGGGGCACCGGGGCTCCAAAGAGCAACCGGCCGCCTTGTGGCCCGGTTGCCCACACCGGAAGCACATTGCACTGCGATCAACTTCGCAGGTGCACTGTGCTCCGACATGCCCCGAGTCCAAGCAGCGGAAGCACCGCTGGACTCGGGACTCGAGGAGGGAGGCCCGAACAAGGGTCCACCCGATGACGAGGCGACGGCCATCCACTAACTTTCTGGCCGCCGCGACAGGGCACTTGAGCCAGCACGTGCCCGTTCGACCGGGTGGGCAGCGAATTTCGCCCACCTTTACGTGGCTGACACCGCAACCACCAACGTCAGCCACCATCTTCGCGATGCTATCTTGAGTGGCGGTGTCACCAAGGCCTGAGATGCGCAACTCTGCGCATTTCTCAGGTCTGGCGACCCGAACCACTTCGCCCAGCACCGACCGCAGCTTATCGGCCAGGGCGTCCGCCTTGGCATCTTTGTCCGCGCCACTCACCTCGAGGATCTTTCCTCCGGTGACGGCGGCGCGGAAACGCAGACCGTCTATGCCCAGGCTCTTCAGGTCAATTTGGTCTTCAGCCTGGGCAAGCACGGCCGCGTAGGTGGCTCCCGACTCCTTCGCGCCCTGCTGCAGTGTGATAGTCACTGCAGCAGTGCGCGTAGTGCGGGGCTTTTTAGAGCCCTTCTTCTTCTTAGTTTTGGCCGGTGCTGACGCTGGAGCCGCAGCGGCCTTCTTCTTCGCAGGGCGCGCCGCCACTACGTTCCACCCCTCAGCAAGTGGCTGGGGAGCAGCAACAGTGGGCGGTGGGCGCACCTGCCGAGCAGCTGCGGCTTCCGCTGCCGCAGCGCTCGTCTTCTTGGCCCTCCTCCTTTTGCCCTCTTCGGCGACCACGCCTGAAGCCGATGTAGAGGGGACAGTGGAAGGGAGCACGGTAGGGACCGGTATGGAGGCGACGAGAGCCTCTGGACCCGAAGACGGAGGACCCTTGGTTCTCCGAGTAGAGGCCGACCCAGCGGAGCTGGCAGCAGCAGAACGCAAGGCGCGCGCAGCGTTCCGCGCATCCGCAGCCAATGGAGGGCGTATTGGCACCTCAGGTGGCAGGCGGTCCACAACCCCGGCGAGGCGCGCGTCGATCATGAAACCGATCTCATCGCGCGACATCGCCGGGGGGACGGAGGCCGCCACTCGTTTGAAGCCATCCATCTCCGCCCTTAGGGCCATCAACTCACCCTTTAAAAGGACCACCTCCTCTGATTCTGTGCGCGACCTCAGCTCGCGAACGTTTTTCAAAATTAGGTCCGCAGCTTCTCTGAGGTCGCGCACTAGCTGGCCCTTCATTTTGTTGGATTTTTGGGCGATGGAGTGGATGATCCCCACCGCCGACTCAACGACACCAGATAGCTGGTCAGCCGATTGGTCAGCTGCTGACGTCGTCCCCTTCGATGGCCCTGATGGCTTGGGTTCATCCCGGAGGAAGTTCGCCCGAAATTCCTCCCTGCGGGCCTCCTCCGCGAGCTCGAGGGTTGCCTTCGCCTTCGCGAGGCCCATGTAGTGCCCCGTTGTAGGGGGGCGACCGCGACCTCGTTTACCGGATTGGCCCCGGGTGTTGATGGAGCCAACCGACTCCTCGCTGTCCCCCTCCGAGCCTGAGTTCCGGCGCTTACGAAACAGCCGGGAACATAGGGGCGAAGGGGGACCCGAGGTAACCTCAATCATTGAGACCACACTGCTGTCAGAATCTGACAGCAGCAGGTCTCGGGAAAACACTGCGGCGTCACACCGTGACACCGCCACCCTCAACTCTTTCAGACCGGGAACCGGAGTCCCAGGCCTCATCACTTCGATATCCTGAACATTAAGCAGCTCAGAGTCCTTTGCACAATTGCCATAGTCGTCGTTAGTTTTGGTTTTGTTATTGTTATTTTTATAAGAATCCATATTAATCCCACGAGTATGAGCCGACTTAAAAACGACTCCCTGGGTGACGCTCATCCCAGGGAGCGGGATAATTACTGTGAGGTGCTCCAGGTGCCCCACAGGTTTTCACGACTTCGCTGTCGGGTTTTAAAGACTTTTCCATGTCGCGAGCCGGCCAATTAAGGCAAGCCCTTCGGCCCCCAGGGCAACCACGTACCAACTGCAGCCACCAGTTGGATTGTTGCAGAGACCCCAGGGATTACGAAACGCGGGGAGGAGGCTGGCCCTCCCCAGCTCCGACGCTGGCACGAATGCCTGTAAGCCCCTGCGCTAGCAGAGGGCCTACACGTCCACAAATCGCTTCTACCGGCCGTAGCCGGGAGCGACGCCGCTTTGCGACGCTCCTCCGGACAGAACCGGGAGCTGCCGCCTACAACCGCGGGCCTAGCAGGCCCGCCATCCCACGACCCCCTCGTGCAATGGGGTCAGCTTTTTGCCCTGCAACACCGCCCTCAAACGCCCCTCTGAAAGCAGAGGGGGTAGAAGGCGGGCGGCACGGCACTCAGGCGTCCCCAAGGATGGAAGATGGGAATGCGCCTGCCGCCAGGTGTCGGGATATTGGTACATTTACTAACAGTCGCAGCACAGAGTACTGCGGTCATTAGTGAATGATCCAGGGTGCACCAGCAAATCCGGGTTGCACTCCCCCAGGCCAAAGCCCGAACGAGAGCAACCAAGACCGCCCACGTGGAGGTTTCCCGACCGAGCACCCCAGGTTTAGGTTAGGTTAGGTTAGGTTAGGTTAGGTTAGGTTAGGTTTTTTTTTTTTTTTTTTTTTTTTTTTTACGCACCTTTGCCAACGGCAAAGCCTATTAGACGCAAATTTCTGTTCTTTAGCTAGGCTAACTAATAGAGCTATAGCCCTCTCAGGGCTCATTCCTTTGTGAACTAACCTTACACCCGTATTCGCCGGCCACGCCACAGAGCGCATGGACGCCCCGCACTGGAAAATGGTGATTAACCAGTGCACGGCGCCGCACGCTCCGTGGCGCCGCCCGCGAATACGTCGTTTTAATTTTAATCATCTTTCATTCCAGTTCTCTAGGTAACATTCTATTTCTTCTTTTATTCCTCTCGCACTTTCATTCGACCTTTCATTCTTGTGAGTTGGGATATTGGGGTGTAATTGCGTTTACTTTCTTTATTTAAACAATATAAAGTATTTCTGTTTTATACATTTTGATTCTTATTCTAACTTATCCAAACTTTATTCTCTAAATTTATTTATTTTTTTGACAATTTTGACAACTATATACTACCTTAATAACAATAACTAATATAACAATAATGACATTAACTACTACTGCCATTCTTAATTTTAACAACGGTTATTTTACTTATAACAATAATCTTAATTTCTATTTTCATCTTGTACATTGACGTTTCTTATTTCAATTTTTATATATATTGTTACGAGCCGGGGTTCTACGGAATTAAAAATGCCGATCAAACTACCACAAAACACTTTATTTATTACAACACTAATTTACACTTCACTATAAGCTTCACTGAACACTTTAAATCGCACTTGAACTCGCAGGTATAACTCGTATTATCGCTCTGGAAATACTGATCCCCCGCCACCGAAGTGCTCCGCCTTTATAGTACGGTCATTACTCTAGATTACTCTAGAATCTTCACGGAAGAATTATCGCGAACATTCCACACCTTCGAGATGCTTCTAGATAACACGTTACATAGAAGTACCTTGACAGAACATTCCCGAAAGACGTTACGTAGTAGTACTGCGATTTGCTACTAGATGGCGCCGAGTTTGGTAGTCTTATTACTCGCTACGAGATGGCGTTACACTGCCCCCTCCTAAGACATGCTCGTCCCGAGCATTGTCAGGCCCATAATATCGCGCCAATCGATCCACATGAACTATCTTTGGCGCACTTCTTGGACTCTTCCGTATTCGGTAAGTGACATCGTTAATCTTGGTCACAACTCGGTATGGTCCATCCCATTTAGCTTGCAGCTTAGGAGACTTCCCTTTACTGCGGACTGGGTTATGTAACCACACTAACGAACCTTCATCGAAGCTCTTATTGTTTGTCTTTCGGTCGTAACGGGTCTTCATCTTTTCAGACATTTGTTGACCTGATTGTCTGACATGCTCATAAATGTCATTCATCCTGCTGCGCAAGTCATTCGCATAATCAGTGATATTGCGTGGAGCGTCAGGTGGTATACCGGTTAGTAAGTCGGCAGGCAACCGTAATTCTCTTCCAAAGTTCGCATAAGCTGGTGTCACTGACGTGCTTTCGTGAACCGCACTTCGGTAAGACAAAAGAAACGGTTGGATGTGCTTGTCCCAATCTTTTTGCCTGCTTTCCACAACTTTTGCCAGATATCTCTCCAATGTCTGATTAAATCGCTCCACCATTCCATCTGACTGCGGGTGGTAAGAGGTCGTTCTGGTTTTGTGAGTACCCATGACCCGACACATTTCCTGGAACACCTGAGATTCAAAATTTCTTCCTTGATCGCTATGGATTTCTAGAGGCACCCCGAAACGACAGAAGACTTCGTGAACTAATTTATCTGCCACCGTAGTAGCTTCTTGATTAGGTATAGCGAAGACTTCTGGCCACTTCGTGAAATAATCCATCACAACCATGAAGTACTTGTTTCCGCTTTCACTTTCAGGAAACGGTCCCGCAACATCTAGGGCTATCCTTTCCCATGGTGCCCCAACGTTATACAGTTTCAGTGCACCTCTGCTCCGTGTATGAGGTCCTTTCACAGCAGCACAACTCGTACATTTGCGACACCAGTCCTCAACGTCGTCGCGACAGTGGATCCAGTAAAACCGCTCACGTATCTTCAACAGAGTCCTTTTTACTCCCATATGGCCCCCTGAACATCCATTATGGTAGAGCTGTAGCACATCTGGGACCTTAACTTTAGGGACGACCATTTGCAAATGACAGCTGTCTCCTCGAGCATTTTCCCATTTGCGGCACAAGACTCCATCCTGAATAACTAAACTGTCCCATTGCGCCCAATAACTTTTTGTGATTGAACTCATTGAAGCGACGTCACTCCACATGGGTTTAGGAGCACTTGCTTTAATCCACTCAAATATTGGCTTAATGTCTGCGTCGTCCTGTTGAGCATGTTGTAGGCTTTCTTTCCATTCGTCGCTCAGATCCGTTTTAAGCATCTTCACAGGTATGGCTTCCTTTATCTCCTGTTTGGCACAGTGCTTACAGTCTTCAGGGCAAGGTCTTCTTGACAATGCGTCTGCGTTGCCATGGGATCTCCCACTGCGATGTTCGATTACAAAGTCATATTCCTGTAATAGCTCAATCCATCTGGCGACTTGTCCTTCTGGATTCTTAAATTGTAATAGCCACTTCAATGCAGCATGGTCGGTACGTATAAGGAATTTTCGCCCTAGTAAATATTTGCTGAAATGCTGCAATGTCTTCACCACGGCGAGTAATTCTCTCCTCGTGACGCAATAATTCCTTTCAGGTTTCGATAAGGATTTGCTGAAGTAGGCTATAACGACCTCTCGATCTCCTTTCCTTTGAGATAACACACCTCCGAGTCCGATATCACTTGCGTCTGTGTCAACTATAAATTCATTTTCCGCATCAGGATAACCCAAAATAGGTGTATTGCACAGACGATTCTTTAGCTCCTGGAATGCGATGCCGCAGCTTCCGTCCCAGCAGAATTGTCGCTTCTCCTCCGTGAGCTTGTGTAAGGGCTTGGCAATATCCGCAAAGTTCTGGACGAATCGCCGGTAGTATGAGCACAAACCCAAAAATGCTCTGACCTGCGTCTTATCCTTTGGAACCGGCCAATCCTTGACGGCGATGATTTTCTCTGGATCCGTGCGGATACCATCTTCAGACACTACGTAGCCTAGGAAGCTTACTTGCCGTTTGAGGAATGAGCACTTCTTCGGGCTGAGCTTCAGGTTCGCGCTTCGGATCTTTACAAGTACGCGTTCCAGGTTTTGAAGATGCTCTTCTAACGTACGGCCCACGATGATAATGTCATCTAGATAGACAAGACAGGCGTCCCCAGTCAATCCGGCGAGTACAATTTCCATTAATCTTTCAAAAGTAGCCGGGGCGTTGCATAAACCAAATGGCATAACTTTAAACTGCCACAAACCCTTTCCTGTGGAAAATGCAGTCTTCTCTTTATCCTTCGGATCGATTTCAACTTGCCAGTAGCCACTTTTCAGGTCTAGCGTGCTAAACCACTTCACCCCTGTCAGCATGTCCAACGTGTCATCGATCCTTGGTAAAGGGTAGCTGTCCTTTTTCGTAACGTCGTTCAGACGACGATAGTCGACACAAAACCGCATACTGCCATCTTTCTTCCTCACCAGCACTACAGGTGAGCACCATGGACTTGACGATGGTTCTATCACACCATCTTTTACCATTCCTTCAATCATGGTCTCAACTTCCTTTTCTCGTGCTACTGGCAGTCTCCTTGGTCGCTGACGGATGGGTGCCTCATTTCCTGTATTGATTCTATGCTGAACCAATCCAGTCTTCCCAATGTCAGCATCACTCGAAGAGAAAATATCGGCGTACTTGAGTAACATCTTCTTAGCCTTGTCCATTTCATTCTTCGTTAAGATGTTACGACAGTCTTCTAAAAGTGTCAACACGTTGTTTCTAGCGTCCTTGTTGACGATGTTCCCAGTACTCAACTCTTGGCATCGGCGCATCCAATCTACTTCTTCGCAAGTGCCAATCAATGTGCTCTTTTCTATCACGTGTTCCTTATCACTAAGGTTCAGCACACGTACCACTGAGGCTTCATTGGCTCTTACCAGAGTTCGGGCCATTTTCCATGGAAGTTCATTGTATATCCCTTCTATGAGTACACATCGATGTGTTCGCCCAGAATTCTGAGGGAGACTAACTGGTACAGTCGTTTCTGATCTGGCAGGAAGCACGACCTTCTTCAAGCTGTACACTTTTCCTGATAACGCTCCTTCCATGAAAAGTTCCTCTTGACCACATTTCATCGCTCCTTGCTTGACGTCGATCTCACAAGAGTTCTTCCTCATAAAGTCTAAGCCCAGTATGCAGTCGTCCATTATGTCAGCCACGATGACATTATGCAGGTAAATTCCATTGCCCAACTTTAACTGCATCTCTTTCTCTCCTCGGACGGGTATGCGCTGACCCGTGGCCGTTACCAAGTTGATGCGGTCACGGTTTGCAGAGTCCCCAAGGAACCGATTTGCAAGTCGGGAACTGACAACCGTGCGAGATGCTCCAGTATCTATTGTCAGCTTGCATGGTGTTCCATTTACCTCGCCCTTGATGATCAGGCTGTTCCCATCCTGGGTTTGTGAGATCGAAACCCTTGGGGCTCTTCTAAAATCAGCCAGCACCCGCCCCGCAGTCCTGGCATTTATTCGTTTCCCTCCTGTTGCTGGGCGGTGACATTAGCCACCCTATCCTCTTGGGAACGACTTTCTTCTCTTTCAGCAGTCCGCTTTGGGCAACTGGATCGAAGGTGGCCCCTCTCACCACATGTGTAGCACCTAGGGCTATACCTCGTGAAACGGTCGCGAGCCGGTGATGCTACAACTTCCCTGACACGGTGAGATCGATGATCCTTCCGTACGGCTTCGACCTCCAAAGCATGAGCCAAGGCGTCTTTGAGAGTCTCATGGTGCCCGAGTCTGACAGCGGCCCTGACTTCCAGGTCGTGGATGCCGTCAATGAATACTTGCACCAGATTCCCATCGATGAGCGCAGGTACCGACTGGTATGCCTTCCGTACCAGCTTCTCAACTTCCAGGGCCCACTGTTGCAAGTTTTCACCAGAGCGCTGGACACGATCCTTCAGCTGCGCACGATACACGTGTTCCAGGTGAGCGTCACCGTATCTGGTTTCCAAGGCTTCTAGTAGCTGCTCGTAGGAAACATCGTCTCCGAGAGCTTCTAGGATGGTTAACGCCTTGTCTCGCAAACCCAATGTAAGCGCAGTCATGGCCTGGGCTTTGCTCCACCCGTTTGCCTTCTTAACGGCTTCAAACTGCTTTTTATAGGCTGACCATGAAGATGTCCCATCGAATGGCGGTACTTTAAATCCACGCGCTGAAGGTACGGCAGGTAAGGAAGTCGCAATCCCATCTCCAGCTTTCAGATTTCCCAGCTCTTTCCTCACATCTGTAATCTGGTTTTTTACATCTTCAATCCGAGTTTCGGCTTCCGTGATGCGGTTCTCAACATGATGAACTTGATCCTTCATCACATTCATCTCCTTGCCAAAAGTCGCTCGAAGATCTTTCATGAGGAGCGTCTGTTCCTCCTGGCGGCGTGCCTGCTCCTCCTTGTCACGCAGCAGCTGTTCTTCCAACCGGCGGGCCTGGTCCTCCTGGCGGCGTGCCTGCTCCTCCTGGCGGCGTGCCTGCTCCTCCTTGTCACGCAGTAGCTATTCTTCCAACCGGCGGGCCTGCTCCTCCTGGCGGCGTGCCTGCTCCTCCTTGTCCCGCAGCAGCTGTTCTTCCAACCGGCGGGCTTGCTCCTCCTGGTGGCGGGCCTGCTCCTCCTGGCGACGGGCTTGCTCCTGTAGCATCGCCATCAGCGCAGCAAAGTCTGGGGGTGCTGGCGCTGGAGATACCGTGGGCGGGCCTGCTTCCACCGTTGGCTGCTCCTGACCACCCAACCTCTCCGGCGTATTACCTCCGAAGCGCCTGCTGTCCAACTCCTGCTGGCGCTGACCCCTGGTACGGACGCCCTCTGTGTCTTCTTTCGGTAACACCGGCATTGTCCAAATCCCACTTCTGACACCAATTGTTACGAGCCGGGGTTCTACGGAATTAAAAATGCCGATCAAACTACCACAAAACACTTTATTTATTACAACACTAATTTACACTTCACTATAAGCTTCACTGAACACTTTAAATCGCACTTGAACTCGCAGGTATAACTCGTATTATCGCTCTGGAAATACTGATCCCCCGCCACCGAAGTGCTCCGCCTTTATAGTACGGTCATTACTCTAGATTACTCTAGAATCTTCACGGAAGAATTATCGCGAACATTCCACACCTTCGAGATGCTTCTAGATAACACGTTACATAGAAGTACCTTGACAGAACATTCCCGAAAGACGTTACGTAGTAGTACTGCGATTTGCTACTAGATGGCGCCGAGTTTGGTAGTCTTATTACTCGCTACGAGATGGCGTTACAATATGAATCTCATATTAATTATAATATCGACTATATATATTTATCTCCCTCCATTCCTCTTATGTACTGTATTGATTATATTTCCGGCATATTTTAGAAAAACGTCTCTGTGTTCTTTTAGGATCTGAGACAAATTGTTGTGGTTTAAATTTACGTTGTTTTTGAATTCAAAATCAAGACGTTCTCGGGCATGGATTGGGCATTCAATTATGAGTTGCGTGATGGTTTCATGTACGTCCGGGTCGCAGGCGCACGATGGGCTCGCCTTACACCTGAAACGGTGCAGGTATTCTGCGAACCCACCGTGCCCCGTAAGCAGTTGGGTGTTCGTGCCAGCGACCGGCATCTTGCGGACGATACTGTACGCCTCCACTGCACAAGGGAGGAAAAGCTTGGTGACGGAGGCGGTCGTACCTTTTTTGTACCTCTCATTCCACTCGTGAAGCGTGCGCTGACGCAGGACACGCTTCACGAATGAAATCGGATACAAACCGTAGTCCGGTGCCTTCTTCAACTTCAGAGCCGCCTCCTTGGCGAGTACGTTGGCTCGCTCATTGCCCTCCAGCCCCGCGTGGGCCTTGACCCAGAATAAGGAGATTTCCTTACCCTGGGCCATGCCTTGTCGAATGGCTGATCGGGCTTCCACCGCCAGGGGATGGAGGGCATGACGGTTAACTACCGTCAGAAGCGCGGCTCTGCTGTCGGAGAAGATGCCGAACGTGGTCGCGCCACGCCTGAGGATTTCACTGGCCGCTCTGCACAGCGCCAGGAGCTCGGCCTGGTAGACGGTGCAATGCGGCGCGAGAGCAAGTTTGAGGGCCTTGGTTTCGGCCGCGTTATTCCAAAACGATAACGCTGCACCGACCCGGCCCTCAATCTTGCTCCCGTCCGTAAATATACGTACATCCAAGTGGACGTATTTACTAATTTGTTCCTCGTCTACCAGGTCCACAAACTCAAGGGCGGTGTGCATAGCGGGGTGAGGAGCCTCAATTGCTCGGGCCATCCGTTCAGCCTCCCAGTTCTCAAGTCCTGGCTGGACCACTCCTCTCTTGGCCTCATACAATGAGGCCACCTCATGAATTCTGAGGTCCAGAGGGAGCAGGCCAGACAGGACCAGTGCCGAGTTCAGGGAGACCGTCCGGTAGGCCTTACACAATTTTTGCGCGAACCCGCGCTGCACCACGTTCAGCTGTTTTTGGACGCCAAGCTTATTCGCCGTTGTGTGCCAAGCACTGGCGGCGTACAATATCGTCGGCTCCACGGCAGCTACGTAGATCGTCCGGATCACCTCGGGGTGCAACCCCCAACTGATCCGGGCCATCCTCGCAAGCTTGTGATAGATGCCGATCGCTTTCCTGCAAATGTTTTTAATGTGGGTGTTAAAAGTGAGTTTGTGGTCGATAGTGAGTCCCAGTATTTTAATTTCCTCTGACAGAGGAATGCCCACCCCGCCCATGTGCAGGCGTGGGGCATCAAATTTGAGGCGCCGCGTAATCAACATTGCGCATGTTTTGTGGGGCGCGAATTTCAGTTTGTTTGCGATGCCCCACTCCCGCACATAGGCGAGGGAGGCATTTGCCTGTAGTTCAACTTCCAAGGCTGAGTCACCGTCGAACACCAACACCACATCATCCGCGAACGCTTGCACATACACGCACATTCTCTCCAGCCCATTCAGCAGTGGGTTTAATAGCAAGTTCCACAGCAGGGGACCTCCGATCGAGCCTTGGACGCAGCCTTTGTCCGTAGAGCGGCTGCACTCCTCGCCCGCGTACCTTACCCTTACCTTCCTTTCGCTAAGGTAGCTGCTGACCACCCGCCTCAAGTTTATCGGACACCCTTCCTCCGCCAGTCGTACTTTGATGACCGGCCACCAGGCGCTATCGAAGGCGCCCTCTATATCCAAGGACACCATAGTGACCATCCTCTTTGCGTCGAGTTTAGTCACTACGTGCCCCATGAGGTCATAGAGGGCGTCTTCGGTGCTCTTCTGGGGCATAAAGCCGTACTGGCGAGGACTTATCCGTGGTAAAAGATGAAACTTGAGTCGGGCGACCAGCATCCTCTCGTACACCTTTCCCAAGACGGGCAACAGGCCGATTGGTCTGTACGACTTGGGAACTGTGTACGAGTCCTTGCCTGGCTTTTTCAGCACCACCACCACGGCTTCCTTCCATATTTTAGGAAAGTAGCCGTGCCGGAGGCACTGATTAAGCAGCTCCAGGAAATATAAGGGGTCGGCCCTGACGGCGTGTGTACAGATGTCGGATGTAAATCCATCCGCCCCCGGAGCTTTCTTGGGGTTAAACCTGTGAAGAGCATCGTGCATTTCGTCGAGCGTAAAAGGTGGGTCATCACCATGATGACCCTCGCTGTTGACGTCTTCATCTACCTCCGCTGCCTTTTTTCTAATTACACGATGCCCCTCGTTGTCCTCCTCAACTCTATCTTCTGGGTAGAAGGTTTGAGCGAGGAGGTTGGCCGAACCCCAAGAATCCAGGTATGATCCGTTATGAATTAGAGGCTGGTCTTCTTCCCTCGCTGTGGCCCTCCCTATCACCCTATATATGCCCTCCCATACTCCCTCCCTGTCCTGCTTTCCGCAGAAGGCCTTCCAACTCTCGACCTGTGCCTTTTTTACTTCACTTTCATACATCTCCTTTTGCTCCAGGTACAGCATAACTACCCTCTCTCTCCGGACTGGGCATGCATTCCGGACCCGGCGCCTTTTGGTGTTGACGGCCCTCCGTAACTCGGCGAGCCTCTCCGACCACCACGGCATGGTAACAACATCTCTATTTTTAATACGGGGAATACTCTCCTCGCAGGTATCACTTATGATGCTAGTGTACGCTCCAATGACGGTCTCCAATTCCTGCGTATTCGCAATATCCTGGAGACCAGTTTGTCGGTCATGGAGCGCACCAGCCATTAGCAAGCCGAACTTCGGCCAATCAGCCTTTTTTGTGTGATACCTGCGAGTGGTTCTTTTTACAGAGAAACCCGAGGATTTTACCAGATTTATGTTGAATACCATGCCGTTGTGATCCGAGCTAGGCGCGAGGGTTTCGTCAACCCGCCAGGCGTCGACTCGCGGAAGCATGTCACTTGAACAGAACGTGACGTCCACGTAGCTGCTGTACCTCGTTACACCTCTCACAGTGTCGAAAGTCGGAATGTCTCCACTATTCAGGACATGGAGGTCCCATTCATCTAGGGCACCACTCAGTATGACGCCCCTGGGATCTTCGGACGTGCCACCCCACCAGGCACTCTTCGCATTGGCATCCCCTCCGAAGATAACAGATCGTGGACCCAAAGTACGCAGGACTCTCCCCAAGGTCTCCAGGTAGGGCTCAATGGGCTCGGTGGGTTCGAAATAAAAGGACACCAGCGTGATCGTCCAGGCGCTGGTCCGGATCCCCACCACTGCGACATTGTCGGTGGTGAGTTGCGGGTACTGAATGACGTCCAGTGTCGAGTCAAACACGACAATGGCCGCCTTTGCAGTCCCATCTCCTTGTCCAGCGTTCTGGAAGACCCTAACGCCCTGGTGTCCCTTCATTCTTCTCCCGTTGCCCACGTAAGGCTCCTGCACGAGTGCTATAGCTACCTTACGCCTGGAGGCCTCGAGTAAGAAGTCTTGGGTTGCCACCTGCTTCTTCTTCAGGTTTGCCTGCGCAATTCTGTATGGGGCGACAATGCCAGGGACGCCCTTAGCAGTACTGAGTGGTTGCCCGTGCTATTTCATCCCATCTCATTCTGACCGGGCATGAGCTGGTCATCGCTCCGTGCCGTGTGTTACTCAGACCCTCCCTGCGACAGTTGCAGCAGGAAGGCTGCGTTCCCACCTGCAGCTCCGGGCACTTGGCCTTCAAATGAAGGCCGCCACAGTGGCTGCAGGTGGGTTCCGTACTCTTGCAGTACTTCCTGCTATGCCCGTAGCCTAAACATAGGGAGCACTGCACCAGAGGCGATTGGTCTGCGACCCTAACTGGTTGCAGATCAATGTGCAGCCTCCCCATGTCCAGAGCACGGGACCACACCGTCGGGGAGACTCTGAGCACCACATGGCACGTCAGAGGATTTCTCGCGTTCCGCCTGTATTGCACGGAGATGCGATCTTGTTCCTTTGACAGGTCGCGGAAAATCTCGCGGTTGCGAGTCCTGATCGCTGCAAGTAAATCTTCGTCCTTATGGACTTTAAGGACTCCGTACAATACTAGCAGAGGGTCGCGGTTTTTAATGTCCTCGATGCAAAGGCCCCTCTCCCTATCTCCGAGCCTTTGCATTGCCCTCTTTCGTTCCTCTTCCGTCCTATATCCTATTATAACCCTTTTATCCTTCGCCTTTCTTATTTTCTCCACTCGTATCCATCCCTCATCCTCATTAGCTACCTTCCTCAATCTTTCAATCACCTCATCGCTCGTTTCCTGTTCATCTCTTGACGTAATCACCACCGAGTGCAGTGCGGTCCTCGCCGGAGGCAGGTGTTCGCCTCGGCCCGCTACTGCACCTGCATACGTCATTCGCTCTTTACTCTCCCTTTCTCTCACTCTCACATCCATCCCTTCTACCTTTTCTTTCATCTCACTCATAATCCTATTGCTCTCTTCCATTCTTCTCTCATTTTCCCTCAAGTACCTTGCATTCCTCTCTATTTGTGCATTTAGTTTCTCCTCCATTGTTTTTATTCTCCTTACCACCTTTTCTGTATTTTTTCTGTCTTCTGGCATTTGGAGGGCCTCTGTCGTGGTTTCCTCTTTAAATAATTTAAGTAAATCTGTTAACGCCTCAAGTGCGCCGGTTTTAAGGTCTGTCCGCATGTTCCTAGTCTGATTAATGCAGGATTTGCCCCACGCCACTAACTTCCTAGCCCTAGCTATGCGGTCTGGTGGGGTAGGTGAGGCGAGTACCTCCACTATTTCCTCCTCCTGTGCTGGTGGTTGAGGTGGTACCTCAGCTGTGACCATGGTGGTTGCGGCGATGATGGTAGTAGCCGGAGTGGTCGTGGTGGCGGCTATGGTGGTGGTGGCGGAGGCGGCGGCGATGGTGGTGCTGGTGTGGTTAGGTTAGGTTAGGTTTTTTTTTTTTTTTTTTTTGTTGAGTCAATTGGTTTTTAGTTCAGGAGTGGCGCTTATGGAGTACGCCCTCTCCTGGAACCGTTTGCAAGTTGATTGTTTAAATGTTATGTGCCGTTAAAGTGTTTTAGTTGATTTACGATATAGGTGATGTGGTGGAGGAATGAGTTACGTGTTTCGGTGTTGTTTGTTAATTTAATTAGGAGAAGGGGGTCTTGAGGATCGATATTGTTGTTTTGGCAGATATGTGTAAATGTTAGTCGTGAAAGTGCGAATCTGGGGCAGTGATAAATAAGGTGTTGGAAGGTCTGCGAGATTGTGTTGGTGCAAGGACAGAGGTCGTTGTCAGTGATGTGAAATCGGAAGAGGTATGATTTGTGGAAGGCATGGTTGGTGAGGAATTGGGTTATTGGAAAGGTGAGTTTGACTTTGGAGAGGAAGTTCGTGAGGTAATGATAGGTAGGAAGGAGTTGCTTGGTGTGGATTGACGCGGCGGAATTTTCGTAGAGTTGTTGTGAGGAGGTGAGAAGGTTTGTTTTGTGTATGTGTTTTATGTATGAAAGAGGTGTGTGAGAGTGGTCTGGTTGTTTGTGCAGGAAAGCCGCAGCTTTAGCCGCCGTGTCAGCTGCCTCGTTGCCAGGGATTCCGGCATGGGCTTTTACCCAGGCGAATTGTATTTGGATGTTTTGGGTTTTGGCAAAGTGCAATTGGCGGAATATGTTGACTGCGAATGTGTTATGGCTGTAGGGATTGGAAAGTTCGAGGAGAGCAGATTTGGAGTCGGAGAAGATGTAGTAGGAGTATGATTTAATTTTGTTGCTGATTATAAATTGACAGACTTTTTCAATGGCAAGCATTTCTGCTTGGAAAACGGAGCAGGAGGGGTGTAACTTGAATTTTTTAACTGTAGGAGAGGTGGAATGCGGACTGAAGGCGACGAAGGCTGCTCCTACGACATCGTCATGCCGACTACCGTCGGTAAAGATATTACAGTAGTTATCGGTTTGGAGGTCTATGTATTCCTCTGTAGTGAATATTTCCAGGAAGGTTATGGGTTCCCGGAGGGAGGGGTGAAGAAGAGAGGATGGGAGAGAGGGTTTTTCAACGGGGATGTCAAGAGGAAGGAATGATGAGGCGCCACGGAGTTTAGAAGTTTCAATGTCCGAGATGCTTTTAATTTTTTCTGGTAGAGGGGTTAATTGTGCAAGTGTTATTGATGTTATTGTGCTGTTGGTTCGGAAGCCGTGAATTATCTTTATGGCAAATAACCTTTGGAAAGAGAGTAGTTGTTTGACTACAACTTTGTATTCCAGGGCACTGGACCAGACTGATGAAGCGTAAGATATGATGGGGGTGATGACTTGGTCGTAAATTATTCGGATATTATCGGAGTGGATGCCCCAAGTGGGTCTAGTGTAAATAAGGAGCTTGTAGAATATTTGTTTGGCTTTTTCAATTATGTGGTTAGCGTGTTTTATGAATTTTAATTTGTCGTCTATTATGACTCCTAAGTATTTGAGTTCTTTTGTAAATTTTAGCTTTGTGTTGTTCATATGTATGTTTAATTTAGTAGATTTATTGGTGAAGCCTATGATGGTCGTTTTCTCTGGGCCGAAGTGAAGTTTGACATTTTTCCCCCATTCATTAATATGGTGCAGTGCCAGATTAGTTGTATTTTCTAAAGTGGTGAGATCGGTCGAATGTGTTGTCAGAAGGACATCGTCAGCAAATGCTTGTATATGACAGTTATCTGGAAGGGAGAGGTCGAGGAGCTCGTCCATGATAAGGTTCCACATAGTGGGACCACATACGGAGCCCTGGATGCAGCCGCGAGTCATGTTTTTGGTGGTTTCGATGTCAGAGAAGGTAAGTCCCACTGTTCTATTAGTTATGTAGCTAATCAGAATGTTATATAAGTTGCTGGGGCAATTGTAATGACGCAGTCTAATAAATATAGCAGGCCACCAAGCATTATCAAAGGCTGCCTTTATGTCCAGTGATATAGTAATTACGTGTTCACCGTGTGATTTATATGATTTAATGGCATGGACAGCGTTTGAAATGGCCTGGGAGGTGGAGACTTGCTGTTTAAATCCAAATTGTTTATTATTATTGAGGTTGTTGATGTTAAGGTGATAAATGAGGCGATCGATTATTAGCCTTTCTAGCAGTTTGCCAAAAACATTAATGAGGCCAATGGGACGGAATGAGGATAAGTTAGTATAATTAGGTTTGTTAGGTTTCGGAATGATTTTAACGACAGCATGCTTCCATGGCAAGGGGAAGTAGGTTAGTTCAAGGCATCTATTGTATATTTTAGTTAGATAATCGGGAAATTGATTGGCGAACTGTAGGCAAATATCTGCGGTTAAGTGGTCAACGCCAGGTGCCTTTTTGTGGCTCATATGATTTAGGCCATTCAGAATTTCGGTTGTGGTAAATGGAGGTTCAGATGGAGTGAGAAGAGGTTGGTTCATTGAGGATCTAATCGATTGCTGTGAAGGGGTAAAGTCGATGGTGTCATCAGGGAAGAAGTTATCCATTAGGGCATTAGCAGTTTCCAAGGCGTCGGTGGAATAGGTGCCGTCGTTAAGAAGAAGGGTGGATGGTGGTTGTGTTAGTGGTTTTGTTTTAATGATTCGGTTGGTGACTGACCAGACGTTTTCTTTTACTTGTTGGTTGCAAAATTCCTTGAAATGTTGGGTGGATGTGGCGCAGAAGGCTTCGGAGTAAGCTTTTCTAGCAATTTGTCTCTCAGCAATAACCTCGTTGAGAGGGAGACCGCGTCGTTTGTATCGGGAGAGTTTGTGGTGTGTCCGGAGTGCGTTGGCTTTAAGCTCTTGCAAGTGGTCATTCCAGAAAGGGGGTTTTTTTGGCGCGCCGCGAGTTCGAGGTAGAATACTATCGCAGGCGTGTTGAATGGCTTTTGTGACATCATCTACAAGGGTGTCAAGATCTTGTGTGTTAAATTCGTTGATACGTTCGATGGAAGGCAGTCTCTCGCGGATCGCATCAGTGAACCTATCAATAATTCTATCCCATGATACAGTTGTCGTGTTATATTTGTATGTAGATAGCTTTTTGGTTTTAGTGAAGCGTGTGCTAGTAAATGAGACATAAAAGGTGATGGAATTATGGTCTGAACTAGGAATTAAGTTGAGGTCAACCATCCAATTGGTGATGCTGATGGATGAGCGGTTGCTTGCTAGTGTGAGATCAATAATTGATTCACGTGGTTGATTGTGGGTTACGGTCTGAAATGTGGGTGTGTTTCCTTCGTTATTGATAATTAAATTGTTGTTGGTGACAAAATCTGCGATTAAGTCTCCTCTGTCGTTGCATCTGTTTGAGCCCCACCAGTGGTGCCATCCATTAAAATCACCGCATATAAGGAAAGTGGAGTTGCGATTGTGGTTTATGAAGTCCTCAAGGGTATTGAGGGTGTTGTAGGGATCAATGCGGGGTTCGATATATACGGAAACAAGATGAATTTGGTGATTTGTAAGACTATCTTTACACTGTACAATACATATATTCGAGTTGGAGTGACTGGTGATGCCTAGTGCGGAGGAAATGTTTTTGCGGATGGCTATGGATGCACGGGTGGGACGAGCGGTGGGAAATTGATAGAGCGTATACATCTGGTTATCGAGTTTCATTCGCTCGTTTGTTCCTGTGTAGGGTTCCGTAATGAAAGCAAAGTCAGGTTTGTTATTGTCAAGGTAGACGCAAAGTTCATGTAAAGCATTTCTGCTTTTGCCAAGGTTAATTTGAATGGCGTTGGGTTTTATGACTGATGGTGAGTTAAACAGGGTGTTGGGTGTATTATTGAGTATACTACTATTATGGTCCATAATCGGTCCTGGAACGAGTGCGTGCAGCCATAAAGATTTTCCTTGGACAGGTATTTGAAGTTGCGCTATGGTCTAATTTATCATTACCCTTGTTGCCTTTTTCTTGATGAACTTTGCAGTTGAAACATGTGGATTTTGTTGAGTCGTTCTTGTTTGGGCAGTCCTTGTACTCGTGACCAGAGTCAGAGCAATGGGAGCAGTTAATTTCCTCAGAAGTGCAGTGGTTACGAGTGTGTCCGAATTTCAGGCATTTAAAGCATTGTAAAAGAGGAGTGAACTCTTCTACATGAACTCGTTGGTGGTCCACATTGAGTTTCTGTAGGTTGACGATGGTGCGCCATAGTGGCGGAGATACCATGAAGACGGCGTTGTAGAGGGACCTATTTCTGTTTCCTCGTTTAAATTTAAGGGTGATTTCATCGGAATTAAAATTGTTTTGGTTTGTGATTGTTTCTGTTAATAGTTCTAATGGGATGGAGTTGGAGATGCCTTTAACTATTATCATGGGTTTTAATTTTTTGCCAGCTTCGGCCTGAAGGTTAGTGGTTTTGTTGATTTTAGTGAGAGCAAGGTCCCTTTGCTCGGTAGTGTCGAATTCAACGCGAATCTTATTGTTGCTGACATTGGTAGTCCTAGAGGGCGCAAAGTTAGTGTCCTTGAAGGTAACACGCTGCCGGAAGTGTTGTAGAGTTTCAGTAGAACTTTGCACGTTGCTGGTGGAGGAGACGATTAGGGAGGGTTTGGTGGTGGGAATTTTGGGGGTTTTAGGGCGCGCGGGGAAGGTGAGGACCGACGAGTAGAGGGGTTGGGTGGGGTTAACTGCATTATTCGGTGTTTGTCTCATTTGTTTCACCGTGCTGCAGACATCCCTAAGTTGTTCTTTGACTGGTATAAGTTCAGTGACCAGATGATTTTTTATAACGGAAGTGATGGTGGAGATGAGATTGTTACTCAAGCCCTCACAAGATTCATCGTTTGGAATGGAGGTAGGTGTAGGAGTTGGGTTAACTGGAGAGGCCATAAGGTGTGACTTCTGTAGGTCACTAATGGTGTCAAAGATTTGAAGGATCGCCGCCCTGTCCTCCTTCTTCAGGCTTTTGCCTCTGGTGAGTAGATTGCGTGCGGTTTTAATATTTTGAGTCAGCTTATTGTGAAATTCAGCAGTAGGTGAGTCGGTAAAAGATGACAGCGACAGAGATTGAGAGAAAATAGGAGGAGGTGAACGCGGTCTTGAAAGGGTAGGGACAGATGTATTGAGTTCATCACAGTCTGAGGATAAGGGAATGAGGGGCTGAGAAAGTAGAAGCGGAGGGGCAACGGGTTGAGAAAGTATGGGGCAAGTGAGGAATGAAGGTTGAGTGCTAGTTTCACAGCTCTCATCGTCTGACAGTGCTAATCTTGCCACTGTAAAGGTACTGTCTAGATTAGTTTTTTCCGGCGGTACTGCTGGTGGCCGAGCCTTCCTCATAGGTTGGGGGCTCTTAAAAAGCGCCATAGTGGTTTAACAACAATAGGAAATTGAAATGAGAAAACTGATAGTAAAATGAACTTCGAAATAAGTAAAGGAATATGTATATATGTAGTCAAAACAAGGAGATTAAAAGTTAAAGAATTTAGAAAAATAAAGTTAACCAAATAAAAATTTTAGTCTGTCTTTTGGTATATTTTACCTACGGCGACCTTCCAGTGCTCCGGATTGAGAGTCTAGGTCCCTGAACGAGAAAACAGGGCGGGTGGGCGGGCGATCGCACGCAGTTTTTTGCGATTTTCTCGGAAACTATAAGACCTAGAAAAATAAATGATACGTCTAAAGATAGGTATTTAGACGGGCTATATTGTGACGTAATAATAATATTTGGTGTAGTATAAAAAATTGAAATTATAGCACTTTGACTGTTTTTGAGGCACCAAGTGTACAACAAACGTGAAATTTAATACAACTAAATATCAACCTTTATCAACAAACGGGGTGCCCAGAAAAAGTCTAGGTCTAGAACAAAATTTGGATTAAACAATTCTGAAACTACTATTTGGTACACCAAGTGCACCGCGAAATGAAGATTTCTGCAGCTAAATATGAGTTTTTACTATTGAAGTCTGTACCGCCAGAAAGCGCCTCTGGAGAGGTATCTAGCGGTATAGATGATTTGTTTAAAATTTGAGGTTTTATTTGTAAAATTTACGGTTTTATATGAAAAGTTAGGGTTAGGTTAGGTAAATATTTTTTAAAACGAGCGAATCCGGGCGAACGTTATATGTATGTAACGGGTGCGACAAGAGGATGTCAAAACTGTAAAAAATATCGATGTAGGTCAAAAACTGAGAGAGTTATGCTGTCAAGAAGGTTAAAAATTCGTTGATATTTCGCTACAAGTGTTCCTCTAAGGTGGATTTTGAGAAATTTCTATGGTAGCTTTATATAATGCAACACGCAGTTTCCTGCTATTTTCTCGGAAACTATAAGACCTAGAAAAATAAATGATACGTCTAAAGATAGGTATTTAGACGGGCTATATTGTGACGTAATAATAATATTTGGTGTAGTATAAAAAATTGAAATTATAGCACTTTGACTGTTTTTGAGGCACCAAGTGTACAACAAACGTGAAATTTAATACAACTAAATATCAACCTTTATCAACAAACGGGGTGCCCAGAAAAAGTCTAGGTCTAGAACAAAATTTGGATTAAACAATTCTGAAACTACTATTTGGTACACCAAGTGCACCGCGAAATGAAGATTTCTGCAGCTAAATATGAGTTTTTACTATTGAAGTCTGTACCGCCAGAAAGCGCCTCTGGAGAGGTATCTAGCGGTATAGATGATTTGTTTAAAATTTGAGGTTTTATTTGTAAAATTTACGGTTTTATATGAAAAGTTAGGGTTAGGTTAGGTAAATATTTTTTAAAACGAGCGAATCCGGGCGAACGTTATATGTATGTAACGGGTGCGACAAGAGGATGTCAAAACTGTAAAAAATATCGATGTAGGTCAAAAACTGAGAGAGTTATGCTGTCAAGAAGGTTAAAAATTCGTTGATATTTCGCTACAAGTGTTCCTCTAAGGTGGATTTTGAGAAATTTCTATGGTAGCTTTATATAATGCAACACGCAGTTTCCTGCTATTTTCTCGGAAACTATAAGACCTAGAAAAATAAATGATACGTCTAAAGATAGGTATTTAGACGGGCTATATTGTGACGTAATAATAATATTTGGTGTAGTATAAAAAATTGAAATTATAGCACTTTGACTGTTTTTGAGGCACCAAGTGTACAACAAACGTGAAATTTAATACAACTAAATATCAACCTTTATCAACAAACGGGGTGCCCAGAAAAAGTCTAGGTCTAGAACAAAATTTGGATTAAACAATTCTGAAACTACTATTTGGTACACCAAGTGCACCGCGAAATGAAGATTTCTGCAGCTAAATATGAGTTTTTACTATTGAAGTCTGTACCGCCAGAAAGCGCCTCTGGAGAGGTATCTAGCGGTATAGATGATTTGTTTAAAATTTGAGGTTTTATTTGTAAAATTTACGGTTTTATATGAAAAGTTAGGGTTAGGTTAGGTAAATATTTTTTAAAACGAGCGAATCCGGGCGAACGTTATATGTATGTAACGGGTGCGACAAGAGGATGTCAAAACTGTAAAAAATATCGATGTAGGTCAAAAACTGAGAGAGTTATGCTGTCAAGAAGGTTAAAAATTCGTTGATATTTCGCTACAAGTGTTCCTCTAAGGTGGATTTTGAGAAATTTCTATGGTAGCTTTATATAATGCAACACGCAGTTTCCTGCTATTTTCTCGGAAACTATAAGACCTAGAAAAATAAATGATACGTCTAAAGATAGGTATTTAGACGGGCTATATTGTGACGTAATAATAATATTTGGTGTAGTATAAAAAATTGAAATTATAGCACTTTGACTGTTTTTGAGGCACCAAGTGTACAACAAACGTGAAATTTAATACAACTAAATATCAACCTTTATCAACAAACGGGGTGCCCAGAAAAAGTCTAGGTCTAGAACAAAATTTGGATTAAACAATTCTGAAACTACTATTTGGTACACCAAGTGCACCGCGAAATGAAGATTTCTGCAGCTAAATATGAGTTTTTACTATTGAAGTCTGTACCGCCAGAAAGCGCCTCTGGAGAGGTATCTAGCGGTATAGATGATTTGTTTAAAATTTGAGGTTTTATTTGTAAAATTTACGGTTTTATATGAAAAGTTAGGGTTAGGTTAGGTAAATATTTTTTAAAACGAGCGAATCCGGGCGAACGTTATATGTATGTAACGGGTGCGACAAGAGGATGTCAAAACTGTAAAAAATATCGATGTAGGTCAAAAACTGAGAGAGTTATGCTGTCAAGAAGGTTAAAAATTCGTTGATATTTCGCTACAAGTGTTCCTCTAAGGTGGATTTTGAGAAATTTCTATGGTAGCTTTATATAATGCAACACGCAGTTTCCTGCTATTTTCTCGGAAACTATAAGACCTAGAAAAATAAATGATACGTCTAAAGATAGGTATTTAGACGGGCTATATTGTGACGTAATAATAATATTTGGTGTAGTATAAAAAATTGAAATTATAGCACTTTGACTGTTTTTGAGGCACCAAGTGTACAACAAACGTGAAATTTAATACAACTAAATATCAACCTTTATCAACAAACGGGGTGCCCAGAAAAAGTCTAGGTCTAGAACAAAATTTGGATTAAACAATTCTGAAACTACTATTTGGTACACCAAGTGCACCGCGAAATGAAGATTTCTGCAGCTAAATATGAGTTTTTACTATTGAAGTCTGTACCGCCAGAAAGCGCCTCTGGAGAGGTATCTAGCGGTATAGATGATTTGTTTAAAATTTGAGGTTTTATTTGTAAAATTTACGGTTTTATATGAAAAGTTAGGGTTAGGTTAGGTAAATATTTTTTAAAACGAGCGAATCCGGGCGAACGTTATATGTATGTAACGGGTGCGACAAGAGGATGTCAAAACTGTAAAAAATATCGATGTAGGTCAAAAACTGAGAGAGTTATGCTGTCAAGAAGGTTAAAAATTCGTTGATATTTCGCTACAAGTGTTCCTCTAAGGTGGATTTTGAGAAATTTCTATGGTAGCTTTATATAATGCAACACGCAGTTTCCTGCTATTTTCTCGGAAACTATAAGACCTAGAAAAATAAATGATACGTCTAAAGATAGGTATTTAGACGGGCTATATTGTGACGTAATAATAATATTTGGTGTAGTATAAAAAATTGAAATTATAGCACTTTGACTGTTTTTGAGGCACCAAGTGTACCACAAAAGTGAAATTTAATACAACTAAATATCAACCTTTATCAACAAACGGGGTGCCCAGAAAAAGTCTAGGTCTAGAACAAAATTTGGATTAAACAATTCTGAAACTACTATTTGGTACACCAAGTGCACCGCGAAATGAAGATTTCTGCAGCTAAATATGAGTTTTTACTATTGAAGTCTGTACCGCCAGAAAGCGCCTCTGGAGAGGTATCTAGCGGTATAGATGATTTGTTTAAAATTTGAGGTTTTATTTGTAAAATTTACGGTTTTATATGAAAAGTTAGGGTTAGGTTAGGTAAATATTTTTTAAAACGAGCGAATCCGGGCGAACGTTATATGTATGTAACGGGTGCGACAAGAGGATGTCAAAACTGTAAAAAATATCGATGTAGGTCAAAAACTGAGAGAGTTATGCTGTCAAGAAGGTTAAAAATTCGTTGATATTTCGCTACAAGTGTTCCTCTAAGGTGGATTTTGAGAAATTTCTATGGTAGCTTTATATAATGCAACACGCAGTTTCCTGCTATTTTCTCGGAAACTATAAGACCTAGAAAAATAAATGATACGTCTAAAGATAGGTATTTAGACGGGCTATATTGTGACGTAATAATAATATTTGGTGTAGTATAAAAAATTGAAATTATAGCACTTTGACTGTTTTTGAGGCACCAAGTGTACCACAAAAGTGAAATTTAATACAACTAAATATCAACCTTTATCAACAAACGGGGTGCCCAGAAAAAGTCTAGGTCTAGAACAAAATTTGGATTAAACAATTCTGAAACTACTATTTGGTACACCAAGTGCACCGCGAAATGAAGATTTCTGCAGCTAAATATGAGTTTTTACTATTGAAGTCTGTACCGCCAGAAAGCGCCTCTGGAGAGGTATCTAGCGGTATAGATGATTTGTTTAAAATTTGAGGTTTTATTTGTAAAATTTACGGTTTTATATGAAAAGTTAGGGTTAGGTTAGGTAAATATTTTTTAAAACGAGCGAATCCGGGCGAACGTTATATGTATGTAACGGGTGCGACAAGAGGATGTCAAAACTGTAAAAAATATCGATGTAGGTCAAAAACTGAGAGAGTTATGCTGTCAAGAAGGTTAAAAATTCGTTGATATTTCGCTACAAGTGTTCCTCTAAGGTGGATTTTGAGAAATTTCTATGGTAGCTTTATATAATGCAACACGCAGTTTCCTGCTATTTTCTCGGAAACTATAAGACCTAGAAAAATAAATGATACGTCTAAAGATAGGTATTTAGACGGGCTATATTGTGACGTAATAATAATATTTGGTGTAGTATAAAAAATTGAAATTATAGCACTTTGACTGTTTTTGAGGCACCAAGTGTACCACAAAAGTGAAATTTAATACAACTAAATATCAACCTTTATCAACAAACGGGGTGCCCAGAAAAAGTCTAGGTCTAGAACAAAATTTGGATTAAACAATTCTGAAACTACTATTTGGTACACCAAGTGCACCGCGAAATGAAGATTTCTGCAGCTAAATATGAGTTTTTACTATTGAAGTCTGTACCGCCAGAAAGCGCCTCTGGAGAGGTATCTAGCGGTATAGATGATTTGTTTAAAATTTGAGGTTTTATTTGTAAAATTTACGGTTTTATATGAAAAGTTAGGGTTAGGTTAGGTAAATATTTTTTAAAACGAGCGAATCCGGGCGAACGTTATATGTATGTAACGGGTGCGACAAGAGGATGTCAAAACTGTAAAAAATATCGATGTAGGTCAAAAACTGAGAGAGTTATGCTGTCAAGAAGGTTAAAAATTCGTTGATATTTCGCTACAAGTGTTCCTCTAAGGTGGATTTTGAGAAATTTCTATGGTAGCTTTATATAATGCAACACGCAGTTTCCTGCTATTTTCTCGGAAACTATAAGACCTAGAAAAATAAATGATACGTCTAAAGATAGGTATTTAGACGGGCTATATTGTGACGTAATAATAATATTTGGTGTAGTATAAAAAATTGAAATTATAGCACTTTGACTGTTTTTGAGGCACCAAGTGTACCACAAAAGTGAAATTTAATACAACTAAATATCAACCTTTATCAACAAACGGGGTGCCCAGAAAAAGTCTAGGTCTAGAACAAAATTTGGATTAAACAATTCTGAAACTACTATTTGGTACACCAAGTGCACCGCGAAATGAAGATTTCTGCAGCTAAATATGAGTTTTTACTATTGAAGTCTGTACCGCCAGAAAGCGCCTCTGGAGAGGTATCTAGCGGTATAGATGATTTGTTTAAAATTTGAGGTTTTATTTGTAAAATTTACGGTTTTATATGAAAAGTTAGGGTTAGGTTAGGTAAATATTTTTTAAAACGAGCGAATCCGGGCGAACGTTATATGTATGTAACGGGTGCGACAAGAGGATGTCAAAACTGTAAAAAATATCGATGTAGGTCAAAAACTGAGAGAGTTATGCTGTCAAGAAGGTTAAAAATTCGTTGATATTTCGCTACAAGTGTTCCTCTAAGGTGGATTTTGAGAAATTTCTATGGTAGCTTTATATAATGCAACACGCAGTTTCCTGCTATTTTCTCGGAAACTATAAGACCTAGAAAAATAAATGATACGTCTAAAGATAGGTATTTAGACGGGCTATATTGTGACGTAATAATAATATTTGGTGTAGTATAAAAAATTGAAATTATAGCACTTTGACTGTTTTTGAGGCACCAAGTGTACCACAAAAGTGAAATTTAATACAACTAAATATCAACCTTTATCAACAAACGGGGTGCCCAGAAAAAGTCTAGGTCTAGAACAAAATTTGGATTAAACAATTCTGAAACTACTATTTGGTACACCAAGTGCACCGCGAAATGAAGATTTCTGCAGCTAAATATGAGTTTTTACTATTGAAGTCTGTACCGCCAGAAAGCGCCTCTGGAGAGGTATCTAGCGGTATAGATGATTTGTTTAAAATTTGAGGTTTTATTTGTAAAATTTACGGTTTTATATGAAAAGTTAGGGTTAGGTTAGGTAAATATTTTTTAAAACGAGCGAATCCGGGCGAACGTTATATGTATGTAACGGGTGCGACAAGAGGATGTCAAAACTGTAAAAAATATCGATGTAGGTCAAAAACTGAGAGAGTTATGCTGTCAAGAAGGTTAAAAATTCGTTGATATTTCGCTACAAGTGTTCCTCTAAGGTGGATTTTGAGAAATTTCTATGGTAGCTTTATATAATGCAACACGCAGTTTCCTGCTATTTTCTCGGAAACTATAAGACCTAGAAAAATAAATGATACGTCTAAAGATAGGTATTTAGACGGGCTATATTGTGACGTAATAATAATATTTGGTGTAGTATAAAAAATTGAAATTATAGCACTTTGACTGTTTTTGAGGCACCAAGTGTACCACAAAAGTGAAATTTAATACAACTAAATATCAACCTTTATCAACAAACGGGGTGCCCAGAAAAAGTCTAGGTCTAGAACAAAATTTGGATTAAACAATTCTGAAACTACTATTTGGTACACCAAGTGCACCGCGAAATGAAGATTTCTGCAGCTAAATATGAGTTTTTACTATTGAAGTCTGTACCGCCAGAAAGCGCCTCTGGAGAGGTATCTAGCGGTATAGATGATTTGTTTAAAATTTGAGGTTTTATTTGTAAAATTTACGGTTTTATATGAAAAGTTAGGGTTAGGTTAGGTAAATATTTTTTAAAACGAGCGAATCCGGGCGAACGTTATATGTATGTAACGGGTGCGACAAGAGGATGTCAAAACTGTAAAAAATATCGATGTAGGTCAAAAACTGAGAGAGTTATGCTGTCAAGAAGGTTAAAAATTCGTTGATATTTCGCTACAAGTGTTCCTCTAAGGTGGATTTTGAGAAATTTCTATGGTAGCTTTATATAATGCAACACGCAGTTTCCTGCTATTTTCTCGGAAACTATAAGACCTAGAAAAATAAATGATACGTCTAAAGATAGGTATTTAGACGGGCTATATTGTGACGTAATAATAATATTTGGTGTAGTATAAAAAATTGAAATTATAGCACTTTGACTGTTTTTGAGGCACCAAGTGTACCACAAAAGTGAAATTTAATACAACTAAATATCAACCTTTATCAACAAACGGGGTGCCCAGAAAAAGTCTAGGTCTAGAACAAAATTTGGATTAAACAATTCTGAAACTACTATTTGGTACACCAAGTGCACCGCGAAATGAAGATTTCTGCAGCTAAATATGAGTTTTTACTATTGAAGTCTGTACCGCCAGAAAGCGCCTCTGGAGAGGTATCTAGCGGTATAGATGATTTGTTTAAAATTTGAGGTTTTATTTGTAAAATTTACGGTTTTATATGAAAAGTTAGGGTTAGGTTAGGTAAATATTTTTTAAAACGAGCGAATCCGGGCGAACGTTATATGTATGTAACGGGTGCGACAAGAGGATGTCAAAACTGTAAAAAATATCGATGTAGGTCAAAAACTGAGAGAGTTATGCTGTCAAGAAGGTTAAAAATTCGTTGATATTTCGCTACAAGTGTTCCTCTAAGGTGGATTTTGAGAAATTTCTATGGTAGCTTTATATAATGCAACACGCAGTTTCCTGCTATTTTCTCGGAAACTATAAGACCTAGAAAAATAAATGATACGTCTAAAGATAGGTATTTAGACGGGCTATATTGTGACGTAATAATAATATTTGGTGTAGTATAAAAAATTGAAATTATAGCACTTTGACTGTTTTTGAGGCACCAAGTGTACCACAAAAGTGAAATTTAATACAACTAAATATCAACCTTTATCAACAAACGGGGTGCCCAGAAAAAGTCTAGGTCTAGAACAAAATTTGGATTAAACAATTCTGAAACTACTATTTGGTACACCAAGTGCACCGCGAAATGAAGATTTCTGCAGCTAAATATGAGTTTTTACTATTGAAGTCTGTACCGCCAGAAAGCGCCTCTGGAGAGGTATCTAGCGGTATAGATGATTTGTTTAAAATTTGAGGTTTTATTTGTAAAATTTACGGTTTTATATGAAAAGTTAGGGTTAGGTTAGGTAAATATTTTTTAAAACGAGCGAATCCGGGCGAACGTTATATGTATGTAACGGGTGCGACAAGAGGATGTCAAAACTGTAAAAAATATCGATGTAGGTCAAAAACTGAGAGAGTTATGCTGTCAAGAAGGTTAAAAATTCGTTGATATTTCGCTACAAGTGTTCCTCTAAGGTGGATTTTGAGAAATTTCTATGGTAGCTTTATATAATGCAACACGCAGTTTCCTGCTATTTTCTCGGAAACTATAAGACCTAGAAAAATAAATGATACGTCTAAAGATAGGTATTTAGACGGGCTATATTGTGACGTAATAATAATATTTGGTGTAGTATAAAAAATTGAAATTATAGCACTTTGACTGTTTTTGAGGCACCAAGTGTACCACAAAAGTGAAATTTAATACAACTAAATATCAACCTTTATCAACAAACGGGGTGCCCAGAAAAAGTCTAGGTCTAGAACAAAATTTGGATTAAACAATTCTGAAACTACTATTTGGTACACCAAGTGCACCGCGAAATGAAGATTTCTGCAGCTAAATATGAGTTTTTACTATTGAAGTCTGTACCGCCAGAAAGCGCCTCTGGAGAGGTATCTAGCGGTATAGATGATTTGTTTAAAATTTGAGGTTTTATTTGTAAAATTTACGGTTTTATATGAAAAGTTAGGGTTAGGTTAGGTAAATATTTTTTAAAACGAGCGAATCCGGGCGAACGTTATATGTATGTAACGGGTGCGACAAGAGGATGTCAAAACTGTAAAAAATATCGATGTAGGTCAAAAACTGAGAGAGTTATGCTGTCAAGAAGGTTAAAAATTCGTTGATATTTCGCTACAAGTGTTCCTCTAAGGTGGATTTTGAGAAATTTCTATGGTAGCTTTATATAATGCAACACGCAGTTTCCTGCTATTTTCTCGGAAACTATAAGACCTAGAAAAATAAATGATACGTCTAAAGATAGGTATTTAGACGGGCTATATTGTGACGTAATAATAATATTTGGTGTAGTATAAAAAATTGAAATTATAGCACTTTGACTGTTTTTGAGGCACCAAGTGTACCACAAAAGTGAAATTTAATACAACTAAATATCAACCTTTATCAACAAACGGGGTGCCCAGAAAAAGTCTAGGTCTAGAACAAAATTTGGATTAAACAATTCTGAAACTACTATTTGGTACACCAAGTGCACCGCGAAATGAAGATTTCTGCAGCTAAATATGAGTTTTTACTATTGAAGTCTGTACCGCCAGAAAGCGCCTCTGGAGAGGTATCTAGCGGTATAGATGATTTGTTTAAAATTTGAGGTTTTATTTGTAAAATTTACGGTTTTATATGAAAAGTTAGGGTTAGGTTAGGTAAATATTTTTTAAAACGAGCGAATCCGGGCGAACGTTATATGTATGTAACGGGTGCGACAAGAGGATGTCAAAACTGTAAAAAATATCGATGTAGGTCAAAAACTGAGAGAGTTATGCTGTCAAGAAGGTTAAAAATTCGTTGATATTTCGCTACAAGTGTTCCTCTAAGGTGGATTTTGAGAAATTTCTATGGTAGCTTTATATAATGCAACACGCAGTTTCCTGCTATTTTCTCGGAAACTATAAGACCTAGAAAAATAAATGATACGTCTAAAGATAGGTATTTAGACGGGCTATATTGTGACGTAATAATAATATTTGGTGTAGTATAAAAAATTGAAATTATAGCACTTTGACTGTTTTTGAGGCACCAAGTGTACCACAAAAGTGAAATTTAATACAACTAAATATCAACCTTTATCAACAAACGGGGTGCCCAGAAAAAGTCTAGGTCTAGAACAAAATTTGGATTAAACAATTCTGAAACTACTATTTGGTACACCAAGTGCACCGCGAAATGAAGATTTCTGCAGCTAAATATGAGTTTTTACTATTGAAGTCTGTACCGCCAGAAAGCGCCTCTGGAGAGGTATCTAGCGGTATAGATGATTTGTTTAAAATTTGAGGTTTTATTTGTAAAATTTACGGTTTTATATGAAAAGTTAGGGTTAGGTTAGGTAAATATTTTTTAAAACGAGCGAATCCGGGCGAACGTTATATGTATGTAACGGGTGCGACAAGAGGATGTCAAAACTGTAAAAAATATCGATGTAGGTCAAAAACTGAGAGAGTTATGCTGTCAAGAAGGTTAAAAATTCGTTGATATTTCGCTACAAGTGTTCCTCTAAGGTGGATTTTGAGAAATTTCTATGGTAGCTTTATATAATGCAACACGCAGTTTCCTGCTATTTTCTCGGAAACTATAAGACCTAGAAAAATAAATGATACGTCTAAAGATAGGTATTTAGACGGGCTATATTGTGACGTAATAATAATATTTGGTGTAGTATAAAAAATTGAAATTATAGCACTTTGACTGTTTTTGAGGCACCAAGTGTACCACAAAAGTGAAATTTAATACAACTAAATATCAACCTTTATCAACAAACGGGGTGCCCAGAAAAAGTCTAGGTCTAGAACAAAATTTGGATTAAACAATTCTGAAACTACTATTTGGTACACCAAGTGCACCGCGAAATGAAGATTTCTGCAGCTAAATATGAGTTTTTACTATTGAAGTCTGTACCGCCAGAAAGCGCCTCTGGAGAGGTATCTAGCGGTATAGATGATTTGTTTAAAATTTGAGGTTTTATTTGTAAAATTTACGGTTTTATATGAAAAGTTAGGGTTAGGTTAGGTAAATATTTTTTAAAACGAGCGAATCCGGGCGAACGTTATATGTATGTAACGGGTGCGACAAGAGGATGTCAAAACTGTAAAAAATATCGATGTAGGTCAAAAACTGAGAGAGTTATGCTGTCAAGAAGGTTAAAAATTCGTTGATATTTCGCTACAAGTGTTCCTCTAAGGTGGATTTTGAGAAATTTCTATGGTAGCTTTATATAATGCAACACGCAGTTTCCTGCTATTTTCTCGGAAACTATAAGACCTAGAAAAATAAATGATACGTCTAAAGATAGGTATTTAGACGGGCTATATTGTGACGTAATAATAATATTTGGTGTAGTATAAAAAATTGAAATTATAGCACTTTGACTGTTTTTGAGGCACCAAGTGTACCACAAAAGTGAAATTTAATACAACTAAATATCAACCTTTATCAACAAACGGGGTGCCCAGAAAAAGTCTAGGTCTAGAACAAAATTTGGATTAAACAATTCTGAAACTACTATTTGGTACACCAAGTGCACCGCGAAATGAAGATTTCTGCAGCTAAATATGAGTTTTTACTATTGAAGTCTGTACCGCCAGAAAGCGCCTCTGGAGAGGTATCTAGCGGTATAGATGATTTGTTTAAAATTTGAGGTTTTATTTGTAAAATTTACGGTTTTATATGAAAAGTTAGGGTTAGGTTAGGTAAATATTTTTTAAAACGAGCGAATCCGGGCGAACGTTATATGTATGTAACGGGTGCGACAAGAGGATGTCAAAACTGTAAAAAATATCGATGTAGGTCAAAAACTGAGAGAGTTATGCTGTCAAGAAGGTTAAAAATTCGTTGATATTTCGCTACAAGTGTTCCTCTAAGGTGGATTTTGAGAAATTTCTATGGTAGCTTTATATAATGCAACACGCAGTTTCCTGCTATTTTCTCGGAAACTATAAGACCTAGAAAAATAAATGATACGTCTAAAGATAGGTATTTAGACGGGCTATATTGTGACGTAATAATAATATTTGGTGTAGTATAAAAAATTGAAATTATAGCACTTTGACTGTTTTTGAGGCACCAAGTGTACCACAAAAGTGAAATTTAATACAACTAAATATCAACCTTTATCAACAAACGGGGTGCCCAGAAAAAGTCTAGGTCTAGAACAAAATTTGGATTAAACAATTCTGAAACTACTATTTGGTACACCAAGTGCACCGCGAAATGAAGATTTCTGCAGCTAAATATGAGTTTTTACTATTGAAGTCTGTACCGCCAGAAAGCGCCTCTGGAGAGGTATCTAGCGGTATAGATGATTTGTTTAAAATTTGAGGTTTTATTTGTAAAATTTACGGTTTTATATGAAAAGTTAGGGTTAGGTTAGGTAAATATTTTTTAAAACGAGCGAATCCGGGCGAACGTTATATGTATGTAACGGGTGCGACAAGAGGATGTCAAAACTGTAAAAAATATCGATGTAGGTCAAAAACTGAGAGAGTTATGCTGTCAAGAAGGTTAAAAATTCGTTGATATTTCGCTACAAGTGTTCCTCTAAGGTGGATTTTGAGAAATTTCTATGGTAGCTTTATATAATGCAACACGCAGTTTCCTGCTATTTTCTCGGAAACTATAAGACCTAGAAAAATAAATGATACGTCTAAAGATAGGTATTTAGACGGGCTATATTGTGACGTAATAATAATATTTGGTGTAGTATAAAAAATTGAAATTATAGCACTTTGACTGTTTTTGAGGCACCAAGTGTACCACAAAAGTGAAATTTAATACAACTAAATATCAACCTTTATCAACAAACGGGGTGCCCAGAAAAAGTCTAGGTCTAGAACAAAATTTGGATTAAACAATTCTGAAACTACTATTTGGTACACCAAGTGCACCGCGAAATGAAGATTTCTGCAGCTAAATATGAGTTTTTACTATTGAAGTCTGTACCGCCAGAAAGCGCCTCTGGAGAGGTATCTAGCGGTATAGATGATTTGTTTAAAATTTGAGGTTTTATTTGTAAAATTTACGGTTTTATATGAAAAGTTAGGGTTAGGTTAGGTAAATATTTTTTAAAACGAGCGAATCCGGGCGAACGTTATATGTATGTAACGGGTGCGACAAGAGGATGTCAAAACTGTAAAAAATATCGATGTAGGTCAAAAACTGAGAGAGTTATGCTGTCAAGAAGGTTAAAAATTCGTTGATATTTCGCTACAAGTGTTCCTCTAAGGTGGATTTTGAGAAATTTCTATGGTAGCTTTATATAATGCAACACGCAGTTTCCTGCTATTTTCTCGGAAACTATAAGACCTAGAAAAATAAATGATACGTCTAAAGATAGGTATTTAGACGGGCTATATTGTGACGTAATAATAATATTTGGTGTAGTATAAAAAATTGAAATTATAGCACTTTGACTGTTTTTGAGGCACCAAGTGTACCACAAAAGTGAAATTTAATACAACTAAATATCAACCTTTATCAACAAACGGGGTGCCCAGAAAAAGTCTAGGTCTAGAACAAAATTTGGATTAAACAATTCTGAAACTACTATTTGGTACACCAAGTGCACCGCGAAATGAAGATTTCTGCAGCTAAATATGAGTTTTTACTATTGAAGTCTGTACCGCCAGAAAGCGCCTCTGGAGAGGTATCTAGCGGTATAGATGATTTGTTTAAAATTTGAGGTTTTATTTGTAAAATTTACGGTTTTATATGAAAAGTTAGGGTTAGGTTAGGTAAATATTTTTTAAAACGAGCGAATCCGGGCGAACGTTATATGTATGTAACGGGTGCGACAAGAGGATGTCAAAACTGTAAAAAATATCGATGTAGGTCAAAAACTGAGAGAGTTATGCTGTCAAGAAGGTTAAAAATTCGTTGATATTTCGCTACAAGTGTTCCTCTAAGGTGGATTTTGAGAAATTTCTATGGTAGCTTTATATAATGCAACACGCAGTTTCCTGCTATTTTCTCGGAAACTATAAGACCTAGAAAAATAAATGATACGTCTAAAGATAGGTATTTAGACGGGCTATATTGTGACGTAATAATAATATTTGGTGTAGTATAAAAAATTGAAATTATAGCACTTTGACTGTTTTTGAGGCACCAAGTGTACCACAAAAGTGAAATTTAATACAACTAAATATCAACCTTTATCAACAAACGGGGTGCCCAGAAAAAGTCTAGGTCTAGAACAAAATTTGGATTAAACAATTCTGAAACTACTATTTGGTACACCAAGTGCACCGCGAAATGAAGATTTCTGCAGCTAAATATGAGTTTTTACTATTGAAGTCTGTACCGCCAGAAAGCGCCTCTGGAGAGGTATCTAGCGGTATAGATGATTTGTTTAAAATTTGAGGTTTTATTTGTAAAATTTACGGTTTTATATGAAAAGTTAGGGTTAGGTTAGGTAAATATTTTTTAAAACGAGCGAATCCGGGCGAACGTTATATGTATGTAACGGGTGCGACAAGAGGATGTCAAAACTGTAAAAAATATCGATGTAGGTCAAAAACTGAGAGAGTTATGCTGTCAAGAAGGTTAAAAATTCGTTGATATTTCGCTACAAGTGTTCCTCTAAGGTGGATTTTGAGAAATTTCTATGGTAGCTTTATATAATGCAACACGCAGTTTCCTGCTATTTTCTCGGAAACTATAAGACCTAGAAAAATAAATGATACGTCTAAAGATAGGTATTTAGACGGGCTATATTGTGACGTAATAATAATATTTGGTGTAGTATAAAAAATTGAAATTATAGCACTTTGACTGTTTTTGAGGCACCAAGTGTACCACAAAAGTGAAATTTAATACAACTAAATATCAACCTTTATCAACAAACGGGGTGCCCAGAAAAAGTCTAGGTCTAGAACAAAATTTGGATTAAACAATTCTGAAACTACTATTTGGTACACCAAGTGCACCGCGAAATGAAGATTTCTGCAGCTAAATATGAGTTTTTACTATTGAAGTCTGTACCGCCAGAAAGCGCCTCTGGAGAGGTATCTAGCGGTATAGATGATTTGTTTAAAATTTGAGGTTTTATTTGTAAAATTTACGGTTTTATATGAAAAGTTAGGGTTAGGTTAGGTAAATATTTTTTAAAACGAGCGAATCCGGGCGAACGTTATATGTATGTAACGGGTGCGACAAGAGGATGTCAAAACTGTAAAAAATATCGATGTAGGTCAAAAACTGAGAGAGTTATGCTGTCAAGAAGGTTAAAAATTCGTTGATATTTCGCTACAAGTGTTCCTCTAAGGTGGATTTTGAGAAATTTCTATGGTAGCTTTATATAATGCAACACGCAGTTTCCTGCTATTTTCTCGGAAACTATAAGACCTAGAAAAATAAATGATACGTCTAAAGATAGGTATTTAGACGGGCTATATTGTGACGTAATAATAATATTTGGTGTAGTATAAAAAATTGAAATTATAGCACTTTGACTGTTTTTGAGGCACCAAGTGTACCACAAAAGTGAAATTTAATACAACTAAATATCAACCTTTATCAACAAACGGGGTGCCCAGAAAAAGTCTAGGTCTAGAACAAAATTTGGATTAAACAATTCTGAAACTACTATTTGGTACACCAAGTGCACCGCGAAATGAAGATTTCTGCAGCTAAATATGAGTTTTTACTATTGAAGTCTGTACCGCCAGAAAGCGCCTCTGGAGAGGTATCTAGCGGTATAGATGATTTGTTTAAAATTTGAGGTTTTATTTGTAAAATTTACGGTTTTATATGAAAAGTTAGGGTTAGGTTAGGTAAATATTTTTTAAAACGAGCGAATCCGGGCGAACGTTATATGTATGTAACGGGTGCGACAAGAGGATGTCAAAACTGTAAAAAATATCGATGTAGGTCAAAAACTGAGAGAGTTATGCTGTCAAGAAGGTTAAAAATTCGTTGATATTTCGCTACAAGTGTTCCTCTAAGGTGGATTTTGAGAAATTTCTATGGTAGCTTTATATAATGCAACACGCAGTTTCCTGCTATTTTCTCGGAAACTATAAGACCTAGAAAAATAAATGATACGTCTAAAGATAGGTATTTAGACGGGCTATATTGTGACGTAATAATAATATTTGGTGTAGTATAAAAAATTGAAATTATAGCACTTTGACTGTTTTTGAGGCACCAAGTGTACCACAAAAGTGAAATTTAATACAACTAAATATCAACCTTTATCAACAAACGGGGTGCCCAGAAAAAGTCTAGGTCTAGAACAAAATTTGGATTAAACAATTCTGAAACTACTATTTGGTACACCAAGTGCACCGCGAAATGAAGATTTCTGCAGCTAAATATGAGTTTTTACTATTGAAGTCTGTACCGCCAGAAAGCGCCTCTGGAGAGGTATCTAGCGGTATAGATGATTTGTTTAAAATTTGAGGTTTTATTTGTAAAATTTACGGTTTTATATGAAAAGTTAGGGTTAGGTTAGGTAAATATTTTTTAAAACGAGCGAATCCGGGCGAACGTTATATGTATGTAACGGGTGCGACAAGAGGATGTCAAAACTGTAAAAAATATCGATGTAGGTCAAAAACTGAGAGAGTTATGCTGTCAAGAAGGTTAAAAATTCGTTGATATTTCGCTACAAGTGTTCCTCTAAGGTGGATTTTGAGAAATTTCTATGGTAGCTTTATATAATGCAACACGCAGTTTCCTGCTATTTTCTCGGAAACTATAAGACCTAGAAAAATAAATGATACGTCTAAAGATAGGTATTTAGACGGGCTATATTGTGACGTAATAATAATATTTGGTGTAGTATAAAAAATTGAAATTATAGCACTTTGACTGTTTTTGAGGCACCAAGTGTACCACAAAAGTGAAATTTAATACAACTAAATATCAACCTTTATCAACAAACGGGGTGCCCAGAAAAAGTCTAGGTCTAGAACAAAATTTGGATTAAACAATTCTGAAACTACTATTTGGTACACCAAGTGCACCGCGAAATGAAGATTTCTGCAGCTAAATATGAGTTTTTACTATTGAAGTCTGTACCGCCAGAAAGCGCCTCTGGAGAGGTATCTAGCGGTATAGATGATTTGTTTAAAATTTGAGGTTTTATTTGTAAAATTTACGGTTTTATATGAAAAGTTAGGGTTAGGTTAGGTAAATATTTTTTAAAACGAGCGAATCCGGGCGAACGTTATATGTATGTAACGGGTGCGACAAGAGGATGTCAAAACTGTAAAAAATATCGATGTAGGTCAAAAACTGAGAGAGTTATGCTGTCAAGAAGGTTAAAAATTCGTTGATATTTCGCTACAAGTGTTCCTCTAAGGTGGATTTTGAGAAATTTCTATGGTAGCTTTATATAATGCAACACGCAGTTTCCTGCTATTTTCTCGGAAACTATAAGACCTAGAAAAATAAATGATACGTCTAAAGATAGGTATTTAGACGGGCTATATTGTGACGTAATAATAATATTTGGTGTAGTATAAAAAATTGAAATTATAGCACTTTGACTGTTTTTGAGGCACCAAGTGTACCACAAAAGTGAAATTTAATACAACTAAATATCAACCTTTATCAACAAACGGGGTGCCCAGAAAAAGTCTAGGTCCTAGAACAAAATTTGGATTAAACAATTCTGAAACTACTATTTGGTACACCAAGTGCACCGCGAAATGAAGATTTCTGCAGCTAAATATGAGTTTTTACTATTGAAGTCTGTACCGCCAGAAAGCGCCTCTGGAGAGGTATCTAGCGGTATAGATGATTTGTTTAAAATTTGAGGTTTTATTTGTAAAATTTACGGTTTTATATGAAAAGTTAGGGTTAGGTTAGGTAAATATTTTTTAAAACGAGCGAATCCGGGCGAACGTTATATGTATGTAACGGGTGCGACAAGAGGATGTCAAAACTGTAAAAAATATCGATGTAGGTCAAAAACTGAGAGAGTTATGCTGTCAAGAAGGTTAAAAATTCGTTGATATTTCGCTACAAGTGTTCCTCTAAGGTGGATTTTGAGAAATTTCTATGGTAGCTTTATATAATGCAACACGCAGTTTCCTGCTATTTTCTCGGAAACTATAAGACCTAGAAAAATAAATGATACGTCTAAAGATAGGTATTTAGACGGGCTATATTGTGACGTAATAATAATATTTGGTGTAGTATAAAAAATTGAAATTATAGCACTTTGACTGTTTTTGAGGCACCAAGTGTACCACAAAAGTGAAATTTAATACAACTAAATATCAACCTTTATCAACAAACGGGGTGCCCAGAAAAAGTCTAGGTCTAGAACAAAATTTGGATTAAACAATTCTGAAACTACTATTTGGTACACCAAGTGCACCGCGAAATGAAGATTTCTGCAGCTAAATATGAGTTTTTACTATTGAAGTCTGTACCGCCAGAAAGCGCCTCTGGAGAGGTATCTAGCGGTATAGATGATTTGTTTAAAATTTGAGGTTTTATTTGTAAAATTTACGGTTTTATATGAAAAGTTAGGGTTAGGTTAGGTAAATATTTTTTAAAACGAGCGAATCCGGGCGAACGTTATATGTATGTAACGGGTGCGACAAGAGGATGTCAAAACTGTAAAAAATATCGATGTAGGTCAAAAACTGAGAGAGTTATGCTGTCAAGAAGGTTAAAAATTCGTTGATATTTCGCTACAAGTGTTCCTCTAAGGTGGATTTTGAGAAATTTCTATGGTAGCTTTATATAATGCAACACGCAGTTTCCTGCTATTTTCTCGGAAACTATAAGACCTAGAAAAATAAATGATACGTCTAAAGATAGGTATTTAGACGGGCTATATTGTGACGTAATAATAATATTTGGTGTAGTATAAAAAATTGAAATTATAGCACTTTGACTGTTTTTGAGGCACCAAGTGTACCACAAAAGTGAAATTTAATACAACTAAAATATCAACCTTTATCAACAAACGGGGTGCCCAGAAAAAGTCTAGGTCTAGAACAAAATTTGGATTAAACAATTCTGAAACTACTATTTGGTACACCAAGTGCACCGCGAAATGAAGATTTCTGCAGCTAAATATGAGTTTTTACTATTGAAGTCTGTACCGCCAGAAAGCGCCTCTGGAGAGGTATCTAGCGGTATAGATGATTTGTTTAAAATTTGAGGTTTTATTTGTAAAATTTACGGTTTTATATGAAAAGTTAGGGTTAGGTTAGGTAAATATTTTTTAAAACGAGCGAATCCGGGCGAACGTTATATGTATGTAACGGGTGCGACAAGAGGATGTCAAAACTGTAAAAAATATCGATGTAGGTCAAAAACTGAGAGAGTTATGCTGTCAAGAAGGTTAAAAATTCGTTGATATTTCGCTACAAGTGTTCCTCTAAGGTGGATTTTGAGAAATTTCTATGGTAGCTTTATATAATGCAACACGCAGTTTCCTGCTATTTTCTCGGAAACTATAAGACCTAGAAAAATAAATGATACGTCTAAAGATAGGTATTTAGACGGGCTATATTGTGACGTAATAATAATATTTGGTGTAGTATAAAAAATTGAAATTATAGCACTTTGACTGTTTTTGAGGCACCAAGTGTACCACAAAAGTGAAATTTAATACAACTAAATATCAACCTTTATCAACAAACGGGGTGCCCAGAAAAAGTCTAGGTCTAGAACAAAATTTGGATTAAACAATTCTGAAACTACTATTTGGTACACCAAGTGCACCGCGAAATGAAGATTTCTGCAGCTAAATATGAGTTTTTACTATTGAAGTCTGTACCGCCAGAAAGCGCCTCTGGAGAGGTATCTAGCGGTATAGATGATTTGTTTAAAATTTGAGGTTTTATTTGTAAAATTTACGGTTTTATATGAAAAGTTAGGGTTAGGTTAGGTAAATATTTTTTAAAACGAGCGAATCCGGGCGAACGTTATATGTATGTAACGGTGCGACAAGAGGATGTCAAAACTGTAAAAAAATATCGATGTAGGTCAAAAACTGAGAGAGTTATGCTGTCAAGAAGGTTAAAAATTCGTTGATATTTCGCTACAAGTGTTCCTCTAAGGTGGATTTTGAGAAATTTCTATGGTAGCTTATATAATGCAACACGCAGTTTCCTGCTATTTTCTCGGAAACTATAAGACCTAGAAAAATAAATGATACGTCTAAAGATAGGTATTTAGACGGGCTATATTGTGACGTAATAATAATATTTGGTGTAGTATAAAAAATTGAAATTATAGCACTTTGACTGTTTTTGAGGCACCAAGTGTACCACAAAAGTGAAATTTAATACAACTAAATATCAACCTTTATCAACAAACGGGGTGCCCAGAAAAAGTCTAGGTCTAGAACAAAATTTGGATTAAACAATTCTGAAACTACTATTTGGTACACCAAGTGCACCGCGAAATGAAGATTTCTGCAGCTAAATATGAGTTTTTACTATTGAAGTCTGTACCGCCAGAAAGCGCCTCTGGAGAGGTATCTAGCGGTATAGATGATTTGTTTAAAATTTGAGGTTTTATTTGTAAAATTTACGGTTTTATATGAAAAGTTAGGGTTAGGTTAGGTAAATATTTTTTAAAACGAGCGAAT